>CM042748.1:39166848-39186848 GCA_022496165.2 Catalaphyllia jardinei | reverse complement strand
CTGCCACCGATTAATTTGACACGATAAAAATCAAGGTTAAGATGAGAAATAAAGCAATACGCAGCAAGGAAAATTACCCAAACTTACTTACTTTTCGGATTCCTTTCTGAAGACTTGACGCTCATACAAAAATCCTCTATATGCTCGGTAAAACTGAATTATGAAAACATAAATGAACCAGACAGTTCAGGAATCTATTTTTTTATAATAATGTTGCAAATTTAAGTCAAGCCATGTTAATTTAATGGAAAAATTCGAAAAAATAACTCACCTTTCTGAGAGGCCGCCAAAATAGACTTCGTCGCCGCCACAACTGAGGTGGGGGCCGTCAAGTGGCGTGACATTTATGCAAATTAAAACTAAGACCGTGCGAATTTACTTCCGGTTGCCGTCGTCCTAGGCCGTGTCCAGGGTATCATCACCAAGGACGCGACGAGACACCCAGTATACACTGTGGGGAAGAAAATGGGACTGAGCGCACGTCCATTGTATCGTTGTTCGTATGTAGAACCGAGAAGAATCAGCCAGAACTGGGGATTTAACTGCTGTGTTTTAATCTACACACTCGACTACAGCTTACAAGTCAAAACCGGAAAGCATGGTCTGAACTGTTACCATGGCAATGTCAGTCATGAAACTAGACCGGAAGTGAATAACTAAAACAGATATCGTTACATCTTCCCTTCTTACAAAAAAAGTGAAAAATAAAAGAAAAATAAGAGCGCAAACAAATAACTATCTCCAAGTCACAGTCCTATGCAAATCAACAATAAAATGAAAAAATAAAGAAATGCTTTGTCATGTCCATTTTCTCTTGATAATGTCTCACACTAGTTGTCCATTTATTCTTAGCAATGTCTCATAAACTAGTGGTCCGCAAAGCGTGCAGGGGGTCTAACGACTCGTCCACTTCGTGTCGTAGTGACTGGTGGAGAAGTATCCTGCCTGTTTTGTATGTTTTGTGCAGAAGGCACAGATGGTTTAGCTGGGGGCTTCCGCACTGGTGCTGCTGGTGGTGAGTCGTGACTCTCACTAGTACCGGGGGCGGCAGTTGGCACTGGTAACTTAACAGCTGGATCACGACAGCTTGGTTTAGGTCTCGGAGGCAGCACCATCTCGGACCTGCTATCACCTGTTGTTTCTTGTGTGCGCCTAAGATGACGCCTGTTTCTTAGATATACCCGTCCATCTTCCGTTCGGACTTGGTAAGATCTAATGTCGACTTTTCCTTCTACTCTAGCAAGAGTCCAGTACTTTCTCTTACGTAGTTTGGACTGTTGCGGCTGTATTCGAAATAAGTCCCCAGGAAGTTACTGTTCTAGTTCTTTAGTGCCTCTGTCATAATACATGGCCTGCTTTGCCTTCTTGAGGGTCAACTTGTCCTCGACTTCCTTCGGAATCTTGGGCTTCAGTAGATGGTTAGAGGTTGGAAGGGGAGTTTTCGTTCGTCGACCAAATAGCCGCTGAGCAGGTGAAGAGTTAAGGCCTTCTGTTGGAGTGTTCCTCCAATCTAACAGTGACAGATATGGGTCCCGCTTGGACTTGGTTGCCTTCGCTAGGAGGGATTCGGCTGTCTTAACGGCATTCTCCACTTTTCCATTTGACTGAGCGTACAGGGGGGAACATGTTTAAAACCATAGGTGCTGGCAAACTCGTGAAAGCTATCAGATGCAAATGGCTGTCCATTGTCTGATATGACCTGATCTGGTATACCACGCCTGGCTAGATGGGCTTTCAACTTCCTGATACCTTCTACAGCTGTTTTTGTGGTCAGGCTGTCCACTTCAAAGAAGTTTGAGTAATTTATCGACAGTGGCCATGTAATCTCTTCCATTCAGCTGGAACAGGTCCACGGCTATCTTTTCTCATGGTCGGGTTGGTATCTCGTGACAGATCATTGGCTCTTTGGTTTGTTCTCTTGGTTGACTGTTACAGACTTGGCATTGAGCGATGCAGTTCTCGATGTCTCTGTTCATTCCTGGCCAATACAACACCTCTGTGGCTCTACGTAAGCAGCCCTGAATGCCTATGTGACTTGCATGGATTCTAGCCTTCATTTCTTCTCTTGCACTTTCAGGTACAACCAACCGTTCACCTTTGAACACCAGTCCATTTTGTAATGTCAACTCTTCACGAAAAGGAAAGTAATGTCTAATTCTTGCTGGGAGGAGTTCTTTGTTCTCTGGCCAACCTTCTCTTATAGTAGTCTTGAGTTCTTTCATGACTGGGTCTGATTCAGTAGCAGTACGAATGATATTCTGTGTCGTCTCGGACATTGGGAGGTACTGGACCATGTTTATACTCTCTGTATCCTTCTCTGCATCTCCTCTTGTGTCTTCAACAGCAGACGATGGAACAAATGCTCTACTGAGTGTATCTGCCAAATACATCTCAGATCCCTTCTTGTAGGTGACTTTAAGGTCGTACTTCTGGAGTCGCAGCATCATGCATTGTAGACGTTTTGGGGCACTGATTAAGCTCTTCTTGAAGATACTCTCGAGGGGTGTAAATTGTATATGAATAATTCATATTTGAACTGCGGTTATGGATGCAAGTGAAGTATGATCCTCGCAGTAAATTTTCCAATTTAAGCAATTGGAAAGAAGAAGCCTGAAAAAAATCAGGGCTTCAACGGGATTCGAACCCATGACCTCCGCGATACCGGTGCGATGCTCTACCAACTGAGCTATGAAGCCACACATTGGGAGCAAGGTCAATTTTTTTCAGGCTTCTTCTTTCCAATTGCTTAAATTGGAAAATTTACTGCGAGGATCATACTTCACTTGCATCTATAACTGCAGTTCAAATATGATTTATTTCATATACAATTTGCATCATTTCACTCCTTACGGGAGATATGAACTCACTAAATTGACCTTGCTCCCAATGTGTGGCTTCATAGCTCAGTTGGTAGAGCATCGCACCGGTATCGTGGAGGTCATGGGTTCGAATCCCGTTGAAGCCCTGATTTTTTTTCAGGCTTCTTCTTTCCAATTGCTTTAATTGGAAAATTTACTGCGAGGATCATGCATCACTTGCATACTCTCAAGGGGCTTGTGGTCTGTTTCTATCTTGACTGGTCTTCCTTGAACATACTGTTCGAACCGTTCAAGTCCAAAAACAATGGCAAGAAGTTCTTTTTCGATTTGCGCATAGTTGATTTCTGCAGATGTCATTGCCCTTGAAGCATAGCCCACTGGCTGCCCATCCTGCATGAGGCACGCACCAAGACCTTTGTCAGATGCATCACATTGGAGTTCAGTGTCTGCTTTGGGATCAAAGTACTTAAGTACTGGAGACTCTACGGTCAGTTGCTTGACCCGCTTGACCCGCTTAAAACTTCGACCCTCTCATTGGAGCAGTGGCTTCTGAGAGATTAGGAGCAAACTTCTGAAGGTAGTTAACCATACCAAGTAGTCTCTTCACATCTTGCTTGCTTTCTGGGGTGGGCATCTCCTGAACCGCTTGGATCTTAGCTGGATCCGGCTTCAAGCCTTCTTCAGATATGACATGGCCCATAAAGGAAACTTCGGAGAGGCGGAACTTGCACTTCTCCTTGTTTAGCTTAATGCCTTTGCTCTTACAACGTTCAAAAAGAGCGATGAGCCGCTGGTCATGGTTTTCAATGGCTTCTGCTTTAGTTTCACCAACTCCATAGATCAAGATGTCATCGAAGATAGGCATAACTCCCGGGAGTCCTGCAAGGCAGTGTCGAGGCGTCGCTGGAACTCTTCAGGTGCAGGGGAAATACCGAATGGCATTCTGGTCCAACGGTATCGGCCCCATGGGGTTCCAAAGGTTGTGAGGACGCTACTGTCAGTTCCAACTGGACATGCCAAAATCCATTCTTGGCATCTACTACACTGAACACCTTTGCCTTTGACAACTCAGGTAACAAATCATCAATTACAGGGAGTGGATAATGGTTTCGCTTGAGGGCCTGGTTCAGTGGCTTTGGATCAATACACAGACGTATTTTGCCATTACTCTTCATAACAACCACCATTGACGACACCCAGTCTGTCGGAGTATCGACTGGCTTGAGAATTTGTTGGGCTACGAGGCGGTCAACTTCTTTCTTAAGAGGTTCTTTCACAGCAAGCGGCACCTTTCGAACAGGCAGGATCACAGGCGAGACAGTCTTATCTACAGTAAGATGAAGTTTTTCTTCCAACTTGCCCTCACCTGTGAAGACTTCTTTGTATTCAGCAAGGACACTGGACCAATTAGGAGTGTCACCAGATACTAACATAATGTTGTCAACATTGACTGACATGAGGTTAAATTGCTGTATGGACGACGCACCAAGAAGTGCTTTAAATCCATTAGATACTACTGTGTACTCTATGAGATAGCACTCACCATTCTTGGGGATGCGAGTCTGCAGTTCGACAGTTCCTAAAGGCTTGAGCTCTGAGTTGTTAAACATAACCAGGATCGTTTGTGTTTTCTTCAAGTGTTTCAACTCAAGGTCTCTTTGGACTTCTTGATAGATTTCAACTGGCAAGATGTTTACGGTTGCACCACTGTCGAGTTGAAATTTGACTTGGGTTTCCTTTAAAACCATGGTAGCAAATATCTTCTTTGGAGACTCTTTGTGATAGACAGAATTAACGGATTCGACCATTAAGCAGTAGTCATCGCTATCGCTTTCTTCCTGCACGTGAACCATGTTTACTTTAGATCTCGACTGTCGATCCTTTTGCGTATCACTCCGTTTCTTGCTCTTCGGCGGCGGCCTGTGTTTATTGCAAACCACAGAGAAATGATTTTTCGCACCACATTTGTCGCAGGTCTTGCCCCACGCCGGACATTTCTCCTTCTTTTCCTCGTGTTTCTTTGCACAGAACTTGCAGTTGATCAGTTTCGCGGTCTTATCATTTTTCGAATCACGTTTTGACTTCGAGTTGCGATCACGTTTCGGTGTTTTCTCATCCACGGCATTGACCTCGTCTGGCTGATCCATTGTTTGCAATTGTTGTTTGGTACACTCGTTTGCTCTACAGATGTCGATGCAGCTTTGAAGGGTTAGCTTACTCTACTGAAGGAGCTTCTTTCGGATCCCCTTGTCCAAAATACCGACCACCATACGATTCCTTATTAGATTGTCTGTGAGCGCGCCATAATTGCAAGTCTTCGACAGCGAACGCAAAGAAGCTACGTAGGTGTCGATAGATTCCCCTGTAGCCTGATCCCGTTTGTTAAACAAGTAGCGTTCGTAGATTTCATTCTTGTTGCCAACACAGAACTCTTCGAGCTTCTGAAGAACGATGTCAATATCTTTCTTGTGTGCTTCTTCATCGAAGGCCAAACCATCATAAATATCTAGAGCGTCTTGCCCGATGCAAGTAAGTAGCGTAGCCGTACGAAATTCCTTGTCCTGGGATTTGAGACGAGCAGCAATCTCGTAGTTATCCCACGCTTGTCTGAATCGTTTCCAGTTAACAGAAGAATTGCCCTTAAGCTGAAGTGCCGACGGCAGCGGTAAATTCGATCCAACATGGATGACTTCAGGTTGTTGTGCGGGCGGTGCACCTTCGTGATCAGGCATATTTGCGAGGTTCGTGTTTACGGCTAACTACTCTTGATTTCTTGGGAAGAAATGCAAGTTGAGTTAAGGATTCGCCGATTCTGACACCATGTATCGTTGTTCGTATGTAGAACCGAGAAGAATCAGCCAGAACTGGGGATTTAACTGCTGTGTTTTAATCTACACACTCGACTACAGCTTACAAGTCAAAACCGGAAAGCATGGTCTGAACTGTTACCATGGCAATGTCAGTCATGAAACTAGACCGGAAGTGAATAACTAAAACAGATATCGTTACAGCCATTACTCATGCCAAAGGGCTCTCGATCTGGCTATCACCATCGTACATGCAAGACTTGCTGGGAAGCCATCGTAAGAGACCCGGATCACCCTCGCGATTTTCTCAGGGTTCCCGTAGAGTTAAAAGATTTCCCAGTGCGTCTCCCGATCTACGGGATCAAAGGCCTGTTTGATAGTGAAGCAGTCTGGTCACATCAGGATCTCTCCTTGCAAAATCCTGCTTGCTTACTCCGAAGTCTGTCATCAAGAGAATCTTTCATTGTCTCTAGAATAACCCTATAAAACTTTAAATTACTTGCAACAGAGAGGAGCAAAATGCTGCTCCAGTTGTCACACTGGGACAGAACTCCCTTCTTGGAAAGTTTACCCCCAAGAGGAACCAATTCTAAAAAAAACTCTTAATCTCCGGCCATATTTTCTCTTCTGTTTTCCTCTTCATTTGACTGCTCTACCGACCCTTAGATACCGCAAAAGCTACAGCTGTGACCCTCTGAGGCTTAATACTCTAGGAGGAACCAAGACCGCGTTCTCTGTCAAGCAATAGAAAATCAATTTAAAAACCATTCAGTGGGTACAGTCAAGACCTTTTAATGTTATAGTAGAGTAATAAAGAAGACATTTCCCAGTTTTAAATCTTTGCGTTTTCCTATTCCTCAGGTATTCGTCGAAATATCTTGCATGAATCAGAAAGCCCAGTAAGGAGCCGCCATGTTAGTGTAGCTCCGTGGTACAATCAACACGGAGGCCAAAAAATAGTTTAAACATCTAGAACGTACTTTGGCTATCTAGGCGACTGATTATCTGCCCTGAACAAGCATTGACATATGCACTTTTCCTAATACTTAAACTTTTGAATAGGCTGCAAATCACGAGATGAGTATATATTTTTTGACAAACACCTTTGTCGCTTTCTATCACGTATCGCTGAGATTCAAAATGCTCTGGTTTCCAGGCAAAGCAAGCTACTGAGCTGCAAAATTGTGAACAGATATACATTAACCCCCTCTTTGGTGGATGAGGATTTTAGGCAATGATTACGTCACGTGCAAGCAAAGAATACTAATATTTCTATATTAATACTATTCTTTTACTTTTTTGCCAGGTGAAGGTTTAATTCATGTGCGACTTTTTTGGAAAAAGGTCTATTGGTGTCAAATGCGATGCTTCAGTTTGCTTCTCCCTGGAACTGTGCGCCTCAAAACTAAAGCGACCCGGATGTTTGACAGGTTTTCATCGCAAGTACAGAACCACGGGATGCCCAGCCATTCTTAATTCAAGAATACACTTAATGGACAGTTTATAATCACGTTCTCTGTTATGGTCTTTGAAACTCTTAGAGTAGTAAAGTAGCAGGGTAGTAATTGAAACAATATTAACAATATCAATTATCATTGTGTCGAAGAAAATATTCCTCACAGATGGTTAAGTGCAGAAAATGATTCTTTCTTTCAGTAGGAAGAAAGAAATACGTAAAAGTGATTCCACAATTGCAATTTCTATATTCGTTAATTGTAGTAGCCATATAACAAGCAAGTGAAGCCCTTAATGCTTCGAAATTGCTAAAAGGGTGTCTATAGTTGTTAATAGAATCAACAAGTTAACGTTCATTTGTATACTGCATTACTTGTTAAGCTGTTATTACTGTTTATCATTTTACGGTAGCTAGGCTCGAGCGTGCAAGTCTTCAATGCAAGGGGTTTTTTGTTCTCTTTCTTGTGCAATGAATTTTTAAATATATAGCTCTAAATCTAAGGAGAATTATTTGGTCTATATATCCGTTCATTGTTATGGTAGCCTGCCTGCTAAAATACTGTTCTAACAAAAAAATGCTATTTACTGACCCTTTACGGTTTAACAATGTCTATAAAATTGACTTGTTGTAGCCGTGATCATTTGCTCCGTTTAAATTGACCCCGTCTTAAGACTGCCGTTAATGATTGAAAATGTGACTTTTTCCCTTACATTTTAACTTACAAGATGTAATTCATATCATAGAAGTAGAAATGAAAATGAAAAAAAAAAAACGAGCATTATTATATGGCTCTGTCTCACTAGGACTGGGAAATACCAAATTTACGACTGGCTCAAATGGATATTGACCGCGGTCTAGATTTTCCTATCTAGACCAGCATCCGGAAAGCATTTGACTCCTTGGAATGGCCTTTTATAATGAGAACATTAGACAACTTCAATTTTGGAACGAGCATTAAAAAATGGGTTTGCACTTTTTACACGAACATAGAGAGTGCTGCATTAAATAATTAAAAAATATATATATATTTAATGCAGCACTCTCTATGTTTGTGTAAAAAAAATAATTAAATAATGATTTTCTAACAAAATGGTTCAGACCGTCCAGAGGTGTCCGTCAGGGATGCCCCTTATCACCGTATCTGTTCATTCTTTCAGCAGAGATAATGGCTAACAAGGTTCGACAAGAACCCGGCTTCAAAGGAATTAAAATACTAGGGAAGGAGCTCAAATTAAGTCAATACGCAGACGATACAAACCTCTTTTGTGCTGACTTGGCCTCTGTTGAAAAAGCCTTAGAAATAGTTGAAAATTTTGGTGATCTGACAGGCTTGAAATTGAACCGCAGAAAAACAAAAGCGGTTTGGCTGGGAAGATGGGAAAAAAAAAACAAAAGCAACCCTTTACAGTTAAAATGGTTGCATAGTCCAGTTAAAATCTTAGGTATTTATGTATCCTACGATGAAAATGGAAATAAGCAAATGAATTTTAAGCTCAAGCTACGGAAATTGCAAACCAATCTCGACATGTGGAGGGCACGTGAGCTTACGCTATTTGGAAGAGTACTGATAATAAAATCCTTGGGTCTATCACAACCCCCTTATTCAGCTTCAAACCTCGCTGTTCCTAAAGGAATAACTCTGATAATTAAGACTAAACTGTTTAACTTCCTCTGGAAAAACAAAAGAGACAAAAGAGACTTTATCAAGATCGAGAAAATGGTGGCATAGGTATGATAGACGTAGAAACTATGACTAAAGCTCTGAGTCTAGCTTGGATCCCAAGACTTTTGACCCCAGAAATAAGAAATTGGAAAACGATTCCAAATTATTACCTAAGAAAATATGGAGGTTTGAACTTTCCATTAAGATGCAATTATGACGTAAAATATATAGACGGTTTGCCCTTGTTTTACAAAAATATTCTTACTTTCTTCGATGAATTAAAAAATCTCTACTCCTACGACAGAAAGCAAGATATGGTCCTATTTAACAACAAAGAAATTCTCGTTGGAGGAAAGCCAGTTTTTATTAGGGAATGGTTTGACCGTAATATTTTGTCTATCCAGGACCTGCAGAACAGCAATGGTCAGCTACTCTCCTTACAAGAATTTAACAACAAATATGACTGCAATACGAATTTTCTCCAATTTTATCAAGTTACCAGTGCAATTCCAAAGTATTTACTAATCAAAGCAAGAAATACAGAGCCACCGGAAAACGAACTATATACAACAAATAATTCTTTGTTTCAGTTAGACGCCTCTACTCAAATACAACTAGAAAAAGCAAAAACTAGAGACTTTTATTGCTTATTGAACCGGAAAATTCACGCTGTCAGGCAGACTGGCCCAATGAAATGGAACAGTATGGTAAGACTAGATGAGAATGCCTGGAAAAAAAAATTTCACCTCCCTAAAAGATATTTGCAAGGAAACAAAATTGAAAGAATTCCAGTTCAAATTAATTCATAGGATTGTAGTTACTAAAAAGGAGCTCCATCGATATGGCATTAAAGCGGATGATGAATGTCTCTACTGTGGTGAGAAAGATTCAATTGAGCACACTTTCAATAACTGTCAATTTGTAAAGATTTTTGTAAACAATGTAATTGACTGGTTTAACGCTGCCAACAACTCGAAATTTGCACCCACAATTGAAGAGAAACTATTTGGTATCATATCTGGCCCTTACGAAAAAGAAATATTGAAGAAATTTAATTACACGATCCTTATTTATGAAGTACTACATATACACTAGTAAGATGCATAACCAAGCTATTCACCTCTTTGTCTTTGTTAATAAAGTTTTATTTAAGTACGGAATAGAGAGCTTTGATTGTTAGCTACGAAAAAATGCTCCTCCCAAAAGCGGAATGCCTTGCATGAAAGTACATACAAGAGACAAATGTTAACGGTAGTAACTATGGAAACCAATGTAAAGTAGGTTACCAGTAGTGCAGGAAACCAATAAAGATAAATTTAAAAAAATATATAGACCGGCATCTAGACCGGTAATGTTTTGCGGCGAAAAATTTGCAAACTAAAATGCAAAATAATTTTAATATAACTATTTGTCATGTTAGTTTAAAGATCTTCTAAAATGTGTTTGCCTTTCTGTATGTAACGGCGAAATTCTAAGGAAATCTGTGAGGAAATATCCTTTCCCTCTTTTTTTCAGAAAAATGCTGATGTCAGCATTTTTGTTGAGATTCAAGGCTAATTATCTCGAAAAAAATCGTGGTTACCCCTATTTTTCTTTGTGGATTCCAATGGCCCGTGTAAAGATCTACTTTTTCCGCGTAGTCCTAACCTGGCGCAAAAACCTTGGTATTTAGTAGTCACCGTCCTTAAAGAGAAAGGAAAAAGGAAATAGCAATTAAGCAACACTGATCAGGGTTTGCATGGGTAATGAAAACATGGAAAGTCCTGGAATTATAGGTCTTTTTCAAGGCCTGGCAAGGGTAAAAGGTAAAACAGTGAGGGATTATTTTAAAGACACTGCCACTGCCTTCTTGAATGTTGCACTTATTAGGTGTATGGTTTTGATTAAAACTGCATTTTCTCAAGATGGACACCCTTCCCTCCTTCCTCATTGTTGTTGCATGATAAAAATGGCTTAACCTTTCCCCGTAATAATCCCAACAATTTACACTTCCTGTAAAATTACGCATGTGTCCAGCATAATTACCAAGGTGCACAAGGGACCAGGAAACTGATTTAATATACCCCGCTTAGGAAACGAGTTTAAACTGCCATTTTATTCATGACAAACAGATTTCGCAATGGGTAAAAATCTGTGGGACATGTTGTAGGAATTGAGCCAGGAATAAGCCGACGACGACAGCCTTCCATATGAAACGGTCTTGTAAAACATTCCTCCACGAAATGGACCGTGAAACCCGCCACAAACTTTCCGTCCGGGTTGAAGTTCGCGCGGTGAGTGTCCACGAATCTCAACCACTTACCTCGCTCGCTTTTTATTGTAGAACTAAAATGAGCAGAAATACCTGCATTCATATCTGATCTATTGCTGCATCCGTCGATTCGAATAGAGCGCTAGATTCAGGGTTGCGAAACCAGTTAACTGCGAACTACATAGAGATGTTATAACAAAATTCGCCATGTGGGCCTAAACGGTTAAGATTATGATGTCACAAAGCAACAAGGCCTTACGGGGTTGCAGGAACATGATTTAATAATGGCGGACGAAAAATTCTCGGAAAAAACCGTAAAAAAGAACATCTTCCCGCGCTCGTTGGACAAAACGGCTTGGACAGGTGAGTAAGTACGACTTAAAGATTCAGAAAATGCCAAAACAATGAATTCGAAAAATTTCGTCGCAGTAGCACTTAAAGTTTATGCTTTTGGAGCCATTTTGTGTTGTGCAATTTTTCAAAATGGTGGCTCTGCGGGATGAACATAAAGCAAAAGTTATGTGTAATTAATTACACTAGCAGCTTAATTAAAACATTAAATGGTACTCATTTAGAATATATTTAGGGGTAGTCAATTTGGGTAGTACATTGGGGTAGTCCATGGACTGGGGGTCAGTGTTTTGTCCATCATCATGCGGATAGCGTGGTAAAGGCCAGTTTAAACCTTGCTAGCTGCTCAAATCCATCCTAAATAGAAGTATATAGAATTAAAAGAAAAAGAAGATGAAAGATACCCAGAATTAGAAAAAAGCTCGAAATTACCATCTGCTAAGAATACTTGAATCTTGGAGATGTTGTAGTGTGACGGGGAGATTTAGATGGCTCCAATGCATTGGGAACAAGTGCAAAGAAAAAACAAAATAAAGGCGTATCTATTAAGGTTACCTCTGCTACACCACGTTTCATAACCAGTACCCATTTACACATCTAGTTGCGAAGAAGCATCTATGAGAGTACGAACACTATGCAATGATCCCTAATAGGGGGTCCATTGCACCAACTATTAGGCCAAGGTGCCTCCTAATCCATAGGGTTGGAGTAGAGTTTACCCATACATGAAAGCTGTAAGTCTAATATCCCTCTACAGGGGCAATTTGAGTGTGTCGAAACCTTTTTTGACATTGCTTAACCGATAGCATTTTAGGCCGACTTGAGGCGACTTAAGGCGACTTTACAAAACTTAAGGCCCGAGAGTTGACCTACACAAAATTATATTCCGTTGAAAATCTCATCCTCATCCTAAGGTTTATTCTTAAACTATTCTTAATTAACAGCTTTCAAATTTCAGCCTTGATGTTCTTAATAAAAGAGTCTTTAAGTGCAGGTGAAGAGAGGAAGGGATTTGATAGTATTGCCTTTTTCTGTCGTTTTTTTTTCCGGATTCTCCTCCCCATTAATGAAGAAGCGAGATCTAAGGATATAAGTAACTCTGAATGTGTAAAATAAACTCACCCGCTGCGCTCGTTCGTTTGTTTTACACAACGAGTGAATTAAAATTGTGCAAGCGAACTATCCGTGACATATTGGGCGTTAGCCCTAGTAAAGGGAATCAGGGAACCACTCGAGGTAAAGAAAAAATCTTTTGACCTCGGTGGGAATCGAACCCACGACTTCCGGAACAGATCTACCGTTACTCTGCCGACTGAGCTACGAGGTCGGACAGAGTAAGCCGGGGTCGATTTAAATGGTGAATCGCGGCGAAGAGAAAGTAAGGGTACATATGAATGTTGTGCCGCGTAGCACTATGAACACAAATGACGTAACATAGAATTAACTCTGAAGTGTAACTTTTAGTGCTAATTTAACCCATGAATAACCCACTGGGCGTTAGCCCTAGTAAAGGGAATCAGGGAACCACTCGAGGTAAAGAAAAAATCTCTGTCCGACCTCGGTGGGAATCGAACCCACGACCTCCGGAACAGATCTACCGTTACTCTGCCGACTGAGCTACGAGGTCCTCTGTCCGACAAAAAATCAAAGCGCTGATTTCCTGAATTATTTTATATATACGCCACAGCAATTTTTTATTTCTTGTCAAGAAGTCGTTTTTTTGAAACCATGTGATCACCAAAGGGAGGGTCAAACTGTTTAAGCCAGCGATGTAATAATAATAATAACTTTATTATTGTGTCAAAGAGATGTAGCTGATGGGAGAAGTCCCCTCTACTAATGGTGCACACCTAACCCATGACCTAGCTAACAACTTAGCTAAGAAAGAAAACTACAAATACATTAAAAATTTATATCGTAAAGCACATTAAAATATTAAAATTTTATACATATATTGTAAAGACTCTTGTGATCGATCAGTCATTCTTGGAAGAGGCGGAAAAGAGCATTTAATCTCTACGTTACAGGGGAAGGAGTTTCGGACGAGGTACAAAACGTTTTGTCTTTCATGTCGCGGGAATGGACGTTCAGGAAATTTACTTCACAATTGCTGCTGATGCTAAAGGCGCTACTTTCCAGGCAATAGTTAAAGTCCTTGATGACTATTTTGTTCCAAAGACAAACGTTTCTTTTGAGAGACAATTTGTTTCGACAAATAATTCAGGAAAGTGGAGTAACCGTTGATTAATTCAATTATAGGCTTCGTTAAATGTGCCCGGGCTGGTCAGCATGGTGATGGTGACTCTGGATTCAGAGGGAGTAAAGGTAGCAAAGGTGCTCAGGGTGGAAAACGAAATACCAGGATCAGACAATGCGTCGGTAGAGGATAACGTGGTCGTCGCAGTGGTCGTGGAAGGTCGCACGAAACAAAGCTTGTGGCTGAAGGGAATCACAATTCGTCTTCTTATCAGATGGATATTCTTAGTTTTTATTGATAGTCATGTTAGAATTTAACGTAAATTGTATTTTTAGCTCTCGCATTTCTATGTACACTTGCTATTATATTGCTTTAGTTTTGTAATAATCTTTTTGATAGAGGGCCACACGTTTATTAGTTACCTTAACTATTCCATGACACCCTTTCTAAATAAAGTGTATTATTACAGCGAAGAACCTACCAGACCGGTTCAGCATAGTTCCGAGTTTGCGTTTCCTGTGGAGCAGTTAGCTGGCCAGGAAGGGGGTGTAGCTGTATCTGATGTCCTTAATGATTCTGGAGCTACTTGTAACATGATGGGCCAACAGACCTAGGAGATGTTTGTTACATAATCAGCTTATGTAATTGTATTCATCCTTTCACCTTTCAGGTGTTGTCGCAATATAAATTAGTGTGTGTGTGTGTTCAAGGAATAGGACTGTTACCAACCGGAACAGTTAACATGGTGTCAGGATTTGAAGAAACCCAGCCAAGACTAATGTCGACAGCGATCACCTCGTCCAGCTTTTCGGAAATATCAATTCTCTCAATCTACAATAGCTGAATTGGAGCATTACAAGCAGCGCCGAAAGCAACTTCACGCCGAGCCCCGAATGTTACCAAAAAGTGCTTGGGTTGGGTTAAGGAATGTGAACTCCTTTCGAATGGCCCGTTAGCTTCGTAGAGCAAAGCCGTCTGGGAAAGACAATTATATTCTCATTTGGCCAGGGAAAACTGGAAGAGCATGCATTGAGTCAGTGAATATGACTGCGGAACAGAGAGGCGATCCAATTGTGGTGTTAAAAAAGTTTGTTAATCCATATTAAAGTGATACTATGATAAAAAAATCACTGATTCAGATTTTGAAAGCGTGTTCGCTTAACACCTAACTGGCAAAGTTTTGAGCTTTGAGTTTTATCCAAAGGCTGTTTATTTTGAGTGTAAATTTTGGATTTCACGGTCCGCCATTACTCACGTTCAAAACTGACCGATTAGACCTCAGAGGGTTAGATCTAGGGGAAATGATGTCATTTGCTCACTAGCTTATGATTTCAGCGTGTAAACGCAATTTATAATACATGCAAAACACGGGTTTAAAAATCTGAAAGCCCAAAACTCGCGTGCTGCATATTAATTTAGCCGCGTGCACACGCATTGCATTTTTAAACTCTTGAGTCTTTGACGTCATTTTTTCCTCGACCCAGCTCTCTCAAGATTTTAAAGTTAGTAATGGCGGACCAATCAATAAGATAATTCCAGTTGGAATAAACAGGTGTCTTCTTAAAACTTAGGTCATTTGGTGTTTAGGTAACATAGTTTTGAAATCCAAAGAAAAAAAATTTTTTTGTGGTCGTAGTAGCACTTTTTAAATGCAATGATACTTTTTTACTGGATACGTTTTTGGGGATTTGCTCAATATTTTATTTCCAATTAAGATTACTATCTAGTAAAACCCTAAATACTTAACACTTTTACGTTCATTATTCAGTCTACCCTGTATTTCAATTTTTCTATGGTTACAGGGGCACGATTTTAAAGTTATGTACAGGCCTGATAAAACAAACATCAATGCATTATCTCGTTTAAATTCCGTGAAACAATTTAACCGTGGCGAGGAACTCGCATACCTGAACACGACCTTACACACCTGAACACGTCTGGGTGCTCCTCAGGAAGATGGGACATTTCCGAGAGATGTGCAGAGAGGTACCTGGCGTACTTGACATTATCATAAGCAAAGCACCAGGGAACGTACGACATCCAGAACTTCTAAAGCTTTCCGTTGCTCTGACGAAGGTGGTTTGAATACGACAGAAATAGCTGGGAGATCTCTTTAAATAAGGGACTTCTCATGACGTCCTTAAACTCCGGTTGAGCTGCTTTAAATCTTTCATACGCTCATCCACACAAGGTTTCTTGTCTTCGTGGTGTTCGTCAATCCACCGCTGAAACCCATTCCACGCTAGTCGGTTAAGAGCCTCGAACATGAGATTGCGTACAGCGCTTGGTCGAACACAACAATAGGGAGTTTACGAAACCACGACGGCAACGGCAACGGGAACGTCGCGGAACAAAAGATTTAATGAGTAGAACAATTGCTGTGCACGTGCGCTGTAATTCTTAGTACGTTTCTTTGCCGTCCTCTGCAAGTCAACAACGTGAAATGACCAAATCTTGCGTGGTCTGGGGAATGTGAACCACGACGGCTTATTCTTAAATTTTTATTTCAAATTTATCGCTGCGTTCCGGACTTAGTTTTGCGATAGTTTTTACAGTGATAAACAGAGCAAAAGACGTATCGCGAGATTCGTAGATAAAACATAAATTGATTTTTTTTTATCGACGTTTTCCTCGGCGTCCCCGTCGTGGTTTCGTAAACTCCCTAATAATGCTTTGAGACGCAATGTTTCTTTGATCTGAAACGACTTCGTCAGGACTTGGTACACGTTTGTAGACATATCAGTCGCCTTAGCGTTGATAGTAGGGAGGTAACCTACGCTATCCTTTGCGATCACGTGCTTGTTTCTCACCAAAATATTGAATCCAGTCCAGCTAGGTTAATGGTTTGGTTTTCACTGGAATAAAGGCGCGCCAAAGGCCGTAGCAAGTTTTTTTTTCCAAGCGTCTTCCATTATTTGTGTTGATGTCATCTCTACATATCTTTGAGAAGGAGGGCCGTGACGATTACCTGCATTGTAAATAGGAAGATTGGCGTCGTCCACTGTATCTATGCTTCTCTCTTTCGATTTGACCTTTGCAGAGACTGACACGGGTGGAAGTTGAGGACCAAAATGCACATCCTGCACGGGAGGTGCCCCCACCAGACAAAGTTTCTTCGAGACAATCGTTGTTGTCCGGATGTTTTCAGGAAGAGGAACCAAAATTTGTATGACTATTACTGAGCTTTTAGCTGCTCCTATACTTTATGAAAGTAAATTTCCAGAGGATCAATAGTTTTGTAGTTTGAATTTTAGTGATTTCAAGTGAAAACCCCCAATATATATAGCCCATATAAGGGAGTAGCCTCCACTCCGCCCGGGTTGCGAGAAATTTGTTCTCTTAATTAGCATCCAGATCTATCCTATGATCTTCTACCGGTCGTTCCAGCCTCGAAAACACAAGGAGATGTTAGCGTTGTTTATGACTGCACGGTTTGATAATTTGAAAAAATTAAATGATCTAGAACACCAGTATGATTGGCTGATACAAAGACAATAGCGCGACAAAATTCGTAAACGCCTAGCGCACGGGAACATTAGAGGAAAACGACTCTCATTTTAAATTTTAAAGTGGTGCTATCATCAAAAAATCATTTCCTTTTTTCTTCAGATTTTGAAAGCATGTTCGCTTAACACCTAACTGGCAACGTTTTGAGCTATGAGTTTTATCCAAAGGCTGTTTATTTTGAACTTACGTTTTGGATTTCATGGTCCGTCATTACTCACGTTCAAAACTGACCGATAGGACATCAGAGGGTTGGTAGAGAAAATGACGTCATTTACTCACCAGCTTATGATTTCAGTGTATAAACGCAATTTATTATACATGCATTATACATTATACATGGTGCTCGAAACGTCAAATTCGTTAGGGCGGCTACTTTACCATGAATGATGAATCTCTTAAAGGTCGGCACACACGAGGAGACTAGCCATTTTTGCTTCAAAATCTATTCCTGCGATTAGTTTGTATTTTTGGAACAAGTCCCCGCGACTTGTTGCACAAAACGCTTCGTATGAACTGTTTGTGGAACTAGTCCCTGCGACCAGTCCCTTCGTGTAAATTCGTCAGGGGACCAGCTGCAGGGACTAGTCTCCTCGTGTGTGCCGACCTTAATGATTGATTGGCGGGTTCAACTGACTTTGGGTCACAGAGGCGAAGAAACAAGGAGGGAAAATGTCATAAAATAAAACCTCGGAAGTTTGGCAGAGACTCACTAGGGAAGTTTATGGAGGTAAAAGGTTTCTACATGGAGTAATATGGCTGCAACTTTTGAATCAAGAAAAGTAATTCCTCCATGTTTTCATTCTTCTGGAAAGTAGCTTTTCTGTGTACTTTCTGATATAGCCGTTTTTGTGTTTATAGAAAAACGTGATAGGATAGTTCAAATGGTTGTCGCTTTCTGCTTCAGTAACGGAACTTTCCGATGCACTGTAGTACTTGATATAAGAGAACACGCGATGAACAGACAATCATTCATTAAACAGTTTTAATATCTGGCAAAATTTTATAAACTGATTTGATTTAACAGAGTTTTACTCATCAAAAGCGATCTCAGGTAAGCTTGGTATCATGCATATCATGCATATCATGTTTTACTTTCCCGTCTTTTATGATCGAGAAGACTGTAACCTAAATACATTGCTGAGTGGAATCATCAAACTACGGTTATCGCTAAATTTCTTTGTTAGTACTTTTGTCGTCGTCTCTTCTAGTGTATCTTAAGAACAGCATCTACACAGAAAAACGTGACATCATCCTGGTTGATAACTTTGAGAAAGAATCTGACTGGACCCATGATCTAATAAATAATAAAGTAAAACAGAGAATTCTGGAATCAGGAATGATGATACAACAATAATATCAACAATTTAATTCTGACAGTCACCTTAATATTTTTTGCTAGCTGTCTACCGTTTTACCTAACTCCAACGGTCGTGTCATGTTGATCAGTTCAGTTTTTAAATTTCATTACCGAGCTTAAAATTCACCAACTTTATTCACTTATTAAACTCACGACAGTGCCATGAGTTGTTCTAGTTTAGTGGGAAGAGCGCCCGCCCGGTGTTCGGGAAGTCATGGGTTCGATTGCTGTCGCGGGAACTCAGAATTTTTCTTTGTCCCACGCTAGTGTGTTGAAAGATCTAGACCTACAGGTTACCAACCAGGATTATTTAAATAGAATTGAAATTCTAGCAACAGCGTCAGACAAGTTTGCCCCTTCCCACAAATAAAAGCTAACTGTAAGTGAATAGGGTAGAGTGGAATCTTCCTTGGCTGATCGTATACAGGCAAATACTTTTCAATAGAAAACATACATTAGGTAAAGGTTGCCAATGCAATTGATTTCGTATTTTTATTTTACTTGTTTCTTTCAAGCATGAGGTGTTTTATATATATTTAAAAAGCAGTCCTAAGAAAGCACGCGCGCTGATTGGTTAAAAATCGTGTTTGTATAACTCGATGGAGACACAGAACTAGCGCGCGCTGTTGCCGTAATGATGGCGCGAGCAAAGAGAATGTACGTTTTGATAATCAAAGTTAATAAGTTGTTTTCCTTTTTCTTGTCGCAGTGTTTTTTAAAAGTAATAGAAAACATATACTTCGTGTTTCTATCGACTTATAGAAACACTCGTAAAAGTTTTGGAGAACTTGAAAAAGCTGTGAAAATACTCGCCTGCGGCTTATGTTCCCATAGCATTCTCGTTCTCCCGAACTTTCACTCGTGTTCTATTTAACAAATAGATTCCATGTTCCCGTTCGTCTGTTCAGTAATAGATCGCAGATGACGTCAAAATATGGTAAGAACAAAAAAGTGGCACACGAGGCGCAGCCGAGTGTGTCACTGATGTTCTTACCACATTTTGACGTCTTCTGTGATCTATTACTGAACTGACGCACGGTAACATGAAAACTGTTTGTTTTATATAATAACGAAAAGCCTTTTTTTATTTCAAAATATCTCAACATAACGCGAAAGCCGGCCTTTTGCCCCGCCTTTGCCCCGGGTTTGCAGGAAAAAAAGCCATTTGACGTGATCTATGATCTATACAAAATGAAGCAATTGATTAATTGCTATGCCTAGCAAAAAATGTGATTGGTCGAGAAAAATCACGCCACTGTCAAACCTGACCCGAGCGTCGCTCCTCGTTGAATAAAAAACTTACAGAGAAAGCAGAACTGCGAAATCTACAAATCTTGAAGAAAATGCTGGAAAAATCAAGTCAGTTTTTTGTCATCGGAGCAGCCTTGTGAGCCGAAAAGCTTGGACGTTGCCTTGAAAATTGCAATAGTT
Source organism: Catalaphyllia jardinei (assembly GCA_022496165.2). Classification (NCBI taxonomy): domain Eukaryota; kingdom Metazoa; phylum Cnidaria; class Anthozoa; order Scleractinia; family Caryophylliidae; genus Catalaphyllia; species Catalaphyllia jardinei. The sequence goes on along the minus strand of CM042748.1, from coordinate 39,167,009 downwards.
GAAAAAATACCCTCGGAAAACTTGTGGTTGCGGTCAACCTAGCGGCCATTTGATTCGAATTTTGAATGAAAGGAGCGTAAATGACAGTGGAGATTTTTGTCTTCTATGGTTGGTGATTCTCAAATCAGCTTGAAAAAGTGTCGGGGACACATTTTACCTGC
>CM042748.1:39138940-39144348 GCA_022496165.2 Catalaphyllia jardinei | reverse complement strand
AGTTTCTCGATCAAATCAATTAATTAGCTATCACGCTAAAGATTTTAAAAACCTGTATAACTGCGGAGACAAATACGGCTGATTACCAGGGAAATGTAAGTAGTTTTTACCATTTTATGATCTAACTGATAGAGAATTTAATGCTATGGTTGGCGGCTGGCCGGATGGGCGTCATCATCTTGACCTTTACGATCTTTTCCTAAATCCAAATAAATTCGACGAAAGCGACCCTGACTTAATGTTTAATACTCCCTGCTCAGAATACTACTCAGTCCGCGGTTTCAATAAAATGTTAGTAAATTCAGATGCAAAATTTTTTTCAATCTTCCACGGCAATATCAGAAGTTTATCTAAAAACTTAGATCTATTGGATGAATTATTATGCTCCTTTGACTCCAAGCTGGATATACTTGGAATTACAGAAACTAAATTAGGTGAGAAGTCTTTATCTAATGTAAATATCAAAGGTTATAATTTTTTCCACACGAACTCGCTAACAAACACAGGTGGAGCTGCTTTGTATATAGCAAACAGTCTCAAAGCTGTACCTGGGCCTGATATCAAATTTGAGATAGCACAAGATGAATCCTGCTGGGCAGAAATTGATGCGGGCAAAGGTAAAAAGAAGATCATAATAGGTTGTATCTATAAGCATCCCACTTGTAATTTAGAACAGTAGATATAACGGATCACCTCCCAGTTTTCTGCATAGTTAGAACCCAGCCTTTACGGAATAATAGTAAAAAAAACTATTTTCGAGATTATTCTAAATTTAATAAAGATCTATATTTAGATGACATAAAACTGATCGATTGGCGCGAAATCCTCAACCCAGAAAAGAATCTAAATGAAAAGGTACGGGAGACGATTAATACTCTGAATAAAATCATAGATAAATATGCACCCATCAAGCTGGCTAGCCAAAGCATGCAAAGGCAACTTAATAAACCATGGCTTACTAAGGGTATCTTAAAGTCAGTAAAAAGGAAGCAGAGAATGTACCGTTCGCACTTCTTAAGCAAGGACTCTCAAAAAGTGGGGGGATATAAGCATTATGCAGCTATTCTTTCACACATTAAGAACAAAAGCAAAACTGAATACTACAGCCTGCAATTTTCAAAGCACAAAGATAACCTTAAGCAAACTTGGAAACCTATTGGTACTCTTGGGAAACCAAAGGTCAAACCTTCCCCGCAAGAATTACTTATAATAATAGGACTTTTACACAAGAAAAGGATATTGCTGAATTATTTAATAACTTTTTTGTAAATATTGGACCAACTTTAGCAAAGGAAATCAAAACTGATCATACAGACCCTTTGCAATATATAGAATCTACGCCATCAAACAGCTTTTACCTTGCTCCCGTAACCCAGACACAAGTGTTTACATTATTTTCTGGACTTAAAGAAAATAAAGCATCCCTCAATGTTTCTAATAAACTTATTAAACTTGCAAGTGGACAACTCTCTACACCCTTCACTGAAATATATAATGAGTCAATATTATCAGGGGAATTTCCTGAAATCTTTAAAGTATCAAAAGTAACTCCAATATTCAAAAGTGGTAGTACATCTGAATTAGGAAATTATAGGCCAATAGCAGTTATTTCTCCCTTTAGTAAAGTACTGGAAAGATTAGTGTATGATCAACTTGTGTCCTATCTGGAAAAAGAATCTCTTCTTTATAATTTCCAGTTTGGCTTTAGAAAGGGATATTTCACTGAATATACAATTCTAGAAACTGTGGAGAAATTAAAGTCAGCAGTCGATGATCAAAAAGTAACATGTGGTATCTTTTTAGTCTTTCCCAAGGCCTTCGATACAATTAACCACCATATTCTCTTAGGAAAATTGTACAAATATGGAATCTTTATTGTTGTTATATGGTAATTGAATAAGTGTGAATAAATGAACTTGAACTTGTAGATGCCTGTCATTTTGATGGTTTGCCCATGTCATTACGTCGATTTAGGGTGTTCTTCTTTCAGAAAATTGGATTCTTAAATCCGAAATAATCCGAAAACAGATTTTGCGTTTCTTTACTAAACAGATTAATTCAAGATCACTCGGATCATGCCCCGTTAAAAGAACCGAAGTATCCACTCTGGGCGAGGATTCTTCGGTTCTTTTTACTGTTTTGATGCACCATGATCCGAGTTATCTTGATTAACCTGTTTAGTAAAGAAACGCGGAATCCGTTTTTTGGATTTTAGAATCTAATCTTGGATTTTCCTTAAGAAACACACCCTAAGTTCATTTACTTCATAACCTATTTTAGTGCCGCCGCTCGTGAAATATAACTCCGTCGTTTCGTAATAACTAACCTAATGCCGAGCTGAGTTATTTGGTAATTTTAACCCTTACCCCAAAAATAAGCCCACTGAACTCCCCTAGCACGGCCGCCACCATCTACTATTCTACAATTTAATTTCTTAAATTTCAGCTCACAGATTAATAGACTTCATCGTGTTATGTTCTGACTTAATTTTTTTTAGAGAGCCAATATTTCTTAGAAGAAAGAAATTAGTCTTCATATTTTGTCAGCACTTCACTGATTATAATAATAATACCAAAAAAAGATAGGTGTTACAACTGATTCTTAACAATAGATATGAATTAACCTGTTTAGTAAAGAAACGCGGAATCCGTTTTTTTGGATTTTAGAATCTAATCTTGGATTTTCCTTAAGAAACACACCCTAAGTTCATTTACTTCATAACCTATTTTAGTGCCGCCGCTCGTGAAATATAACTCCGTCGTTTCGTAATAACTAACCTAATGCCGAGCTGAGTTATTTGGTAATTTTAACCCTTACCCCCAAAATAAGCCCACTGAACTCCCCTAGCACGGCCGCCACCATCTACTATTCTACAATTTAATTTCTTAAATTTCAGCTCACAGATTAATAGACTTCATCGTGTTATGTTCTGACTTAATTTTTTTTAGAGAGCCAATATTTCTTAGAAGAAAGAAATTAGTCTTCATATTTTGTCAGCACTTCACTGATTAAGTAAGCTTAAAGTCTTTCAAAAAAAGCTGAAAAAGCAAAAGCTGCTGAAAAAAAAGAAACAGAAAGAAAAAACGGGGGGTCCAGAAAGGGGTCCAGAAGGGGATCCAGAAGGGGGTCCAGAAGGGGATCCAGAAGGGGATCCAGAAGGGGGTCCAGAAGAGGGTCCAGAAGGGGTCTAAATTGGGGTCCAGATTGGGGGGTCCACGTTTTGTACCGACCCAAAGCCACATAAAGTCTTTTTCTTTTCTTTTTTTTTATTTTACAACAAATTAAAAAATAATAATAATACCAAAAAAAAGATAGGTGTTACAACTGATTCTTAACAATAGATAATATATGTCACAAACAATATATACAGATTTATACAAGTGTTTGTATAGAAAGGAGAAGGGAGAAGATTGTGTCAAAACAATCTCCTGAATAAGAGCAAGGACATCCTTCGCTTTATTATAATTAGAGGGTCTGAATGGGGGGTCTACATGACGGTGGTCGGTTAACATTTCATTAATTTGTCGGTTGGGGGTTGAAATTGTCGACCTTTGTCGGTTTTCGGTAAATCTCAGTTAATGTTTTAGTCGCTAGTCGGTAATTTTTTCCTCGTTTTGTCGGTAATCAGTGATATGTTTTCGCCGTTTGTCACTAGTCGGTTAACCCCATTCAGGCACACTTATTAAGATCCGCACAAATATTCGATCGAGAGCTAGAAGGGAAGCCTTTCGTGCCTTTAAGAACATATATATTCACATTGAAATCTAAGGAGAGACATAATGTAATATTTAAGAGGACTTTATTGCCGTCACCTTGTAAAAAAACATTTTTAATTTTTTTTTTAATAAAAGAGTATTTCCCATTCTCTATTTGATGCTGTACAAATGAAGTTTTGGGGCAAACAATTGGAGGGAAAGCAATAGCTAATATGTTTAAATAAAAAAATGGTTTTTAGTACATTTTTATAAATTTGTACCGATTATATTTGTGAATATCTTGTCTAGCATTTTGTTACATCATATATTGTAAATTTACGATTGTTTAAGAATTTGTCAACAAAGTTTTTCTATTATTAGCATTATTATTATAATCATCATCATCATCATCATCATCATTGTTATTAGTATAGGTAATCATACGGTTTCGAGTTCAATTTGGAATAAACTGACACGAGTGAGTTTTTCAAAAAGCTGAAATTGCACGAGCCGCCTCGGCGAGTGCAGTTTTAACTTTTTGAAAACTCACAAGTGCAAATTAATTTCAAATTGAATGAGAAAAACCGTATTATTACTTGATAATACAAACATGAAAAAATTCGCGTGGAAAAAGTGCCCGAAGATGTTTCTTGAAGCCATTTTTTAGCATTCGAGAAAGCTTTTTTCAGAGTTTCCGTACAAAATTGTTATCATTGCTTTACATAATATCATCAGCTTACAAAATTTCCCATTTTCTTTCTGCCAATTATAATCCAAAATTACAATGTGTAATTTGCACTCTTGTTACACTTTTTTCACTGGTGTTACACTTTAAACTGCGCTGCTCTCAGCCAATCAGAATCGAGTATTTTTTGTGTGTATTATTACTACTATAACATCAATATGGTATCTACTGTTCAACCAGTTATGATATCTACACGGAATACCTTAAGTGATGGTGGTAACTGGTACATTACACCAGAGAAGGTCCACACCGCAGTTTCTAAGAGAAATAAAATATTTTTCCTTACCTGAAGTGAACTGAGATTTGTGCTAAAGAATAACAAGTACAGCAAAATAAGTTGCACTTAAAATACTACAGAACAAAAATTCCTAAATTTTTGAAATTCAGGACACAAGTCAGTGAACAGCTAATAACTTGAAACACAATCGCACACTGATCAAACGTTGTTTCACTTCATCTCTATCAATTCAACTGTTTTAACCGTGTTAACCCTCACTTAATTAAATTTTATTTATACCTACTGAGGGAATGATGGAGCTGTCTTTCTTTTAATTAACTTTTTCAATTTTGTTGCGTTTCATCAGTGATAGAAGAAAAAAAGGACCTATATTGCATTTTTCAGTACACCGAAGGATTGACAGTGCCAGACAAACGTGTGAGGTGATAGGTCATGGTCAGAGTATTTTAAGCTGGTCTGTTTATTTTTTCCCAGCTATGAACTCTAAACTAAAATTGGCCCACAATCAGTCTCTCATTGACAAAATTCTCGTCCACATATCGAACGTTACTATTAATCCACTAACGCTCTATCACGAATGCCGTTCTCTGATTGGCTACGCTACTGCCTATGTATTTAAGAAATAGATTCCATGTTGCCGTGCGTCTGTTCAGTAATAGATCACAATAGCCGAATGTGTCACTGATGTTCTTACCGCATTTTGACGTCTTCTGTGATCTATTACTGAACA
>CM042748.1:39126440-39133940 GCA_022496165.2 Catalaphyllia jardinei | reverse complement strand
AAGGCATGCGTGGTAATCGCGGGATTCCGAACGATTTCCTCCAAGGCGTTTCCGTTGTCCGAACACGTGTCGTTGTCGTCCGGCCATTCTCTTTCTGGTTTATACAAAAAGTCAGGACCCTTCCACCATCCTTTCTCGGCGATTAATTCACTTGCTGTCATTGCTCGTGACGGATTATCGGCTGGATTCTGGTTGCCTGGACAAAATCTCCACAACTTTGGAGCTGTGTGCTCTCGAATTTCTTGCACCCTGTTCATAACGTATTGGTTCCACGGTTTGACATTCTTTATCCAACACAACACAGTCATGGAATCGACCCAGTACACGGATTCCAATTTCTGGGGTAATGCATTCTGCACTGCTTTCGCCAGTCGAATATGGATCGTGGCTCCAAGTAATTCAAGCCTGGGAATACTTTGTTTCTTCAGCGGTGCAACCCTTGTCTTCGATGCTACCAAGTTTACATCAATACGTCCGTCTTCATAAGTGGAACGAAGATAAACAACTGCGGCGTAAGCCTTCTCCGAAGCGTCGCTGAAACAATTAAGTTCCACTGAACTCAAATTACCAGACTTGTCGTCAAAATAACATCTCGGTATAGAAACACTGTTTAAAGTTTGAAGTTGACAAATGAGCGAATTCCATTTCTTCAAGTGATCATCCTTTAGCTGTTCCTCCCAATCGGCGCGTTCATTGCAAAGTTCTTGAAATAAGACCTTCCATTGGATGGTAGACGGGCTTCACAGACCGATAGGGTCAAATATCTTAGCTGAAATCTTCAGTAACGATCGCTTCGTAGTCGGGAGTTTCTTCGCCTGTTCGTAGAGATCCACCAAATCGAAGACAAACTGATCGGCAGCGGTATTCCAAAGTGAGCCTAGCACCTTCACAATAGCGTTGTCGGGAGCCTTGTCTGCAGCAAGCAAGGGTCCGTTAGTGGTCTTTGCGTATGATTCGTCTTCTTCCGTGAGGATCTTCTTAACTTCACTTACAACGGCTGGATTCACACAGTTGTCAGCTCGATTAATCGCATCTTGTACAACCTTGGAATTCGTTTTCCATTTTCTCAGGTTGAATCCTCCCCGCTGCATAACTGATTTGGACTTCATGTACAAATCCATTGTCTTCGCTTCGTTTTCTTCACCAGTGACAAGGTCGTCCACGTACAGGGAATTCTTCAAGGCTTCAATGAATTCCGGTTTTAATTCTTCGGACAACAGTGCGTCTAAATGATGTCGAATTGTCGATGCCAAAATAGCTGGCGATGGCCTCAGACCAAAGACGAGTCGAGTAAACCTGAAATGCGCAATTTCAGAGTTCGGATCATTGGGATCCTTAAGCCACAAGAATCGCAGCATATCTCTATCTGTTTCCCTGATTCCAACCATGAGAAAGGCCCTTTCTATATCTGCGGTAAGACCAATCCTGTGCCAGCGGAATTTAACCAGCGTGTCGAATAGTTGCGGAGTAAAATTCGGTCCAGTTTCTAGACAATCATTCAATGAGTGGGCACGTTCAGCTGGCCTTGCTGATCCATCATACACGATCCTCAGCTTGGTCGTTTCACGGTCTCTTCTGATTACAGCGTGGTGCGGCAGATAGTGTACATTCTCGCCTTCCTTCTCCTTCTGTTCTTCTTCGGGTATCCTTTCAACGATTCCATGATTTATTTGCTCTTCAATGATTTGGTCGTATTCCTTAACCAGTTCTGGCTCCTTTAACAGTTTGCGTTGTAAACTCCTGAGGCGGCTGACATACAGTTCGTAGTCACTTGGTACTGTTGGGCGGTTCTCCTTCCAAGGCAATTGCACTTCATATCGATGACCATTAAAACAGACGTTCTCGTTAAAACAGTCACTCGACCTTGTGGTTTCTGATTCTTCTTTGATGCCAATTGATTCGGTTTCCCAGAACCTTTTCAACGTGCCAACGAGGGGATCTTGGGCTTGGTCAAACAAGCTGTCGCTGGTTCCCGATATAATGAGGTTTGTGACACTCGTCTCGGAAATCGTTGCGGATTCTGTGGGGCCTGACAACAACCATCCAAATTTACTGTTGATCGCCGTGGGACCAACTTCTCCACGTACTATTTCAGTTGTCACAAAGTCCCAATAATGATCAGATCCTATAAGGACATCGATCGAATCTTGTGGGTTGGAGCAGTCAGCTAGGTGCTATCCGTCTAAGTGTGGGTAATGACTTGCGTTGACACGTGATGGAAGAGCTGAACAAATAGTCGGAAAACTAAGAACTGAAATCTTCGAGGGTTCATTGTCAAGGTCGTCGAGTAGTAGGGTTACTACATCACATTTTTGCTTTCGGAATTTCTTTTCTCCAAACGTGTTGAGGTAAAGAGTTTCGGTCTCCTTTGACCTTAGACCAAGTCTTGACTTAAGGCTGTCAGTCACGTATGAACGTTGACTTCCGCTGTCAAACAATATCTTCACTCTTGTCGATTTCGAGCCGTCTTCATTTCTTGCAATGGCAGATGCGGTTTGTAGTAACACTATACCCTTCGTCGCCGAACTGGCAGTCGTAGTCGTTTCTAATGGCTGAGGGTTTTCAGTATCGATACTCACAAGGGCCGAATTTCGTGTTTCGTGTGAATTCTGGTTACTTGGGGCAGATGAATCAAGTGGTTTTGGCGCAGTTTGGCGGCAAATTGACTGGTGATGGTTGCCACGGCAACGACGACAGTTTTTGTTACATGAAGTACTCTGATGGTCGGGTTTTAGACAAACAAAACATCTGCGACTTCTCTTAAGAATTTCAAAACGAGCATTCGGATCAATCACATCTTCACAAGACGCTGAGTAATGTGAACCACCACAATAAACACATTTCATAGGACCTGTCTTCGACGAAAGATGTGTGCCATTTTGAGCGGAGTACAGGGTTGAACTCGACGGCCGTTTCATCGATGGTTCTTTTGTTTGTCTAAGTTTACATTTGTTTTCACACCATCGCTAATCTCACGGGCCTCAACTTCCTGTCGGATAACTTCTAATAAGTCGGACATTTCCCAGACCTCACGTGCTGTATTTCTGGCGACTTGAATTCTGATTTCGGGAGGTAATTTAGACATTATCACGGGAATTAAAAGACTTCCATATTGGCTAGAACTAACGCCCAACGACTCTAAGCCACGTACATTGATGCTTATCTTATCGTAAACAAGTCGAAGCTGGGAGGCGTTGTCGTTGACACACCCTGGAATCTTAAGCATCTCATCCATGTGCTTAGAGATGATGTTCTGTGGCTTGCCAAAACGTTTATGCAATAGATCGATTGCAGAGTAGTAGTTGGCTTCAGTTCTAGTTAAACCTTGTATTGATCGTGCCGCTTGCCCCTCCAAGAGCGAATGCAGGTGATTAAATTTATCGATCTGGGTGAGTTGTGGGTTGGTGTGTATGGAGCTGTTGTAACTGTCCCAGAAACCTTGCCATTGCGTGACATCTCCCTTGAATTTCGGCAAAACTAGTTTCGGTAATTTTGCCCTCGGTTGAGTGGCCACGGGATTAGCGTAATTCGGAGAAGTGACTGCGTTAACATTATTGTTACTTGATAACTGTAAATTCGTACCTGAATTGTCCGGTGATTGCGGTGTATGTACTCCAGAGTCCGATGATGGCGCAGGATTGTGAAGCGGTTGGCTTACATTACCAGTTAAACTCTCCCCGTTTTGAACGACTTGAATATTTCCAGAATCCACATTTTCAGAACCATTTGTCGGTTGAAGTCCAGAAGTCGATTGTAGCGATGTAGAAGGAGCAGTTTCGTCACCATTCGTTTCCTTCACTGAGGAGATTCCTTTGTCGTTAGACTTTGAACTCGTAGCATCCATAATAGATTGTAGCATAAACAACACACGCAGATTGATATCTTCTGATTCCTCGATTTCGTTCGCGATTTCCTCCACATGACAACTTTCTATGATTTCTTCGTCGAGAGATTTAACCAGTGTTAGCTTTTCGTTCAATGAATCAGCGATAATCTTTAAGCGTTGTTCATCTATTTCATCAGCGCTTATAAGACCATCAGCTTCGTTCATAAGTTTTGTAATTACACCACGGTTTCCACCACGTTTGGCGCGGGTGCGCACAAGTTTTTCGGCCATTCTTCGTCAGTTTCGAGGTCACGGCCCCACGTTGGGCGCCATTTCATAAATCGTTTCGTATACTAGAGCGTAAACCAAGAACGTCGCGTTAACAGCAATCATCCATTTATTGCTATACGAAAATCATACAAGATTGAAACCCTAAACCGATCTTAGAACATGAGGTGACTAAAATCACGTGGTATAATCTGTCAATAATTCTTACACAGTGTAAATACAGTAATCCGTTAATTAATTAAACAAAACAATAAATAGGAACTCAAAAATACTCAAGAGTTTCTTGACTTTCTGTAATTTGTTGGTTAAATACTTATAATATGAAAATTGATAATCATCCTTTTTCTAAATCTAATATATTCATGAATCATTACAGGGAACTATAAGATCTATACTGTACTAAAAATCACAAGCCATCTTTATCTTTATTGTTCTCAGCAGCTAAGCAGTGGGAAAAATAGGCCTTTCGCACCAGTACAAGCCAGGGTCGACTATTTCGCATAGAAATCGAGAGCGAAATATCTAATCAGCTTTGTATAATATGTTATTCTCACGTGTGAGGATATGAAGTTTTCGCGCGAAAGCTTACTTAGTATTTCACTGGGTGTTTATATAATAAATATGGGTTATTGACCAAGTGTGAGGTCAAGATGGCTGGATATTGGCCAAGTTCTTTTTTTGCGCGTTTATGGACCGAGACGAAGTCGAGGTCCATAAACTCGCAAAAAAAGAACGAGGCCAATTTCCAGCCATCTTGACCGAACAAACTTTGTCAATAAAGGATTTATTATATGGCTTTCAAGGGAATTTTTCTTGCGGGATACAGCGGGTAGTCCCGAGCGGGCAAGATGGCTCGGGTTGCCAATCACAGCGCGTGATTTGGGTCATCTTGCCCGCTCGCGGAGCTAGCCATATAATAAAATAAATTATCTAATTCCTCTTCAACACCGGGGATGTGCTATGTTAATTTTAGTGTCGGGCTGTGCCGCTGGGGCACTGAAACACTTTCTATTCTGGACCAGACACCAAAAACCACACCCTATCCCAGGCTAGGTATTTTCCATGCAGAAACTATATCACTATCATAGACCAAAACATGCTTACTAAACTAAAGTAACTTCAGAGTTTCAACTTATTGAGAAGGAACCCTGCATAAATTCGCTTACCAGGGGTTACAGTAACGCTCAAATTTACAGGTTTTCCAGATGGTACAAAAGGCCACGGGTACACTGTGACCTTTGCGGTCTCACTGTGTGGACCTGCGAACAAATTCAACAATACGGTCTGGATGGAATGGAACAGAGAATTAACTCTGAAGTGTAAATTTAAGTGCTAATTTAACCCATGAATAACCCATTCTCCGTTCCATTATCTGTGTTCATAGTGCTACGCGGTACAACATTCATATGTACCCTTACTTTCTCTTCGCCGCGATTCACCACCATAATCGACCCTGACTTCCTCTGTCCGACCTCGTAGCTCAGTCGGCAGAGTAACGGTAGATCTAATCCGGAGGTCGTGGGTTCGATTCCCACCGAGGTCAAAATATTTTTTCTTTACCTCGTGTGGTTCCCTGATTCCCTTTACTAGGGCTAACGCCCAGTGGTTGTTCATGGGTTTAATTAGAACTTAAATTTACACTTCAGAGTTAATTTTCTGTTCCATTATTCGTGCTTGTAAATAGCCAACTGGTCTGCCTCCCGCCAGTTGGGATTTTTAAGCCTGTTGTGTTCATTTGAAATATTTGTTTCCTTCAGTTTAAGTGACATGCCTGTGAATTAGCTTGGTGTAGCTAAGTGCATGACCACTATAAACAGACATTTGACATATTTTTTTTGACCTTGCGTATGGATCGTTTTCACTATCACGCAATAAAACGGTCAATCAAACACCATCTAGTGGAAAAAGTCAAGAAATTGTGATGTTATAGAAGATAAATAAAGAAGACACTTCTCCAAGTCTTTGGCCTGTGTTTTTCCCCAAACTTCAGATATTCGATGAAATGTTTCCCAGAAATTTACAGAGCCCAAGTGGAAACGCCATGCTGCTGCTGTGGTGCACCAATATGGCGGCCGAAAATTAGTGTCAACATCTGGAACTTACTTCGTTCCCAGGGCTTTTTCCCTGGCTAGAATAAAATAAGAGACAAGGGATGAAACTGACCACCACGTGACTCGTTGGAAACCGTTGGCGTCTCTTTAAATGTGGTAAAAAAAAACTTGCACAAGAAAAATTGCAGTGACCTGAATGTCGGCATATTTACTTTCTTTCTTTTTCCAGATTCTGTGCTTTATCTATTGAACGGTTTTGATTTTGATTTGTTTTTATTTTGATCTATTTTGAGTGGCGTGACACTGAAAACCAGCAATACAGTAATTAGATGACGAATGATGTGCCGGCGCTGTTCTGTGACAAAATTTACATTACCTTACTTTTTAAGTTAATAGTTGAGGAGAATTTACTATTCCATGGAAATATTATAGGCTATCTGACCCAGAAACTCCCATCGATCGGTTGTTAGATATTTTGACGGGAATTTCGCGTATAATCCGTCATTGTGTGCTTCTCTATACTAGGCTTTTGTACATTATGTTAGCATTTTTTCGAGCATTTTAGTGAGGCAAAAGCATTGATCATTATTCGAGCATTTTAGTGGCATTTTTCTGGAAAATTGATATTTTTTCCACAGAAAATAAAAATAAAAATTATTTTCTTACGAGACTCAACTTAGCCTCTTCACTTAAGTATCACCGAAAAGAGACAAAGGATTAAAAGAACAACAGAACTTATGGAGGATTCTCTTCTGGTGTATTAAAACTATTTCATACGTTTTTGTTAACTTGGTAACGTGGTGTATGTTTTTGTTAAGCCGACTCTGAACTGTTAATTACAGTATATTGAGCATTTTAGTGACCTATATGGGGGAAACCAAGCATTTTAGTGGAAAAATGAAGCATTAAGGTGGAGCATTTTAGTGGCGAAATAAAAGCATAATATACAAAAGCCTACACGATACCTCTTTCTACACGATGCGATCTGGCGAAGACAACCTCAAAATACCCATTGCATTTACTTCCAAGAAAAAAAGAATCGGTCGTTTCGAAGGTCTTCCACAATTTAACTTGACTGATCTCGGAGGACAAGATGTTATTGGGCAAGCGACGTTTGGAGCCGTTTTTGTCACCGAATACATAAGGAGAAAGGACGGAGATTCGCGCAGGAAAGGTGAAACAGTTGTTGTGAAGAAATTGCTCGGGTCTTCACACGACTTAATCGATGCGTTCGCCAAAAAGGCTAGGTTGTTGTAAGACCTCAAGCACGACAACATAGTTAGATTCGCCCTTTTAGAGTTTCCTATTTTTAGAGATTCCCCCTTTTAGAGATTC
>CM042748.1:39097864-39115033 GCA_022496165.2 Catalaphyllia jardinei | reverse complement strand
GTGGGCGGGGTCGTCCATGTCCCCGTGGTAGGCTGAGGTCCAACCTGACCTACCCCAGTGCCCAGCGTACGATAATGGAATTTACAGCAGTTGTCGTCGTGAAAAAGCTACTGGGTCGGATTCTATGATTTCTAGGGCGATGAAATCACATACAAACGAACACACCGTTCGCGGTACATCGACACTTAAAGCCGTTAAACGTTTTTGGAAAGAGTCGGTCTGCAAGGCTTACGAGAGATCAACAATTTACGAGCGAACGTTTGGAGTGAATTCATCAAGAATCATATTTAATATGCCAAAGGAGCTAGCTATCAACCGGGGCTATCGACTCTTCACCTTGATAAAAAGCATTTTCAGAAGCGTCATCGTATTTTTAGACGTGATCGTGAACCAAGTAGAATCCCAGCACGAACTCACAACGTCTGAGCAACAAGAGCAGAAAGTTTAGAAAATATGTTTCTGTTGTTTACGAATGTATCTGTTCGAGTACACCTAAGTAAAACGCTCTGAGAAACTTCGTATAATAAAGTTAAAATCTCGAACTAAACGATATTCTCCCGTTATTTTCTTGTAACAGAGGTATGTGTCTTCTCAAGAATGAAACCCATGTAGCGAATTATTGTATGAGAAACAGTACTAATGTATGAGTTGACCCCAGCAAAACAACTCTTGGATTGTACTGTCACGCAATCCTGAAGCAATAAGAAAATTATTCGAAAACCATTCAGTGGATAAAGTCAAGAAATTGTGATGTTATAGGAGATTAATAAAGATTACACTTCTCTAATTTTTAAATCTGCGTTTTCCCAAAACTGAGATATTCCTCGAATTATTTTGAACAAATTTACAGAGCCCAGGGTGGCTCTATGTCACGCAAGGCCATAACTCTGAAATTCAAAATGTCTCTCTCGTTTGAGAAGTGAAAAAAAAAACAAACAACAACAACGGCAAAGGCTAAAGAAAAAAGACTGAAACGTTCATAGGCTGAGGTAATGATCTTGACTCATTTTACGTGCTAAAGGTCTGTGTACGAGTAATGAGCTATTAATCGATTCCAAGAAATGTAATCGAAGGCAGAATAGCTTGAGCACATCAATTCGATTGAATTTCGCACGACTTCAAATGCAGAACATTTAAGCTCAATATAACATAACTAACGCAAAGCGCGCGCTCTGATTGGTCAATTCAGCATCTACTATTTGCCCATGGGTGTATGCTGCTGACGTGTGTGCAAGTGGTTTACAAAGCAAATATTTTGACAGACATTGTTTCCAAAGTAATGGCTAACATCCCTTCTACTAAAAATGCTAAACTGTCCTCTCAGTTTTCTGAAGAAGAAGTAGAATGGCCATCCTTCGACCTATTTGGGAGCGTATTTGCCGAGCCACCTGCAGAGATTTGCAAGTTTAAGCGAAAGTGATCTTGAAGACCTTGTAAGTGAACGACACTCAAAAAAGACGAAAGAAGTCACAAACTGGTCTGTGTCCACATTTAAAGGTAAACAACTGGTTATTAAAACTTAATTGGAACTCATTAATAGGCTTAACGATAAAGATAAAACGACTTTTTAAAGAAATTGTTCCTGTTAAGATATGTGTGAACCCAATTAAATCCTAATGCGCTGACAATGTCGACGAAATTACATTTTCAATTTGTTGTTTTCAGGTCACGATTTTAAAAAGTGCTAAGTTTGATAACAGATGAAACTTTTAAGTTCAATTACAAACCAAATTTTGATAGTCGGTTTTTTTTTTTGTTTTATTTTCAGCATGGTGTGCAGAAAAACAAATTCAAACCCCGCTTGAAGCGATGAAATTAGGCCAGGTGGATCAAAACCTTCGCAAATTTTACGCAGAAGCGAGAACGAAAAAGGGCGAAAATTACAATAGATCTACTTTGCTGGGATTTCGTCATTCGATAGAAAGATTTCTCAATGCCCCGCCATTTAGCAGAGGCCTAAAAATTTCAACTGACCAAAGGTTTGCAAGATCAAACCTCATGCTAGATGCGCGAATAAAAAATCTCTAAACGAAGCGGTAAAGAAAATGTCTCGCACAAACCTGCTATCGAGAAAGAGGACCTCCAGAAGCTGAAATCAAGTGAAGTGTTTTCCTTGTCGTCACCGCTTTCCTTGCTGAGAAACGTTTGGTTTCATGTCGTCTTGTTTTTCTGCAGAAGGGGCCTTGAAGGGCAAAGAAGCTTGACAACGAACAGCTTCAAGTTTGAAACCGATGCGGCTGGAAGAAATTACGCAACCATGAGTCACGATGAATTATCAAAGAATCATCCCGGGGGACTAAAGGACGTTGAATGCACGGAAAAAGAAGCCAGAATGTATGAGACCGAAGACCCAGGTGACGGCTACAAGGCCCTCAAATTGTATCTCCAGAAGGTCAATCCAAAGTGTACTGGGTTTTTTCAGTATCCCAAGAAAAATAGCATGGCTCTAGATGCTGTTTGGTACGAAGCACGACCGCTTGGAATAAACAGCCTCGCTAAAATGATGAAGACCATCAGCGAAAGTAGTATAGGAGTTAGCGGTCCCAGCGCATTTTTCTATATTGTTTTCTGTTTTGATTTTCTGAGCGCATTTTTCTATATTGTTTTCTCTTCTGATTCTCTGAGCGCATTTTTCTATATTGTTTTCTGTTCTGATTTTCTGAGCACATTTTTCTATATTGTTTTCTGTTCTGATTTTCTGAGCGGATTTTTCTATATTGTTTTCTGCGTTGGATTTTTGTGTTATATTTCTCAACTATTTTTCCAACAATTAATCAACTGCTGGGAAAACCAAACCAAAAACCAAATACTAAACTAAACCTTGAATCAAAATATAGGAATAAAATATTGAAATCAAATGTGGAGCCAGACCAAAACCCGGGACATCAGTCTGGAACCAAAACCTTGAATCATTATTGGAAAAAAAAATATAAAAATATATAAAAAATATAATTTATTTTCTATATATAATATATAATGAATCTGTTTAAAACAAAAAAAAATGTGATATTTGTAAAGAGAAATGCAAAACATATTATATTGAATGTTGGTGTGGTGATGATTTTTGTTTGATGAAGAAATGTTTGTTCAAACATATTCAAGATTGTAAAACTTATGAGATGACTTTGAAAAGTAAAGGATTTTTTCCAATAAAACGAAAGCTAAGATTTGTAAAATTAAATTTGAAGAGTACTGAATTATGATATCATATTATAATATAAGATGAATTGCAACACTAATATTCATAATGAATTAAATAACATGAGTGAGTGTAATTGTCCTTTTTGTGATCAACAATTAGTAGAAGTTTGTAAAGTGGTTGAGTCATGTTGTAGTGAACAGGATATGGAAACTGTAAATGGTATGAATACCTGTATGAATTGTGGTTTAGTTAATGGTTATGATTTTATCAGAGAGAACTTCAACTTCTATGACAAAATGTATTTGATACGACAAAAATCAATATATCAAAGGGAATACCATATTGAGAATGTGATAAATAGTGTATCTTATGAGAATGATGTCCAATTGACTCATAATCAAAGGAAGCAGATTCACAAAGTATTCATTGAGATTGATAGTGTTCTTCATAAGGTTAATAATAAGCGTAAACGGATGATAAGTATTAAATTTATTATAAAGCAATTATTCAAGATGCTCAGGCTTCCTTACAAAGATATCCAAGTAACGAAGTCGAAGAGGACAATCAGATATTATAAACAATTTTGGAAAAATATTCTATCATTGGTGGGTGATAGAATTCAGTTGATAATTAACAAGTGAATTTTTCATCGTATTTACTAAGATACTTATCAATAATGGGACTGTTGTCTGTCATATAATCATCAATGTTCTTTATTGTATTACGAATATAAGATGAATTGTAATTTCCACTTCTCATCATATCCTTTATCTCATTCAGAAGATGTTGATAGCTTTGGTAAGCATAAGTACAATTTTGGATCTTGAGATCAAGGTTTTTATGTGACATCCAACCCTGAATCAAAAGTGCTGCTGTACTGATTGCAATCAAACTGATACCACCAGTTGCTATACTACTTGCTAAACCTCCAGATGCAAATATGATGGATAATGAATTCCCCAATAATTTCCATTCTTTGAAACGTTTCAATGCCAGCTTGTAAGCAAAACACTTTTTATGATATGCGTGGTAGTAAGATTTTAATTCTTCAACTAGTTCTTCTGTTAGTTCATCTGAAATGTGATTCCAGTTGAATATATCGATGCGTTTATCTAACATATATATTAGTTATATATTAATCTTCTTTGATGCACAATATATTAATCCAGATATCTGACCACACAATGGAGATCTCTTTACCCATTCTGGTGTTTTATTTTCAGGTATAATATATGTGTATCCACGGTCTTTTGAATGACGGTCATAAAATCGACCAAAAGCATCATGTAAAATGCTATGTGAGTGTAATGTGTTAGATTCTTTGAATATTATTTCAAGAAAGTGTGTGAAGCATCCATTTCCCGGACCAATTAAACCGATTTCATTGTTATTAAAAAAAAGAATTTCATCTATTGATATATTTTTCTTGAAATTTTTGAGATATAGGTATTGGCATACTAATGCAGACTTTAGTATGACATCATCTACATTTGGATGTTGTTGTTTTGTTTCTTTGAAAAAGCAGTTAACATAATTAATTGTTTCAGTTATCATATATATTAGTTTATATATTTATATTCATGGATGTAAATATTGGATGTAAAATGTGCTGTATCCTGATCCATTTAGAATGGTGTATTGGTTTTCCATTGTAAATTTCAAATTATAATTATCATCATCAACATTTATTATTGTATTTATTGTGATTGGAGTCCAATTTGATTTGGCAACTAAATGAGTGAAAAACAAAACTCTATTATTATTTTTTATATAAAATATGTTGGATGCGCCTTTGTAATAGTAATAATAATCAGTATAAATAATATGATAATGACCGATTAATAATGTATTGAAGTACAAACTATTTTGTTTGGATTTGAAAGGGTATTTATCATAATAATTGAATTTTATTGATTCAATATCATTATGAAGTAAATTATTGGTGTGATAATAATATGTTCTTTCTATAATGAATCTATCAAATTGTGATTTTGTGATAACATCACTGTCTTCAGTACCATCAGCGACTCCAGTTATTTTATTATCATTCATATCAATCGCTGCTTCATATTTGACGGAATCATTGTCATAATAATAAAGACGATCCCAAAGATTTACTGATACATTATTGACTTGACCTTTAACACCGTAAACAACAACATAAATAGTAGTTTGGGGATCAGTTTTACTTTTCAATCTTATGTCAATATCTAAATCATCAAAACTGGGAAAGATGATGTTTTTTGATAATTGTATTATGCTTCTCGTACTTGTTCCATTTATTTTTGAATTTATTTTGATCACTGATAGAGTTCCACTTGATGCATTTATCTCGTCAATTGTGATACCATCTTCAGCATACATTTCATAGACCATTGTGTAAGAACCTTTTGGTAGATATACCAAATCAATTGATAGTCTGGTGCTGTAATAACCAATACTGGAATCATAATCAATCTTGAATTCATAAGTCTTTTTGTTTACCAAATGAAAATTTTTATCCTGAACTCCAATTTTATGAATGTCATCATCATCTTCTTTAAATTCATCATTATCCATCACTCTTTTGAAGACATTTTCTTTATCGATTGACTCTATGAAATTTATTTCAGACGCTTTTATTTTCTTATCAATTATACCATCCATAATTGTATTATTATCAACAATTGCCCCGTTGCTAAGGTAGCAAGTCTGCGCACCTCGTTAGGGAGAGGCTCTGATTGACCAAACAAGGTTGGAAGTAGTAAATCCTCAATCACCTCTTGGATTGGGTCGACATAATCTTCAAACGATCCTATCGTGCGCATAAAGTAGGTGAACTTCGACTTGTAGCCTTTTGTGAAAGCAATGTACGCCGCATGGGGTTGGCTCTTCGCTATTTCAGAGAGACGTTCGATTTCCTCTTTCCATACACAAACCTTCTCCTCACAATACTGATCTTTGTATTCTTGCGAAGCAATAACTGCTCCCAGATGGCGTTGACCTTCAGTCGTTATGTTGACTTCATCTCCAAACACCCTCTTTGCTTCCTTTGCAAGTTCCTTAGACTTCACAATAAGCCAGCTCTTTGACCCATTCACAAAGTAATGTCCTTCCTTACTCAATTGCTTGTACCAGTTGTACAACGGCACAATACTCCCTCCTCCAGCTGAGTCGTCTGCAAGCCACACCTGTTTAACCAATGGACAGTGGTCCCTCAATTTCTGAATCATTATAGATGTATTAAGTGCGTACCATGGCATAGCTAGCGGATCACCTTGCGTGGTGTCTTCTCGAGAAAGTATTTCACCTCCCCCGCAGATAAACAATCTAGATGGGCTTCTATACGTGTTAACAACATAGAGCGCCATTTCTTTGCACATGATCTGGATATTGTGTAAAGCCGCTGACCTATTCATTTGGTTAAAAGCATTACTAGCATCAATTAACAATATTCCATCTGTTCCTTCTTCAACAAAAACTTGACTCATTGCATGAATCGCAGCCTCCGCTCCTGCATTATGACCAGCACAGACTTGTAGGGGACCTGCCGCTTCTTTTATTTCCTCCTTTAAGAAACCGCTGACCGTTTTCCCAACTATTCTCCTTAGGACTTCTCCAACGCCAATCGGCCTGATTCCCGGGTTCTTATCAAGCGGGATAAGCCTGCAGGACGTAAATGCTTCAAGTAAGGATGGGTGGTACGATTTCCTTAGCAGACTTAGCAGAGGAGTTACGGCATTTTTTGATGTCAGAGTTACGCACGTCAACTCCAAGTGTTACCAGAGCAAGCCAACATCGGAAGTGTTCAAGGAGCAAGAAGAAGAGAAGAAGCGCAAGTACCAGCAGCGGGTGTTAGATGTAGAAATGGGTTCGTTTACACCTTTAGTGTTTGGAACCAACGGCGGAATGGGAAACGAGTGTCAGCGGTTCTTAAAGCATCTCGCAGACAAGATAGCTCAGAAAGATACCGAGCCTTATCATATTGTAATCACTTGGCTCAGGACTCAGATTTCGTTTGAACTCTTAAGATCGGTACACGCATGCGTTAGAGGTTCGCGAACGCCGTTTCGTAGCAAGATAGAGCAATCTTTAGACTGTAAAATAAATGTAGCTAGTGCTTTTTGAAATAATAGGAATCCCACAAAAAATTACCAAGTCTGTTGTTAACGTCCAGTTCAAATCATTTTTACTTTATAACTTTCTAGATTTTTAAATTTTAATATTCTTTTTATACTGTGTTATCATCTTGTTTGCAGCTGTTTTGACTTCTTGTAACGACACATAGGTACAAAATTATTTCAAGTCAGAAGAGTTTAAATTCGTAATTGTATGATTATTATTATTATTGTAAATTTAAGATTCTTTGAATTTCTTAATAAAGTTTTGTTGAATTGCATTAGCGACAAATTTTACATTGGTGGCATATGTGGCTTGGTAATCTTCGGGTTCTTTCAAATTAATTATATTTTGATTTCCCATATCTAAATTTCCAGTCATTACTTCACTTCCATCTGTTAATAAGTAATCTATCTCAGAAATGAAACGGACTAAATAGTCTCGTGTACTTTTTAAAAGTTCAAAATTAACAGCTTTATGTTTTATTTGTTCATAATTTGGATTTTCTCCATCGTCTTCAACAATTGTTTTAACATTATCAATGAAATGTCCACCAGCATTAAAATCTGCATTCATTGCTACTGTGCCATCAACATTAATAAATTTGTCTGTATTTGCAGCATGTGGTATTTTAGCAATTTGAGAATCAACAAATGCTTTACTAACTAAACTGTTATCATCAAAAATACCATCATAATAAGGTTCACAATTTTTTATTATATTTTGATTGAGATCAAAGTATTGTTTTTCCATCTTCATCTTTTAATTTTATAAAATTTGAGTTCAAATATCCTTTATTAACAACACTTCTCAAATCTTTTATTATAACACTATATTCATCATCTGGTTGATGATCAGAGACATTGTTAACATTGAGAATATAATTGTTTTCCATATTATATTGAATGTTGGTGTGGTGATGATTTTTGTTTTCCATATTTAGATGTCCAAACATTGGTCTGCTTCCATCTCTGGGAAGTAATGGTGTGGTGTCAATATTGATTTTTGATATTTCACTATCAACATATGATTTAGTGGCTTTGTCAGCAATGACAATGTCCTGCTTAGCGTTTTCAGTGTCAACGTACTTCTTATTAGCAGCATTAGCGTATGCTACAGGATCACCTAAACCATCAATGAGATTGCCATTGAGAATCAAATTCTCAAAATAGAGAATCATATGATTATCAACAACATCACGAACATTAAAAATAGTATGGTCGAAAGTTGTCGACTGTTTACCCTTAATCACTCTTGAATAAAATAGAAATTTTATATTTTTATTGTAATGAGAACCATAATATATGATTTGGAATTTTATCCCATCATCTACTCCAGCTCTTCCATCAGTTGTGAATTGAATAATTGATTTAGTATATTGATTGGATATTTTGTCACTATCGAATGTATTAATCGTAAAATGACTGTCACCGTGGACATTAAAAATTATTGTATCATCAACACTAAAACCACCAGCATCACCAATAACAAATATTTCAAAAACGGAGGTATAAGTACCACTCTCTAATTGATTACCTTTCATTTTTATACTAGACCATGCTTCTCCACTAAAACCAGTATCATCACCTTCTTTCTCAATTATATATGCATCATTATGCGCTTTATGATTTTGAAAAAAATTGTCTTGCGATGTATTTGGTGGTGACCCTACAGTTAATTGACTCTTGTCACCAAAGTCTTTATAAAATCGAAAACTTGGTTGTAAATGATAACTATTTTGACTGACTTTAGTATGTTCTTTCAACACTTTTAAACTGACTGCATCATTGTCACCAGTAGACTCACCAATATTGGTTAATCGCTTCCCTTCAATATCATAATTACCATCATCTGTTAAATTGAATCCAACACCTGGTAAGCCAGGTATTGATGATGATGAAGGTAAAAGTCCGTTTGAATAACTCATTTATATTAATAGCTTATATTTTTTCATTGAAATTTTTAGTGGTGAATTTTCGTGGCTTATCGAAAAAACAAAGGAATATGGTTCCTTAGTTGCTTTTTCATATGATTCTTTTGAAATACTGTTTTCACGGCAAATTAAACTCTTCTCATTAGCACTTGGAAACTCATAAATGGAGAAGTGAGAACAATTCAATCTGATGTCTTTTGGCGTCTTATAGTAGCTTTGACTC
Source organism: Catalaphyllia jardinei (assembly GCA_022496165.2). NCBI lineage: Eukaryota > Metazoa > Cnidaria > Anthozoa > Scleractinia > Caryophylliidae > Catalaphyllia > Catalaphyllia jardinei. The sequence continues at coordinate 39,105,637 of CM042748.1, read as the reverse complement.
AGATAAATCACACTACAATTTTTATGCCTTCCTCGTATAAAATAGTCGATTAATGGTTTTTGGTTTTTATCACATACATAATCATCAAAAATGACGATTTTTTGTGAGTCAGAGTCAAGATCTTGAACTGGAATAATTTCATCATTTCTTGCTTTAATAACATCATAACCAACCTCATCACTTATCGGCTGAAAGACATCCATGAGATTCTGATACTTGGATTGTTCTAAATTTTTAGCATACAAATAAACTTTATCAACATAGTGTTCAACATGATGTTCAACATTGTTTTTTATATTTGATTTGTCATTTTTATGTAAAGTAATAATATAACAAAAATGAGTTTGCTTAAATGGAAAGAACTTGCAAAAAGTAAAACCAAATTAGGCAATAAAATTAATTATGTCCATGATCTAATCACACAACATAAAATCGGTCAGGAGACAAGCCAATCATCATTTGAAAAGGTTTTTAAACCAGTGACAAGTAAATTAGATAATGTAATTGACAGAAATTTGGATTTAAGGATGCCTTAAAGGAGAAAAAGACCACTGAACAGACTGGAACGAGGCACGAAAGATGGCGGTCACGCCGAAAATGTGCTTGTAGTATCTTTTTAGTTTCGCAGCCCCAGTGGTGGTAAAATATCATTAATAGCCTTTAATAATGCCTGACGAACCATCGAACAAAAAAGCAACCTCGGAAAAAGGCAGAAAACGGACAAGGGAGGGTAGCTCTCAAACGGATGAGGAAGACGAGTCCGATCAATATTCACAAGCATGGATGCAAAAAGTGCTTCGAAACAACAAACTCAAGGCTCTCCGGTATCGAAGAGAAACTCAACATGCTATTGGCTATACTTCCCGAGTTGGAAACTTATAAAACGAGGATTACTTTTCTTGAGGAAGAAAACAAAGCCCTTCAAACGAGCTTAGAGAATTCGCAAGCAGAGATAGAAGACCTAAAAGCCATTGTTCATGATGTCAATTTAAAGCAAGGAGCAGCCATCACCTCCAGTGAACGCATCGAGAGCGATCTCAAAGAGCTACATCGCCGACATGTTAAACTCGAATGTCACAGCCGTAGAGGAAATATGAAATTCTTTGGAATAAAGGAACGTGAAAACGAAACAAACGATGACACTGAACTCGCCCTAAGAGAATTCATGCGTACGAAGTTGAGGATCCTTCCAGTCGATGAAGAAAGTATTAATTTTGACAGAGTCCACAGAATTACTTCACGCCGTTCTCAATCAAATGGCCGAAGTCTTCAACCGCGACCGATTATAGTTAAGCTGACGGATTTTCAAGATAAAACTTTTATCAAATCCTACATTAAAAATCTTCCAAGAGGTGCCGGATTTGGAGTATCCGACGATTTTCCCAAAGAAGTTGACGAGGTAAGGAAGGTATTATATCCGATACTAAAGGCGGCCAAGCGTGAGAAGAAGGCTGCATACTTTAACGTCGAAAAGCTGATCATCAACGGTGCTCTTTACCGTGGCGATGAAACGTCCCAATTTTCTTTCTATGGGCGTTTAATGAACAATTAAGTTGAAATGATCGCTAAGCCGTAGTTAAGTGAAAATTGTCTTTTTGTACGGAACCACATACTTGAGGGCTGCAGCCTTTTACTTCGATATCCAGTCAAAATGCCGCACAAAGTTTTAGGTAAGTCGGTAATAGTTAATTGTTTCTGTGTATGTTTCTGCAAGTGTTTTCTTTCTAGCTTTGATCAATTTTGTTTTGATGCCAACGAGGTAATAAGATTCAAACCTTTTCATAAATATCAACCGCACTGTGAGCATATTTGTAAGACAGCTATTTTCGTTATTTCATGGATGGCTTGTCTATCTTTTCATTAGAAGCTAGATGTATAAACTGCTATCACTTAACGTTAGAGGGCTAAACAGTTCGAGAAAGCGAAGACAAGTTTTTCGTTGGTTGCATCAACAACAATCAGATATAATCTTCCTGCAAGAAACTTATTCCTCGCCGGAATCTATTAAAAGATGGGAAACAGAATGGGGAGGTAAAATCGTGTCCAGCCACGGCTCCTCCCATAGTAGAGGAGTAATGATTTTATTCAAACCCCGTCTTGATGTTGACTTGGAGAACATTGCCGCAGATAATTTTGGCAGATGTATTTTGGCCGAGTCTATTATTGATGGTAGCAAAATAGTTTTGGTCAATATTTACGCACCAAATGACGCAACCCAACAAGTTGTTTTCCTCAGGGACGTTTCAAAAGAATTTCTAGTCCCTTACGCCAACGACAACCTCGTGCTAGGAGGTGATTTTAACCGCACAATTAGCACTTTAGACAAAAAAGGCGGTAGACCGATTGACAGCAAAAAAGCTTCTCTCAACGAACTTCAATCGTTAATCAAAACACACAATTTAGTTGATTCGTGGCGTTTCAAAAATCCAAATCAGCCTGGCTTTACATGGGCTAACCCGTCAATGAAAATACAGTGTAGACTAGACTACTTTTTTATTTCAAAGCAGCTAAAAGATCGCGTAAAAGAGTGCAAAATAGTTCCAAACATTTACTCAGATCACTCTGCCGTCGCCCTCTCGGTGTCTTTTAATGAAAGTGAGCTCCCTCGAGGGCCAGGGTTCTGGAAGTTTAACAACTCTTTGCTATCAGATACTAATTACGTGGAACTGTTGACATTTAAAATTCCGATGTTTGCAAAAAAACATGAACAAGTCAACGACAAAGGGTTGTATTGGGAAATGATGAAAATGGAAATTCGTGCCTTTACTATAGCTTTTTCAAAGAAGAAAACGAAACGAAAACGTGATGAAGAATCAATTCTTTTGTCGGAAATGATAAAATTGCAGACCAAACTCCAGACGTCATATAGTGATTCCCTTAAGGCCGAGCTAGAGAGAATAAAATTCAAGCTTTCTAAAATTACGGGTATCAAAACACGAGGAACAATCGTGCGCAGTCGAGCGCGTTGGTACGAGCACGGTGAGAGGAATAGTAAATATTTTTACAACTTAGAAAAAAGGAACCAAAAAAAGAAACATATAACGTCGTTAGTTAATAACGATGGTGACAAACTCACAAACCCGAAGGACATCCTGGAGGAAGAAGAACGTTATTTCGAAGAGGTTTACACAACAAGAAATATGGACCCCAACTACCCAACTTTCAAAGAATTCTTTGAAATAGAAAATGAATTATCAGAAGAAGTCGCGAAAACGTGCGAAGGTGTCATGTCTATTGATGAGTGTGAGATTGCGTTAAAAACTATGGAAAACAACAAAACTCCCGGCACAGATGGGTTAACGCCTGAATTCTACCGCTACTTTTGGAACTTGCTCGGTTCATTTATGGTAAACAGCTTTAACTACGCCTTTCAATACGGTACTCTTTCCATCTCTCAACGCCAAGGAATTATTTCCTTAATTCCGAAGAAGAAGAAGAATACCGATTATTTAAAAAATTGGCGACCTGTATCTCTACTGAATGTAGACTATAAAATCGCAACGAAGACCATTGCTCTGCGCTTGGAGAAGATCTTGCCGAACTTAATTCATCCTTGTCAATCTGGGTATGTTAAAGGAAGGTTCATTGGGGAAAGTATCAGGTTAATAGCAGACACAATGCATTTCACTAAAGAGAAGAATATTCCAGGGGTAGCCGTATTTTTAGATTTTGAGAAAGCTTTTGACTCGATTGAGTGGAATTTTATTCATAAATGCCTCGAAACGTTTAATTTCGGTCTCGACCTCCGACAATGGATAAAAGTGTTCTATACAGATATCTCTAGTTGTGTTTTGAATAACGGGTACGCCTCAAAACATTTTCATCTAGAACGCGGAGTGCGTCAAGGTTGCCCACTTTCTGGTACATTATTCATTATTGCTATTGAGTTACTCGCACAAAGTATTAGACGATCAAAAGAAATAAAAGGTATCGCAATAGATAAACATAATGAAGTCAAACTTTCGCAATATGCAGATGACACAACTGCACTTCTTTCTGACGTCCAATCGGTGTCAAAGTTATTTGATTTATTATCGCTTTTCGAAAGGTGCTCTGGTCTAAAACTAAACCAAACAAAATCTGAAATGCTATGGCTTGGCTGCATGCGCCACAGAAAAGACACCATACTTGAACTCCAAATGAGCAGCGAGCCAGTTTACGCGCTTGGAGTGCATTTTACATATGATCTAGAAGTGTCTGAAAAGAAAATTTTTTTTGACAAACTAGAATCTCTAAAGAGAACATTGAACATGTGGTCCCAGAGAGACCTCTCCATCGTTGGTAGGATAAATATAATTAAAACTCTAGCACTTTCAAAACTGGTCTTTATCTGCAGCGTCATGTGTACCCCTAAAGACTTCAGTAAAGAAGTAAACAAGATCACGTTCGACTTTATTTGGAATCACAAACCCGCCAAAATAAAAAAGATTACCCTCTTCAAGCAAAAAACAGCTGGTGGCTTGGACATGAAGGATTTTTCTCTCTTCGACAAAGCACTTAAGTTAAACTGGGTGAAACGATTATGCTCTAAATCGGATGCTCCATGGCAGTACATACCAAAATCGCTCCTAGCCGATGTTGGCGGTACAGAACTGTTTAAATGTAACTATGATTATAATCTCCTCGACCTAAACAACCATCTTCCTGCTTTCTACAAACAAATCATTTTTTACTGGCAGGACATCGCAACGGCCATACCTAAAAATAAAAATGAAGTTCTCTCACAGCCAATCTGGAATAATCGATTTTTAACTGTGAATAAGAAAATGGTATTCTTTTCTCATTGGTATCACGCAGGAATAAAACAAATCTCGGATCTATTTGACTCTTGGGAGGGTCGTTTCCTTCCATTTGATTCTTTTCGCAATAAATTTAATGTAAAATGTAACTTTTTACAATATTATAGCATTCTTTCTTCTATTCCACAAAATTGGAAGAAACTGTTGCAAGAAAGTTCCAAAGACCCAGTCACACCTCCCACCTCAATCTGTTCACTATCATGCAAGGCAATATATAGTATCCTGCTTAGCCTTGAAGGTCTACCTCCACCAACTTCTGAGAAAAAACTTTTAACGTCTGGCGTTGAAAAAAGCGACTTGAATAAAATCTATCTCCTACCATTCAAAGCCACGAAAGAAATTAAATTGGCAATGTTTCAATACAAAATCATTCACCGAGTTTTACCAACGAATAGCTTGTTACACAAAATGAAAAAAGTCGCTTCGCCCTCCTGTCCCTTTTGTCCTTCAGAGTGTCAGACCCTGTGGCATCTGTTTATAAACTGCAAATACGCAAGTTCTTTTTGGAATAGATTCCAGGAGTGGTACTCGACCTCTAGTAATACGAAACTGCTACTGTCGGACCTGGAGGTTATGTTCGGAATTATTCGCTGTCACACCTACTGTTTAGCCCTCAACCATCTCATTATTTTGGGTAAATATTTCTTATATGTTAACGCTTTAAATACCATAAAGTGCCGATTCGATGATTTTGTCTCACTAGTGCGCGACAAAATGTACCTAGAAAAATATATTGCAGTTACTTGTAATAAGGAGAAGGAATTCAGGAACAAATGGAAATTTTTTCTATCTTTATAAGTTTGTGTTAAATCCTTTTTTTCGCCGGCTTTGTATCTCAATTTGTTCCTTTTCTCTGTCTTCTTATATGCTAATCTATTGAATTCTATAAAATTAATACCCTATTAGTATTGGTGACTCGACAATTAGCATGTAAATAAAAACGTAAATAAATCAACTGTAATAGTGTAATTGTATTGTAATGCATGTATCTGTAAGTAGTGTAAGTTAACACAGTTTAAACATCTTGTAAAAGGTAATTATAATGCAAGTACATATGTTAAGTTTTAAGTAAGTGCAGTGCAAGTATATTTTAATATATAAGTTGAAATGTTTAAACATTGTAAGTGAAAGTCATGTAAATAAAAAATTAAAAAAAAAAAAAAGACCACTGAAGAAAGGGGAAGTTCCAAATTATGGTGTTGATATTGAGGATGAAGTTGAAGACATGAATTTGGGTGATCTTTTCGATGAACAACCTACACCACCACAACAGGAGAAACAAATAGTACCAAAACCACCAACATATGAAGAATCGTTGGAGGATCTTTTGGAAGGAAAGAAGGAGATTTATGTTGATCCTCAATATTTTCCGGAGCAGTCAACCGAATTGGAGCAGCCACCTGAATATGATGATTATGATGAAGAAATTGATTATACAATAGCTGATGAAGATATAAATAGAGAAACGTTGGATGATTTAAATCTAACGAATTATGAGAGTGTTAATAAGGTTCTCAATCAGCCGGAAATGACAAAACAAAAAGCTGAAAAATATCTAAATAAAATATTAAAGGATGCGGAATTTAGGAGGAGACAACTTGGAGGTTATAAGTCAGGTGTTACAAAAAATACAATAAGGGAGAAATATCGGAAGCTGAGAGGCAGTTGTTAAACAAACGGATAAACAATAATAGAGCTGTATTGAATGAATACATTACTCATCATAGGAATAAACTGAAAACAATAACAGCTTCTGGGATCAAAGGCCGAAGAAGAAAACAGAGAGGTGGGAATGTCATATTTTCAACGATCCAAAACAACTTCTCAAGAAATTAGAATTGATCATTGGTGAAACCGTTGCAGGCAACACATCAATTAAGATGAGAAATACAGGAGTTAGTGTACTGGACACATTATTGAGAATGTCAACAATAAAAAGACCGCAATATAATAAATTGTATAATCAGTATTTCAAAGTGTAATTGTGTAAAGTTATTATATATATGGATCGCGAGATTGTTTTATCATCATACAGCGTCAAAGATCAAGGAAACAACACTCCTCAGAATTTTATAACTGAATTCAACAGGCCTATAATATTGGATAGCAATTCTCAATATGTAGTTGGTTTGAACCGAATCATTAACATGTCATTCACATGGTTCAATGTAAATTCATCATACAACAATCAACTAATAAAGTAGAGCTCTGATAATGGTTCAACATTTCACAACATCACTTTCCCAGCAGGAGTCTGGAACTATACTGACTTTGATACATACATCAAAGACATAACAAAAATTGTCAAAGATGGTGCTAATAATAATGAGTATCCCATCACTCTCGAATTCGATAATACAACATTCAGGGTCACAGTCACATTAGCCAAGAATTATCAACTTGATTTAACTGCAAGCAATTTCAATGACCTAGTTGGGGTTGATAAAGAAATATTGAAAAATGAACAGAATATAGGACCAAAGGTGCCTAATCTCAGTCAAGATACAGACATTCTTAATATCCACTGCGACCTTATCAATGATTCACTTGTAGACGGTCAAGATACAGACATCATTCATTCCTTCTCAACCAGTGTTCTTCAACCTAGTTACTCCTTTACCATTGAACCGAGAAGAGTTACATTTAATCCTATCAACAAGAATAGTATAAACAGTATCAGGATACACATTACGGATGGAAAAAGGAGATTAATTAACCTGAATGGAGCGGATACATCTTTTTCATTAATCCTGAAAAAATAATATAATATAATATTATAATGAAACCATTTGAATTCACCAGGGTTTATCATCCAAAACTCGGTATTTTTGTGGATAAACATGTAGGATCAGGGATTATCGTTAATAATATTTTCAAATGATGTAACGTGTATATGAAATAATTCATATTTGAACTGCGGTTATAGATGCAAGTGAAGTATGATCCTCGCAGTCAATTTTCCAATTTAAGCAAC
>CM042748.1:39072938-39097464 GCA_022496165.2 Catalaphyllia jardinei | reverse complement strand
GTTGCTTAAATTGGAAAATTGACTGCGAGGATCATACTTCACTTGCAATATTTTCAAACCAATGAAGAGTGCTGCGTCATCTGTTGTAAAAAAGTTCGCCAAGAAATCAGGTGAGAAAACATTAAAATCAGTAGGTGAAAGGGTAGGTAAAAAGACATCTGAGAAGTCGGGAGACCTGATAATGAAAAAGCTTAGGAATATGAGAATTGATGATGTAGGACAAAGAGCTAAAATAGTTCCACCACAGCGAGTAGAAAGTACAGATATGATTATTGATAGACTGATATCAGGATCAGGTTTGAAAAGAAGGAGGTAGAGTAAAATTATGTAATATATTAATATAGTGGCTTTCAGAACAAGTGAATATTTGCAAAGATATGAGTTGGTTCGATTTCAGTTGAATGATGTTATTGAGATCCCACAAAACAATCAACACCAGAATAAAAATGGGTACAAGTTCACAATCAATGATAGGTCTGCGTTCTATGATTGGTACAATGCTTATTTTGAGGTGCAGTTTCAGTTACAGGTATTGGCTGATGGTACAGGTGTTCCAGATGCAACCCGATCAACAGTTATTAATGGAGCTCATTCATTAATTAACCATTTGACAATAAAGAGTGCTGGTAAGATTGTATATGAAACTGATAATCTTCATAAAGTAACTTTTGTTAAGAACCTCTTGGAATACAGTGATGATTTCAGTCGCTCGGTAGCTAAAGATAGTTTTTGGTATCTGGATGTAGCAAATTTAGCTGACATGGCTGCTGCTGGAAATACAGGGTTTGAGGCTAGACGAAATTTAACGAAAAGAATTGGTGAAGGTGGTGGAGCTGAAAATGCCGCCAAAGATGTCAATGTAATTATACCTCTTAATCGATACGGTTTCTTTGAAGAGTTACATGATAAAATGTTGGTCCCAATGCAACTTCATTTCGATATACAGTTACAGAATGACGCAGAATTAATATATAAGGTAGCTGCAGCAGCTGCTAGTCGAGTGGTTGTCAATAGATTCTTACTTTGGGTTCCGAGACTAGTACCAAAGGATACTTTATACGATAAGTTTATTGAATCCTTTTTGTCGAAGAAATCTTGGACGTATAAAAGAGAATTGTATACATCTTCCAATCCAACACGGAGCAGTGGATTCTTCCAGATCTCACCAAGTATTGACAATGTTGTTTCCGTCTTTGTTTACCTCCAACGAAATAAAACAAGCAATGAAGATACAAATCCATACCACTTCGATACTTTCAAACTGAATGCGGCTAATAATAATAGCAGTCTCGCGTCATGTAGATTGGAATATGGAAATGGAGTGTTCTATCCAGAAACTGAATACGATTCAGAATCAAAGGTAAGGATCTTCAACGATGTAATGTCATATGGAATGAGAAAGAATAACTACAATAGCGGTACCCAACTCAACATGTCTAATTACAACTCTCTTTATTCTCTCATATATTTTGATTTGTCCTATCAAGCGGATAAAATAACTAGAGACCCAAAGCAATTGATGTTCAGGTATAAGCTGAGCGCAAATAGTGCTGCAAATTCCCGTGTCCACGCCGTCGTCCTATATAATGAGACTATCGTCATCGACAAGGTGGGAAATGAATTAGTCATAGTGTAAAAGCATTGATAAGAATGACACATTCTTAATTGAGATATGTTTTGTAATAGGAAATTATATAACATATATTATATAAAAGAAATGACTCAACTTTTTGCAATAAATGTTAAACTATCAGAAAATCAGAAGAAGAATATTGGTGATGCTTATAGTAAAACAGTCGTCATAAGGCTAACTAATGACTCTCTTCATGGGAATGACACTCTACACGTCCCAGCTACAGTGAAGAAGAGATTGGAGAAGAATCGGAAATTGAATAAAGGTATGGACATCAAACTTTCCAAGACTAATATCAGAAAGCAAGTTGGTGGTAGTTTGTTGACTTCAGCTCTGGCTCTTGCGCGTGCATTTGGACCAACCATTGCTAAAACAATGGGATTAGCAGCTTTAGCAGGGGCCTCCAGTGCAGGAGCACAACAAATTGTTAAAAAGATATCTGGAAAAGGACAAACTGGAGGTTTCCTCATTCCACAAAATAAGATTGATAAGCTTATTGCACTTCTAGGAGCAATACTGTGAAACCTAAATTCCATAAAGACATCCCATAAAGCAATCATGATCTGCTAAAATGGTGCAGATATCTCAACATCCCAATCAGTGATGTTCTATCAAGAGATGGGAAGGTTCCACATAATCATAACCAAGCACTATTTATATACAATCTTGAACCATCATATATGAGTGAAAGCCATTGGGTAGCTACTTATATAAAAGATGGTGTGATAAATTATTTTGATAGTTTCGGAATGCCTCCTTTTCAAGAAATGGTAAATCATGCGAAAAGAAAGAATTTAACTCTGCTTCATCAAAATAATCAAAATATAAATACAACCACATGTGGATACTTTTGTTTATACTTTTTGAATGAAATGAATAAGGGGAAGTCGTATCATGATTTATTAAAAGTATTCAATATATATGATACAATGAAAACTGGAAGATTCATCAAATATTATTTCAAAAATATATAATTTATATATATAAATGGTAAAATCATATTGCATAAAACAGAAGAAACAAACTGAATGCGTTCCAGGGAGCGAACGATATGCCAAAGCCAAAAATGGGCGTATGATGTTAAAGTGCACTTGTGCTGAATGTAGGATAACAAAGACCAAATTTGTCAAGAACAAGGGAAACTGATTGAGCCCACACAAGATGGGGGCTTACTTGGAGAGGCATTGTTCAAAGTTGGTGTTAAAGGTTTATTCAATCTCGGACGAGCTGGTGCTGCAAAGGCTGTTAAATCAGATATAGTCAAACAAAAAATAAAAGAGACGGCTAACCAATATCTTGATCAAGCTTTGGATAGTTTCACATCAGACTTATCAAAAAAATTGGATCCAACACATAGTGGTAAAGGATTACCAATACCATTTCCATTTGTTGATTGGAAGAAAGCTTGGAATGTTGTCACTGCGCCTGGATTGTTCAAAGGACCTGAAATGAGTGCAAAAGAGGGTAGAGCCTTGGTTGCTGAATACAAGAGACAATACAAGGCTTACAAAGATGCTGGAGGTAGCAGATCATACAACTCATGGATTAAATGGAAAGGTTATGGTGGAGGGTTAGACATCCATAATGCTATTCTCAAGGTTGCACCTAAAAAGGGTTTCGTGATGCCTGGGCATAAATATACAGGCCCAGGTAACCCTCTTGAAGAGCAATTGAGGTATGATCCTAATACTGGTCAGATACTTGAGATATATCAACAACCAACAGGTAGAACAGATGCAGTCAGTATGCAGCATGATGTTGATTACTCAGTTTGTGGTAATAAACCAAAAGGTGATCAAGTGAAGTGCAAAAATGAGGCTGATCGTAAGATGGTCAAAGCTCTTGATGCAATTCCTTGGAAAGATCGACAATGGGGTCATACTATTGCCAGAAATGCTATAGCAGGTAAGTCCAAATTAGGTATGGGTGTTAAGAAGCCAAAAAACGGGAAAAGCCGTCGAGTGAGGAAAACTGGCAAGAAAAATTAGCAGATGAGTTACATACACCCATAAAACGCAACTTCACTCGGCGGCGCGTAATCACAAATCACATCGATGAAATATGGGCAAGTGATCTAGTTGAAATGCAGCAGTTTAGTAAATGGAATAAGGGTTACAGATATCTTCTAATGGTTATTGATGTATTCAGCAAATATGGTTGGATTGAAAGATAAGAAAGGTGAATCTGTCACTGAAGCATTCAAAACAACATTCAAGGAAGGCAGAAAACCACAATATCTATGGGTTGACAAGGGAAAAGAGTTCTATAACAAACATGTGAAAGACCTATTAGAGAAAAATGGGATACAAATGTACTCAACTGAGAATGAAGAGAAGTCATCAGTAGTTGAAACATGGAATAGGACAATTAAATCCAAAATGTGGAAACAATTCACAATTCAAGGTAACACAATGTATCTGGAAATGTTACCTAAACTAGTAAAGCAATACAACAACACAAAACATTCAAGCATAAAAATGACACCAGTTGAGGCTTCAAAGAAAAATAATGAGGGCATAGTTTACTTCAATTTATATGGTGACATGGAAACATCAAAACAGAAAACAAAATTTAAAATAGGTGATAAGGTCAGAATATCCAAATACAAACGGAATGTGTTTGATAAGGGTTATACACCAAATCGCACAGAAGAAGTGTTCACAGTTGATAAGATCCAATACACAAATCCAATAACTTATAAAGTAAGAGATCTCAGAGGTAAAGATATTCAAGGGAGTTTCTATCAACCCGAATTATTGAAAGCCAAACAGGATTTTTTTCGCATTGATAAAGTCATTCGCAGAGATTATAAGAAGAAACAAGCTTTAGTTAAATGGAAGGGAAACGGTGATGATTTTAATAGCTGGATTCCAATGAAGGATTTAAGCATACTATGAAAATAATGTAATCTTATATTGATAAGATGATATAGTATGATTATCATATTATATCATGAATTACAGTTATCAAGACTGATTATTGCTATCTATGATAGCCAAAAATATTATTGTTTTTGGGTATTGCACTTTTTTCTGTGGTAATACTTGGTGTTATTCTTGACGACTTTACTACATTTAGGACATTTGTATTCTTTATTCCACCATTCCAATCGGTGTTTCTTTTTGTCCTCGTCTGATACTTTTCGCGGTCTGATATTAGCCGATTTTTTGTAATCAGCTGGTAAGTCTTCTTGTTTGATATATTGGAATCTATAAGAATGACCATCTTTCTTCGACACACCTGATTTGCAATGATTGAGACCCTCGCAAGCCATTTTGACGATACCAGCGTTGATGCCTAAATGTTGATTGACTGAATAAAGACTATTGAAGAATGAAATTTCATTTGTATTCTTATTAGTTGCTTTTATACATTTTCTATTTTGATGATTTTTGGCAGCGAATGTATAATCACGGCCCTTTGTTCATTTCTTAAGATTTTGTTGATGGGTAACAAGCTGGAGATTACATAATCGGTTGGCATCTTTTTTGTTATTACTATGGTCAATCTCTTTTCCTTCTGGTATTAATCCATTATGACATTCATATATGAATCGATGGGCATAATACGTTTTTTGACTTGATTGACCATGTTTTCTAACACGAACATTCAAATAACCATTATTTTTCTTGTTCCCTCTGTGGGGCACTTTCTTAATGATATTAATAATATTTCCATCACTGTCTGCAGCATATAAGCCATAAGTTGGATGAGCAGAATAAACGCAGTTGTCAACTATAATTTTTGTCATTATAATATAAAATATATAACAAATCTTTATATTATTTAAAAAAAAAAAATTTTCAAAAAGTGACTTAAAGATTTGGCACAATATAAAATTATGGAAAAAATGAAAAGAAAAATCATCTCAACATACAGTATGAACAACCGCGATCTCTCAAAACTAACCAAATCTCAACTGATCAATTTAATATTGAAGCAGAATGAGAAAATAAAACTATTGTTTCAGCAAAATATGAAACAGCAGCCCAAAAATAACAATATAATTCTTCCACCACCAGAGTTCAGGAATAATTACAAACCAATTCCAGCTCCCAGGAAGAATGTAAAACAGATGGTACAAGAATATGAAAACAATATCGTTAATCCACCATTAGAATTTAGGGATAAACCAACACCTTTACCAAGAACCAAGAAACCAGTCCCAGCTTTGAGGACTAAGAAACCAGTACCACTACCAAGGACTAATAAACAGTCCCAACCCCTAGAACCAAAATAGAAGAAACTGCTAGAGCTCTGAAGGGTTACACAAAGTCCTTCGAAATCAACATCAGAAATAATAAAGATCCTCTTGAGCAACTGCAAAACACAAGAAAAGCAGTTGAATATCATATTGTTAGGATGGTTACATCTATGAAAGGTTTAAAATTCGTTGAAACTCTTGTGGTAACTTTCAAAAAATTAGCAAAAGATGAAATAATATACAAAACCGCTTACTTCAATAGCAAACCTCTTACCATCATCAACAACACAGAAAACCCTAAAGCATTACAATTATCAAAACAACAAATCCTTAATATGATAGCTCAATGGATATCTGAAGGTTCTGGTTGGACTATTGAATCCGTTGACAATCATTATATCAATATCGTACAATATAAGCCAATGAAAGGCTCATCATATATTGAACTTCCCCCAGAACTCAGAAACTCTAAAAAAGGATTGATGAGGATAATGAGGATAATGAATGCTTCAGATGGTGCCACATCAGACGATTAAATCCTCAAGATAAAGATCCACAGAGGATCAAAAAATCAGGCAAGGAATATGTTAAAAATTTAGATTATTCAGGAATTGAATTTCCAGTAACCACTAAGCAATACAATAAAATTGAAAAGCAAAATGAGATCAATATTAATGTATATGGATATGAAAACAAACAACCATATCCAATATTTGTTTCAAAAGAAAAATATGACAAACATATGCATTTATTATTAATAACTGAAAATGATAATAAACATTATGTTTTAATTAAAGATTTCAACAGGTTCATGTTCAACCAAACGAAGTATGAACATAGGAAGCACTTTTGCGCGTCTTGTCTCCAGTGTTTCAGCTCTGAAAGAGTCTTGAACAATCACAAAGATAATTGCATTCAAGTAAATGGAGCACAAGCAGTGAAAATGCCTGACGAAGATAATAATATCCTAAAATACATTAATCATAATAAAGAACAACCTGTGCCATTTGTGATCTATGCAGACTTTGACGCCTTAACAGAAAAAATATCTGGTTGCCAACCTAATAATAATAAATCATATACAGAGGTATACCAGAAGCATACAGACTGCGGCTATGGCTATAAGGTTGTCTGTTGTTATAATGATAAATATAGCAAGCCGGTTAAAATATATCGAGGTGAAAAAGCAGTTTTCAAATTCATGGAAGCAATGTTAGAAGAAGTTAAATATTGTAAGAAGATTATTAGAAGAGATTTCAAACAATTGTTGGAAACAAATAACGGAGAAATTAAAATACCTGTTATATTCCATAATCTCCGTGGTTATGACTCTCATTTCATTATGCAAGAGATTGGAGCCATTGTTAAGAATAATGCATTCATAAATAAAAAAGGTGAAAAATGTCAAATGAACATCAATGCTATACCTAACAATATGGAGAAATATATGGCGTTCATGCTTGTTTTCCTTGATAGTTTCCAGTTCATGAGCTCCAGTCTAGAAAAACTAGTGAGCAATATGCCGAAAGAATCATTAAAATATACCTCTGAAGTATTTGAAGGTAAAAAATTAGATTTGATGAGCAGAAAGGGAGTTTATCCTTATGATCATATGGTTAGTTTTGACAAGTTCAGTGAAAAGCTGCTGCTGAAAGAAGAATTCTACAGCATTTTAAATGATGAACATATATCTGATGAAGATTATGAACATGCTCAAAATATTTGGAATAAATTTAATTTGAAGAATATGGGTGAGTATCATGATTTATATTTGAAATCAGATATCCTATTATTAGCAGATGTATTTGAGAATTTCAGGAAAACATGTTTGGAATATTACAAGTTGGACCCATACCATTATTTCACCTCTCCAGGTTTGTCGTGGGATGCTATGTTAAAGATGACTAATATCAAATTAGAACTCATGACTGACATTGATATGTTCCAGTTTATTGAGAAAGGCCTGCGAGGTGGTATCAGCTATATAGCCAATATATGAAAGAACACAATGAGAAGGCGCCCTCGAAGTATATTATGTATCGTGACGCAAATAATTTATACGGTTGGGCTATGAGCCAGTATCTCCCAACAGGTGGATTTAGATGGATTACACAAAAACAGATTGATAAATCGGATTTGGCTAAGTATGAGGAAGACAGTAATAAAGGATTGATATTAGAAGTAGATCTCAAATATCCCAAGAAATTACACGATCTACATAATGATTATCCACTAGCAGCAGAAAAGGTGGAAGTAACAAATGATATGATATCTGATTACTGCAAAAAAATATCTGAGAAATATAATATATCAACCGGTCTGGTTCACAAGCTTATACCAACCTTGAAGAAAAAAGAAAAGTACGTTTTACATTACAGGAACCTCCAATTATATATGGATCTTGGTTTGAAGGTCACTAAAGTCCATCGAGTACTAAAGTTCAATCAATCCCCTTGGCTAAAACAATATATCGATTTCAATACCGAGAAACGGAAAAATGGTAAGAATGCTTTTGAAAAGGATTTCTTCAAGCTTATGAATAACAGCGTATTCGGGAAAACGATGGAAAATATTAGAAAGCGAGTGGATGTGAGATTGGTAACTGATGAGAAGAAACTGTTAAAATTAACCAGTAAGCCAACCTATGTTAGTAGTAAGATCTTCAATGAAAATCTGGTGGCTGTACACAAAATCAAAGAAACCCTCACTCTTAATAGACCAGCATATGTGGGGATGTGTATCTTAGATCTCAGCAAGACTTTGATGTATGATTTCCATTACAACTATATTAAAGAGAAATATGGAAGCAAAGCCAAGTTGCTATTTACGGACACAGACAGCTTGACCTATGAAATTGAAGCTGGTGATGTATACCAAGACTTTTGGAATGATAAGCATAAGTTTGATAATAGTGATTACTCCGAGAGCTCACCGTATTTTGATAAGACAAATAAAAAAGTAATCGGAAAATTCAAAGATGAAGCAGCAGGAGTCCCCATTAATGAATTCATCGGTCTACGATCCAAAATGTATAGCTATATTAAAGATGATCAGAAAGGAGGAAAGACTGCTAAGGGAATCAAAAAGAATGTCATCAAGAAAAACATCACACATGAAAATTACAAAGACACGCTCTTCAATAATAAACAGATGTTTCACAAAATGAAAACAATTAGAAGCGAGAACCACAAGCTTGGTAGCTATGAAATTAATAAGGTATCACTCAGCTGTTTTGATGACAAAAGATATATACATGAGGATGGAATAACAAGCTATGCATATGGGCATAAGAATATTAAAAATTTTCATAAATAATTTTCATAAATAATTTTCATAAATAATTTTCATAATTTTCATAATATTCTTAATTTTCAGAATCTCAAAAGTTGATTACAAAAGTTGGTTACAAAAGTTGGTTACAAAAGTTGGTTACAAAAGTTGGTTACAAAAGTTGGTTATAAAAGTTGGTTCCAGACTGATGTCCCGGGTTTTGGTCTGGCTCCACATTTGATTTCAATATTTTATTCCTATATTTTGATTCAAGGTTTGGTTTAGTATTTGGTTTTTGGTTTGGTTTTCCCAGCAGTTGATTAATTGTTGGAAAAATAGTTGAGAAATATAACACAAAAATCCAACGCAGAAAACAATATAGAAAAATGCGCTCAGAAAATCAGAACAGAAAACAATATAGAAAAATGCGCTCAGAAAATCAGAACAGAAAACAATATAGAAAAATGCGCTCAGAAAATCAAAGCAGAAAACAATATAGAAAAATGCGCTGGAACCGCTAACTCCTATACTACTAGCGAAGAAGCACGTTTATCCAAAATCTAAACAAACCATTGTGTAAGAGCGACTGCCATCACTCTCTGGTCCAACGCCGGGATTTCAAACTGCCACATAATGGCCATTTCTGGACACCACAGTGAGCAGTCTCTGGTAAGCTACAATTCGCGGCCTTCGTCCTCACAGCTCCATAACTGCAGCCAAGTCTTGTCGAGAGCCTTTTCTCCATCTGCCAACAATCACAGTCAGCCCTCAGAAACTTCTCGGCAATCCACAATTTTCCAGACCAAACAAGTGGCAACGAAATCGCTCTTCGCCGAATGCACTATTCAAAATGTGCAAATCCTCTGAATCGATCTGAAATTCAGTCCGTCGGGTTTTTGTTCATAATTCTATAAACTATTTCACCGGTTGTTGGATACAGACTTTAGAAAGAGGACTTTGATCGATATTTCAGGAAACGCGATTAAACTTATCGAGTTGCTGGTGTGCAGTCGGTTGTCATGAATGAATTTTCGCGCGCTTGTTTTCTCTTGTCATGTAAGACTACACGAACATTTTTTGTGATGTACCTCAATTAAAGCAGTTCTGTTGTCCCTTGTGTCTCAGTGTTATGTTATAAAACAAATGGTAAACGCTATAGCGTGTACTATTGAGTTATGGTACACTTGGGAGGTTTGCTAAGCACTCAAGAAGCTAGAGTCGCCTCGTGCGACTCTTACGCTTCTTTCGTGCTTAGCAACCTCCCGCGTGTACCATAACTCAATAGTACACGCTATGGCGTTTACCATTTGTTAAGTGCAATATAGCTAGTGCTTCTCAATATAACGACTGCCTGGGTACACGCAGCAAAGCGTCTAGTTATTTTGAGAATTTCAGGAAGAAATACTTTATTAACTAACCGATTAATAAAAGCAAATTGTGGTTTAAGACTGAGCTGGAATTGAGAACAAAATATTAGAGGTATCTTACCACAAAGGCTATATTTTATTATTTCCACTCCCGCGGGAAGTTCCGTAACACATCCGACAGTACTAAACCAGACCAGAAGGCAATGAGTCATTGCAAGCAGCTGCTTATTACTTAACGTCGTCATTGCTTCAAAAAGTGAAGGTCTGAGAGCCAAATCTGAAATTCAAATTCAAGAAATTCAATATCTTGGGCGCTTTCCATTCGACCAAATATTCCAGAAATTCCGGGTGGGCCGGGGAGCGAATGGAACTGACATTTTTCCGGAATTTAGTTCATTCCGAAATTTTGGGTGTACCTCGAGATGTTGGCCTATAATCCGGAAAATAGGATTAACATGAAAACTCTGTTCCATTCGGCGGCCATTCTTGCTTGGGCCTAGTTTCTAATTTAGCGAGTACTGCGAAACTAGATGTGAGCTGCATGAGATGTGAGCATAACCCCTCGAGTGAGCAGCTCGATCGTCATTCGAAAGTGACTCTTGAGCTCGTATGCTTGCCCTTAATGTAGGCTGGGACTCTTTTTACATTCCTATGATTAAGTTATATTGTCACCCCCACTTATGCATCGTTTTTTTTAACTTCAGAGTCGTCGAGCAATCCCTAAGCAAGTAAACAAAGGCAAAAGGAGTCTTCCGTTTGATTTCGTATTTTTGCGAACAACGAACAGGAAAATATTGTTCCAATCGTCCCATGGAATGAGCGGAATATTTGGTCGAATGTAACGCGCCCCTTATTTTAATTTAATCAAGGGACAACTCAGCAGTTGACCTAAGGTCTAGCTAGACACAACTGCTGTTTATAGTTAGTTGTCAGAGCAGGACTCGAGCTCGCGATCTACAGATTTGAAGTCCGGCGCCCTAACCACTCGGCCAAGCAGTCTTGTTGCTCAAGGAAGCAGCCTGTATTTTTGCCTCCGCGACAGGCACTTGGCGACCAGTTTTTTGGGGGGGAGATGTCACTAGGTAAAAGGATTTCGCGTGTTCCTAATTTCAGTTAGTAGTGATGTCAATAGTTATGGACAGCCAACTGTTTCTGAATGTTGCGAATTTCAAAGAAGGCTTATGTTAAGTTTTGTGAATGTAGTGAACCAAGCGGGTTCTTAAAACTTCCCGTGAGCTTCAATAAGCACCGGTACTTGAAGTGACTTTGTTTGTCCAAGACTTAATTAATCACTGTTGAAGTGAAATTCACGATTTCTGTAATGTTTAGACTGACTAAACATTACAGAAATCTAATTCCGAGGCGATATTTACGGCTAACTTTTGCTTAAATTAACTAGTTTCCTAATCCTTTATAAAATATATATTCTCAACCATGAAATCCGCAAGATATTACCTACCTTAAACGTGCAAATGTAGTCTGTCGTTTAATACCCCTTCTTACAGGAAAGAAAATCTTTAACAAGCAGGAATCGATATCGTTTGTGACTGAAGATGTTCCATGCATAATGATGCCTATTATTCTTTGATGGAAATTTAAACAAAATAATTAATTAAAGATAATGCCGCTTATTGGTCAAGAACCATCAAAAGTACATGTAACATTATCTGCACTTTCGATCCTCTTTTTAGGTCTTTATTTCCGCCTCTGTTTCTATTAAATATAGAGCTTACCCTCAATTTGTCTTATCTCCATTCTGAAAGACTGCGGTTTATCTTTGAAATTAATCACAGGCTTATACTGGTCCACAGCGTACTGTAAGGACTGCTGGATTCGTAAACACCTACGGGTTTTGTGATCAGGTGAAATTTCCATGTTGCTACAGTAGTAGTTGTAAACTAATATTGATTTGATTTTTCATTTGGAGATGATTTTGTAGAGCCGATGAATTCCCTATGATCCTTGTTTTTGGGTATCACCTCAGGTTTTTATTTGGGGCGGGAAGTTATTTTTTCAAGTTATTTTTAGAGTACTCTCAGCTTCAGCATCTAAAAATAGGTTGGGAAGGATTAACATGAGAATAAGGCTTACATGAGGATTGATTCTCTTACTCTTCATCCACTAATGTCTCGATATGTTCTGCCTTCCTTGACAATGTTGCTGCTTTTTCTTTTAGAAATCTTTCGGGATGTTCTTTGGACGCCATTTCTGAAGACTCGTTTAGAGATCTTAAGTTATTGAAGAAACTGTAAGTAGAAATTATACCAAATGTTAAATGTATCTTGTTTGACTGACTTTGCTCCTTACCTGACTAAACTATGATCTCAGAAAAGCATATTACTTTAAATTGTCACGTCTTTGTGTTAACTTAGTTTTGGAAACCAATTCTCTTCTAGGGACCTTTCAAGGAACTTGACGTCGCTAAAGACAATGTAAGGAAAACTTGGAATCTAAAATTTTAATATACTGGTTTCTCTATGTGTCACATGTTATCACCGAACAATATGATATCAAATGATAACCTGTGTTTCAAAACAATTTTTTTTTTTTTTTTTTTTTTTTTTTTAAGTCATCACCCTGTAGGTATGAGTCATCAATATGACTTGCTGAAAGATGCCCCAGCTGCCTTAAATGTGAATATACTGGCTTTAATAATTTCGTAAACTTCCTTGCCACTGAAACTTCAGGTATTTTTGGTCTGCAGTGGCAATAGGCACCGAATAATAAGCATCCTTTAGAACTATGGATGCCATAAAGCACCCAGGTTTTACCATTTGTAAAACAGTATTAAGCGAGTCCATTTTAAAATGGTGATACTGCACATAAGTGTTCAAACACTTGAGATTTAAAATAACCCTGAAAGAGCCATCCTTTTTGGCCCTAGTGAAAATAGGAGAGATATACTCCCCTTCTTCGTGACTACTAGGGATAATGACACCCTTAGCAAGTAGTTTATCTATTTCAGTATCAATGACATGCTGTTCATCCAAATCAAGGATTTTCTTCTCTCGGGGAACGACTCTTTGATATGGAGTCCTAGTAAACTCGATTGGCTGGCCTAATATCATTTGCAATATCTCAGGGTCTGAGGTTAAGGCTTGCCACTGATTGTAATATTCTCTCAGCCCCCCTGCTTTAAAGCAGTGAACTTTGTGTTCGCGAAAGTGTAGCATATTTACCTTGTCTGTCGGAACATCAGAGCATTTCACTGGCTGGCTTTTTTCTCGGTTTCCCGTGACTTGTAGGGATGGTTGTTGTGTGGCCGGTAAGACCGGCCCTTCTTCCCTAAAAAAGGCTTTCCACTAGAGTGAGAAGATTTGCCCTTCCAGCTATCGCTGTGGTTCCGGTAAGATGACTTTGCAGTAGTCGTATGGCCAATTTTGTTTGTGGCTTTCATGTTGTTAAGTTGAGATTGTAGCTCATCGCCAAATAACAAGCCCGTGATGGGTACTTGAGAGCCACACAACGAGGAATATTCGTTATTCAAGTTTGGTTTGATAGCGTCGCGTCGACGGTAAGACAGCTCAATGTTTACATGGCCTAACAATGCCAGAGCGTCAGCGTTATGCGTGACTAATTCCCCCAATTTCTCGGCGAGAGCCGGCGCTGAAGTCTTCTCAGGATTTGCACGGAGAGCCAGCAGTGTGTCAGTCGATTTGGCGACTGCACTACCGACTTTGACAAGTACTTTCTGCATGTTTGCGAGACGCAAATCCGCGCTCCTGGTCACATGCTTCAGCTTATTCCATATCTCGGGGTTGACCTTTGGCGCAGTTAATTTCCCACAATTATCGGGTCGATTGTGTTTCGC
Source organism: Catalaphyllia jardinei (assembly GCA_022496165.2). Taxonomy (NCBI): domain Eukaryota; kingdom Metazoa; phylum Cnidaria; class Anthozoa; order Scleractinia; family Caryophylliidae; genus Catalaphyllia; species Catalaphyllia jardinei. The sequence goes on along the minus strand of CM042748.1, from coordinate 39,083,179 downwards.
CAATTTCTCTTTCAACTTGGCTTCCTCCAACTTAGAACCCCATCGCTTATTGACGATATCCGCCAATTTCTGAGCGACTTTCGGGTCAGTTTGCTCGTCCGACTCAAAGTCTTGAGCAATTTCATTAAGCAATGCGTCCTCTGTGACAGAGCTGCCCAGTTTTGGCGGGTCGCCGTTGGGCGGGAAATTGAGTTGCTCGGAATCTGACTTCTCAGGGTCTGAATCTCCGCTATCGCTCATTGCATTAGTTGCAGGAGGTTTTCTTCTCCTTTTCGGTGGTGTAGCATGGTCTTCTGGTGCACCAGCTAACCGTTCCATTGCGTTTTCCATGGACAGCATGGTGGAACTAATTTGGGTCATGGCTGACAATACGTCAGCAAGCACTTTGTCTGTGCCATGGTGCGAAGAACTCGCTGAGTCATTTTCTTCAGAAAGTAGATTTTCTTCTTCTGCCTGTGAAAGGGAGTCCCTTTCACTCGTAATTTCGGCAGTCATGATGCGATTTTCTCGGTGTTCGCTCAACACTGAGCGAGCAAAACAACAAACAACCGACCTTCCCGAAGGATCGCACACAACTGATCTTCCCAGCTCGTACGCTTTCTCACGTGACTCCGTAGCGACCAATGACCAATGACGAAACAGAATTTAAAATTACCATGTAACAAAATGACGCGAGAGGTGGTTATCAATTAATCAAACTATAACACAAACTTATCATTTGACGAATAATTTTGTGTTCAAGTAAATAAGGGATCGGAGCTATTAAAGTAAAATCCCCCTATAACGCTTTCGTACGGAATCCTAATTTACGGCTCTTCTATTGTTTACGTAGAAGTAATAATACTTTTTCGAGTTCAGTTTCGAATGGGCCATTTTGGAGTCTTGTGCCTCTGTTTCAAAACGAGTCTAAGTGCGAAACCTTTCATATGAAAATGATTTCTGCATGCAGTTTAATTTTCATGCAAATCAAAGTCGTTTTCATAACAATGGTTTCGCACTTAGACTCGCTTTGAAACAGATGCACAAGGGAACTCGGAAAATGGTCTATTAATTTGCACGAGTAAGTTTTTCAAAAAGCTGAAATTGCCCAAGCAACTTCGGCGATACCCTGCACACAGTTTGTTTCTGCTGCGCCAAACGAGAGAGAAGCCACTGTTCCTTTGAATTATTAACAACCGTCCAGCTCCATGGGCGTATAAATTAACTTTGAACTAGTTTAAAAGTTGGTTTAGGCTTCCACGCATGCGTTCACCAACACCGTGACAGCAGCTGCGTTTAAGTGAGCCCACCGTGTAGTGATCAATGTCCAAGTCCACTGCGAAAATCTAGATTACAATGTTGAAAGACGTTTCCTAACTCTTCGAGACTGTGCTTTACATCGCTGTAATTCTTCCTCTAGTTCTTTGAGTGCGCTTCTGTATTTAATTTTCATGACGTCCGTCGCTTGAAGGAGCTTTTACAAAACTGCTTTCGATCGTATTTGATATTTTTATTGTTTCGAATTGTTATTTGGAGTGTTGAACTGGCTCGCGAGAGAGGACAAGAAAGCCTTAAATTAAGTCTTAATATGTAGACCACAAACTAGATATATCTAAAGTATTTCGACGAAGGTTTGAACCGTTCTTTTGTCAGCGCTTTTGGTGAAAAATTTGGATTCTTTTGTACCAAAACACTTCCAGCGAAAAATAATTGACAAATGAAATTGGCATCAAATAGATCACGTGAGGCGTGACGAACTCACTCATGTTCGATGGAAAAGCAGACGGTTTCACGCAGTGGTTTCTCTCTCATTTGGCAAAAACCAACTACTCGCATGGTACTTAGGCGAGTGCAATTTTAGCTTTTTCAAAATTCACAAGAGCAAATTAATTCCAAATTTTACGAGAAAACTCGTATGATTACTTATTGATAATATAAACATGAAAAAATTCGGATGGAGGAAGTGCCGGAAGATCTTTCTCAAGTTGGAAATTAATACCGAGAAGTACAACCAACCGGTTTATTTTTCTTCGATGACATAAATCTTCTCATTTTTCTGATCACCACTGGGAAAAATGTTGTCTTTGTTGCTATTTTTGTTAATTTCCTACGAAGTCCGTAAAATTAGCGAAGAATGGGGCGAGTAAATCTGTGACGTTATCGAAGGACCAGCAATGTTTTGCTTCTGATAAGAATGTATGCGAGCATGCAACAGTGTGTTTAAAAATCGTTGCACAATGCAAGGAAGATGTGTTTTTGGAGGGAGTCCCAGTATAGTATGCTTAGGAGGGAGCAATCCTCTTCATTGAATACCTATATCCCATTGACACTCCTCCAGAAGCGAGAAAAAGCCGAAAGCAGTGTGCAGACTTGTGCGTAAAGGGACATTGAAATCGGGTTCGAAGCTGTAATTTTCCCTTTCGTTAACAAGCGATGCCAGTTTCGCGATACTGAGAAAATTTTTGAGCTATTAGCAAATTTTTCTCCACTACATTAAAGAAAAAGGAAAGTATGCAAATAACCATCCAGTATCGAACCCGGAAGCTATGTTTCTTAACATCCCTGTTGTACCACTACGTTGATCCACCAAATTTCCGCAAAGAACAATCATAAAACGTGATTTTCTTAGATATTAATGATAGAGTTGCCCCAATCAACAGATTGAAGCTAACCGCAAGCAAACCAGTGTGAATATGAACAATTAAGAATTTGGTGAGTGTACTTTTCATTTTATTGGTGAGAGCATTTTAGGAAAATATATACAGTTAACCCCCAGCCGTACAATCAGCCTTTCTGAATTCAATTTTATCTCCATGAACAAATTACCAGTTTCCATCTTGTCCAGGGCTAAACTAATGTAGATTTAGTATCGTCCATTCTCAAAGGCTTGCTTACCAAGAATGGCATCAACCGTTAAAAGTGACATCGCTTGTTTACGAAAGGGAAATGAGTTTCGCCGCTATTGTAAAAAGACTAAGATTTTCGCAAGTCATGAGTCATCTGACTCAGTATCCAATTCAAACGATAACGAAACAAACAGAGAGAATAGAGAGATTGCTCGCAGTCTAAACTTTATTTGTTGTCTTAAATCATAATTGCATCAATAAGTCCACCCCCTGTAGGCCGCAGTCATCTGACTCAGTATCCAATTCAAACGATAACGAAGCAAACAGAGAGAATAGAGAGATTGCTCGCAGTCTAAACTTTATTTGTTGTCTTAAATCATAATTGCATCACTAAGTACACCCCCTGTAGGCCACAGTCATCTGACTCAGTATCCAATTCAAACGATAACGAAGCAAACAGAGAGAATAGAGAGATTGCTCGCAGTCTAAACTTTATTTGTTGTCTTAAATCATAATGGCATCACTAAGTCCGCCCCCTTTCAGCAGTACACAAAGTGTCTTTCCTGATCCCAACCCAACCCGGGCCCATTCCTCGCCATAGGACTATTTACTTCAATGATACTTATTTTTTATTAAAGTTTAACCAAGGCAGCGTTAACAATTTAGTGGTTTAGAGGATGGCTGCCGTTTGAGTCAGCCTAATAAGGCATTCTGCTCTAAAAACAACCTGAGTTTAAAAAAAATAAATAAATTATTTGCCGCATAGCAGTACTAAGCTAGTGAATCTCATTTCCGGAAACCTTTCTCTCTATGTGAACAGATAGCCATGGGTTCTGTGGTGATTTTAATTCACGTGATCCAAATGATCTTGGCCCGATGGCTTACAGCGACGGGTGAAAGTATTTGTCATGCAGACAAGTGTTCCTGTGCTCCTTTTGGCACGACGAGGATAAAAGTTGAATGTAACTTTACCAGGCACGTACCGAGTGGGATTCCATCAAATACTGCACTGCTGTAAGTTACATCATGATAAAGAGAGCAGGAAGAATTTATCCCTTTCAAGTTATTTTTAGAGTACTCTCAGCTTCAGCATCTAAAAATAGGTTGGGAAGGATTAACATGAGAATAAGGCTTACATGAGGATTGATTCTCTTACTCTTCATCCACTAATGTCTCGATATGTTCTGCCTTCCTTGACAATGTTGTTGCTTTTTCTTTTAGAAATCTTTCGGGATGTTCTTTGGACGCCATTCCTGAAGACTCGTTTAAAGATCTTAAGTTATTGAAAAAACTGTAAGTAGAAATTATACCAAATGTTAAATGTATCTTGTTTGACTGACTATGCTCCTTACCGGACTAAACTATGATCTCAGAAAAGCATATTACTTTAAATTGTCACGTCTTTGTGTTAACTTAGTTTTGGAAACCAATTCTCTTCCAGGGACCTTTCAAGGAACTTGATTAAGTTTATTCCACAAAATACCTTCCGGAATTTGACGTCGCTAACGATAATGTAAGGAAAACTTTGAATCTAAAATTTTAATATACTGGTTTCTCTATGTGTCACATGTTTTCCTCGAACAATATGATATGAAATGATAACCCGTGTTTCAAAACAATTTTTTATACGAATCTTCCTCTATTTACTGATGTGCTACAGTTTAATTTAAAATTACCATGTAACAAAATGACGCGAGAGGTGGTTATCAATTAATCAAACTATAACGCAAACTTATCATTTGACGAATAATTTTAAGGAAAACGACAACACTCTTAAATTTGCAAAACATGTTTCGACAGAAACTTCTGTCATCTTCAGTTGATAGATTTACAAAGCGTTAGAAGTTGAATTTATAAGTAGGAAAAATGCTAATTACATTAGTAACAACGGAATGTACATAAAACGTGGCAATGTGAAAATTAAAAGGATAACTTCAGATTTACGTGATGCAATTTAATTTTCACATTGCCACGTTTTATGTACATTCCGTTGTTACTAATGTAATTAGCATTTTTCCTACTTACAAATTCAACTTCTAACGCTTTGTAAATCTATCAACTGAAGATGACAGAAGTTTCTGTCGAAACATGTTTTGCAAATTTAAGAGTGTTGTCGTTTTCCTTAAAATTTTGACTTGCCTGCTGACATCAAGATCCTTTGGACGAGTAATTTTGTGTTCAAGTAAATAAGGGATCGGAGCTATTAAAGTAAAATCCCCCTATAACGCTTTCGTACGGAATCCTAATTTACGGCTCTTCTATTGTTTACGTAGAAGTAATAATACTTTTTCGAGTTCAGTTTCGAATGGGCCATTTTAGAGTCTTGTGCCTCTGTTTCAAAACGAGTCTAAGTGCGAAACCGTTCATATGAAAATGATTTCTGCATGCAGTTTAATTTTCATGCAAATCAAAGTCGTTTTCATAACAATGGTTTCGCACTTAGACTCGCTTTGAAACAGATGCACAAGGGAACTCGGAAAATGGTCTGTCAATCTTCACGAGCAAGTTTTTCAAAAAGCTGAAATTGCCCAAGCAACTTCGGCGATACCCTGCACACAGTTTGTTTCTGCTGCGCCAAACGAGAGAGAAGCCACTGTTCCTTTGAATTATTAACAACCGTCCAGCTCCATGGGCGTATAAATTAACTTTGAACTAGTTTAAAAGTTGGTTTAAGAGGCTTCCACGCATGCGTTCACCAACACCGTGACAGCAGCTGCGTTTAAGTGAGCCCACCGTGTAGTGATCAATGTCCAAGTCCACTGCGAAAATTTAGATTACAATGTTGAAAGACATTTCCTAACTCTTCGAGACTGTGCTTTACATCGCTGAAATTCTTCTTCTAGTTCTTTGAGTGCGCTTCTGTATTTAATTTTCATGACGTCCGTCGCTTGAAGGAGCTTTTACAAACCTGCTTTCGATCGTATTTGATATTTTTATTGTTTCGAATTGTTATTTGGAGTGTTGAACGGGCTCACGAGAGAGGACAAGAAAGCCTTAAATTTAGCCTTAATATGTAGACCACAAACTAGATATATCTACAATATTTCGACGAAGGTTTGAATCGTTCTTTTGTCAGCGCTTTTGGTGAAAAATTTGGATTCTTTTGCACCAAAACACTTCCAGCGAAAAATAATTGACAAATGAAATTGGCATCAAATAGATCACGTGGGGCGTGACGAACTCACTCATGTTCGATGGAAAAGCAGACGGTTTCACGTAGTGGTTTCTCTCTCATTTGGCAAAAACCAACTACTCGCATGGTACTTAGGCGAGTGCAATTTTAGCTTTTTCAAAATTCACAAGAGCAAATTAATTCCAAATTTAACGACAAAACTCGTATGATTACTTAGTAATAATATAAACGTGAAAAAATTCGGATGGAGGAAGTGCCGGAAGATCTTTCTCAAGGTCATTTTTTTCTCTTTCGAGAAAACTTTTCCCAAGGTTTCCGCACAAAATTTTTGCCATCATTTAACGTAATATCATTGGCTTCGAAAATTTCCTATTTTTATTCAGCCAATTATAATCCAGAATAAGACGTGTAATTTGCACTGGTGTTACACTTAAACTGCAATGCTGTCAGCCAATCAGAATCAAGTAATTTGTATAGGTAATCATACGGCTTCGAGTTCAATTTGGAATTAATTTGCACGAGTGAGCTTTTTGAAAAACTCACAAGTGCAAATAAATTATTACTTATTAATAATACAAACATAAAAAAATTCGCGCGGAAAGAGTGCCGGAAGATGTTTCTTGAAGCCATTTTTTTGGCATTCGAGAAAACTTTTTTAGAGTTTCTGTACAAAATGTTTGTCATTGCTTTAGATGATATCATTGGCCTACAAAATTTATCATTGTCTTTCTGTCAACCATAATCCAGAATTCCGATGTGTAATTTGCACTGGTGTTACACTTTTTACACCGGTGTTACACTTTTTGCACTTGTGTTACACTTGAACTGCACTGCTCTCAGCCAATCAGCATCGAGTAATTTTTCATTCGTATTATTAATGTATATTACTAATTCAGTTGCCAGGAATTATTTAGCCCCACAATAAAATTTAACGCGCGCCCCATCGCCTTATAATAAATGAGTACTCGTATCGTGCGAGTAAAAAAACAGCAGAGTAACAGCAATTTTTACACATTTCTACAAACTCCGTTATTTTGGCCGTTTTTCTGAAGAAGACACCTGATTTAACTTACTGCAAAACTGATCTAGATATAAAGTTTGTTTTTTCTACATTTAAGGTTAGAAACATGTTCATCGCGAAAGATTACGTGTCGCATAGTTTACGTTCGTGTGTCATTTATAAATTCATATGCGCTGGCTATAATGCCTGCTACCTTGGTGGCTTCGCATGTTTACAAGCACTTGCAACCATCAGTGACTTCCCGTGACTCACGTTCTGCAGAATGTTTCACGATTCTAGATTCTGCCGCCTCAAGTTTTCAACTTAAGATAGAAGAGGCGCTGTCTAGTAAGTGGCAAATTAGACTAAGAGCACTCCCTCTTTCGCTTAGGCCGTCTTGCGTGGCCACATATATCTCATTAATTTGGGACGTTCTTTTTAATCTCATCGATTATTTTTCGATTACGTAAAAATTGCAAAAATTAAAAATTTAATTCCACCCAAGCAATAGATTTCACTAGCTCTCAGCCGCTTTTGCTAATCACAAAGCAGCCACGCAAGACTGATGTTACTGCTCGTGATCGAATATGATGTTAAGGCAATGTTCGCATTTTGTCTTGAGCAAAATTATTTAGCGCGATAGAGAAATTTAGCTTTCTGTTGAGCTGAAAAAACATCATCCAAACAAAGCTCTTTTTGAAGATTATCATTCCCTGCTTCTTTAAATCTGAAGCTGTTGTGGGCTATTGGGTTTACAAAAAGGGTGTTTGTTTTAACAAAAAGTAATAAAACACCTTTTCATCTTAGAAAAATACTTTTTCGTCTCAGAAATTTGGAGGACAACCACATTGCAGGAGGGTTTTATCTCCCACAAAGCGTGGAACAGATGTGAGTGATGATTTTGATATAATTGATGACATAAAGACAATTCGAAGTATTAAGTTTTATTTATATGCTCTAAGAATAGCTACAACAATAAACAATAATTTATTTCGTTGTTTACCTTTCCCTCAGTTCTCTGGCTCACAACTTGCTCCTTTCTGCTGACTTGAAACTTATTCTGGAAGGATTAGAAAAGCTTCGCGTCTTGTAAGTGTCTATTTTTTCCTGAAGATAAGAAAAAGAAGGGACGCCTGAGCGGTGGGATGCGTGAGGAGAGAGGTGAATAGATATAGGGCCGAGTATAGAAAGCTGGGAATTTTAACACTAAAAAAAAGGGGCTAATATTATGCACACAGATTATCTTAAATGTGAATATTTCTTCGGAATTTTAACAAGAAATGATATCCTAAATGATCTTTAGCTTACCGGTTTCAAGCTTCGTAAAGTTTCTTGTTCACTCGTATGATTCCTTACAGGGACCTCGATTGCAATGAAAGGATAGGACCAACTCTCCCGTTAGGTGTTTTTGCTGATCTTGTCAAGATGGAGCACCTGTAAGTTGATCTACATGCAGATGCCATATGGCTGCTGTGAAACTGGTGAATAGACAACTAAGCCGATTAGTGATTTCCTATTAACATAGTTTAATGATTTGACTTTATAGTAAACGATTGGCAGCGTTCGTGGTTTCCATGAAGTCGTTTAATGTGCCATATTTTTGTTGCGCCTGTGACTTATTCTTCATAAGGAATGATCAAATGAAGCTTGTTTCCGAGAAGACAAAAGCTGGCTTAGTACTGTTAGCGCTAACCATAACTAATGTCTTTTTCTTTTTTATTGTCGCGATTGTACTGCTGATGAAATCGGGTGTTTCCACACTTCATGAAGTTTTGTACAGCTATGACATCGTTTCGAGTGCGATTTGGAATAAATAACCACGAGCATATTTTCCAGACGCCAACAATTCGTGGTCTTTAAAAAAATCTACAAGTGCTTATCAAGAGACCATGATCGAGAGAACCCATCCTCCATACATGGGCCTCTTCCAATGATAATCTTTTTCAATCTAATTTTAGCGCGTGGTCAAGCCGCGAGGCTAGTTTAGGAACGACACTTGATTGGCCAACTTAAAGGACGCAATAACATTGAGGTTTAATTTTAACAGATATGCTTGTCAGCAGCTAGAGCGCCTAATGTGAACCAGTCATGCAGAGAAATGACCCAAGGGAATGACAAGACTGATTTCCGAAGGAAAAATCAGGATAAACACATAGAAGATAATTTTCCTGCCTAGCACTTTCAAAATGCTTTCCAGATAGGTCTCTTTCAGGGTCTCTCTCGATCCAAACGATGTTTTAGTTCGTTCCAGTGAAGCACATTTTTCGGAGCGGACATCCAAACTCTGGTAAATAATTACAAAGCAATTTCGAAATTAAATATGCAAACATTTCCATCGGGATTTTCGGACCGAAAGTTCTAACAAACGGGAAACAAGTGTTCAGCTGTCCTACGCTTTGAATAACCTTTCGAAAGAGATATTTTTCGATTTAATCCGTTCAGTACTTTTCGAGAAACGACTTTCGTGCGTGTTTATTGGAATGCAATATTCTAGTCAGCAGTAAATATTACACAGCACTTCCGATATTAAATAAATTTGCACCGGTTTCTTTTTTTTTTTTTTTTTTTTTTTTTTGCAGTTGTAACAAATGCGAAACAAATATTTTAGCCGTCTTGGGCTTTAAACATCCTCGGAAACCCCGGGCTACTAGGCGGGACGATGCGATATTTTCGGACGAGCGATACTTTCGGGCGAAAGTTTACTATAAGAGCTGAAGAGCCCCTGGGAAATTATTCTTACCGACCAGTTCCAGAAGTGGTCGAATTCTGCTGCTCTGATTGGGCAGCCTCGTTTGCATTCATGGCCAGGTAACTAAGCACACAACTGTAAAATGACTTATTGTGGATTTGTTTCAAAATGCTCGGGTGATATTTAGGGCTCGGGTGATATTTGAAAGTGCTCTTAAAACGTCCAATTACCTTCGGTTATCGTCGTAAGGCTTTGGGTGCACTTCGTCCACCTTCGAAATACCTCAGATCTTCAGCGTTTTAAGTTTCACTCGTGTTTCAAATTTGCACCTGCGCTAGATGAAAACTGCACTCCTTTTAACATAGGCGGCGGAGGGGGAGGAATGGGGGGGTGCTGAAGCCCTCCTAAACAAAAATTCGGGAGGCTCAGCCTGATAGAAACTAGTCCAGTCCTTGAACTCTCCTTTCTTCCCGCCCCATATAGGGGCTGAACCCAGGCTAGCGAAAGAAGAGTCCAGGATAACTTGCATGCGTGTGCTCAGAACGAACCAATCAAAAATTAGTAGGTCCCAACCACGCTGATCGCGTCAATGTG
>CM042748.1:39067938-39070438 GCA_022496165.2 Catalaphyllia jardinei | reverse complement strand
TTTTTTAATTTACTGAAAAGGGTTGACTTTATGTTTCAAGTTTCAAGTTTCAAGTTTATTAAGAAAATAAACAAAATACAAAATATGATTTACCACTGCTTTATATCTTTCCCAAGAAAGTTCCATACCTTTGGTCCACGAAAGCGAATATTTCATAGTTTATTCTAGCTCGATGCAGGTAGTAAGATTGATTTGCTGCACTTGGTGCAGTTGTAGTTATGGATACTAAGTACTGAATTAAAAAAGCTATCAAAATGGGAAGGTAATAACTTGTTATGAAATTTATGCATAAAAAGTGCATTATGAAATTTAACTAGATCAGAGAACTTCATAATTGCTAATAATCTAAAGTTGAATGTTCATCAACTGAGAAAAAAAAGTCGTGATTCGCACTGCCTTTCTCTGTAAAATATATAAAGGCTGAAGTATGTAGCACAGTAGTTCGCATTGTGGTCTACAAATGTAAATAAAAAACAGAACGTGGCAAAGAGACATTTACCACAGTGAAACAATTCAAGACAACTTTATTTGATATTCTTAAGTAAAAAAGTAAGTAATAAAAGATGGTGTTGGGGAACTTTGCCCGGTTTTACAATCATTCAGATAAATAACACACTCTGGCTATCTGAGCTGCAACCGGGCATGGTTTTAAACAGACTAATTGACCAGCTGTGAGAGGGTCTCCCGCATAGCAGGTGATACTCATTACCACTGCCTCACAGAAACCGGCAGTTTATTTTCGGATTTTAAGTATATATAGTGTTACCCTTACCATTATTGAAAACTGACCTTAAACAGGCTAACTGGAGCGCTATTTAGGCTACCTGACGTGCTAATCAGACCAGTCGGAGTGCTTTTCGGACTTAACTACAAAAACGTTTATTTAAAAGTTTGACAAGCTAATGGTCATTGCCCTTCTGTAAGCCACACTTCCGTGATGTTGATATACTCACTTAAGATTAATACTTGCTAGCTTACACTTCATAAATAATACTGATTACCACGCAGTTAATTCGCTTTAAGGTGATTTACAAAATTTATCTCTTACTTTTTAGTATGATTCTTTCTTTTCCTTTTAGAAGCATTTCCAACTGCGGTCTTGAACATATCGACAGTGGAACTTTTCGAGCAATGTATAAATTAACCCATCTGTAAGTATATAATTAGTTCTGTTTTGTATGCAACATCTCGATTTGATTTAGCAAGGAGAGATTTCGAGCGCTTCAAAAATTTTGCTACCACTGTAATTCATGTCCAAAAGTTTTATATAAGTTCTGTGACCTTTCTGGCCCTAATCGTTTGGTTAACTCAGTAAATACTTTATTTCATGCATATGTTTGGTGTACATATACAGAGACCTTTCCTACAATGTGATCTCACATTTACAATCGGGTGCATTGGAAGGACCCGGCAATCAACTATTGGAACTGTAAGTAACTTGGCTTAAATGTAACAAAGGGTGCTAGAAGTCCACATGGGCTCCTTTATCCCACTTATTTTTGAAACGAATTGAACGGCGGGATGGGCGAAGAATGCAAAATGTTTATGAAGCATTTAGCGGAGAAATTGGCGGAGAAGGACGTTGAAAGCTACCATTTTTTATTAGCTGGCTCAGGACCAGGATTTCTTTCGAAGTTTTGAAGTCTGTAAATACTAGCATCAGAGGATTGCGCCAGCCCTCTTCTAGAAGTGAATTAAGTTGTAGATTATTTTAAAGTAAATTGTACACCCGCTGACCTACTTTTATGAAATAAGTTTATATTTGTAAACCCCTTCTGTAATTGAAATTTGTATATTTAATTGAATGAACATGTAATAAAGTTTCCTTTCTTCTTTACTGTACAATAATGACAAAGCTAGTAGTTTGTCTCTGTAACTAGTAGAATTAATTGGTTTTAATTACTTTAATCAGTCTGTTTGTGTAATTAGGTAAATTATTTTTGTTAAATAAAGGTATTTTTAAAAAAAAAAACTACCAAGCCACTGACACTTCTGTTTCTGAAACTCGTGGATCTCGATTTTATTAATTTTAATTTCGGCCCTTTTTGTTGAATTTGTTGTTTTACAACAGGAGGGTAGACAACAACAAGCTACATACCATAGCTGATGAAACATTTACACGATTTAGTAAGCTAACACGATGGTAAGCTTTGTCTCTTCAGATTACAGATTCTATATATGAAAATAATGTAATGTAACACGAGCGTGGGACCTATAAAAAAATCCGAGTCCTGATAGGATTTGAACCCATGACTCTTAAAGTAAGAACGCAGTTAAAATGACCTGGCTCTCCATGAGTTCTTAAAGTAAGTAAGAACTCATGAGTTCTCGTAGCTCAGTGGATAGAGCGTCCGTCCGGTGTTCGGAAGGTCATGGGTTCAAATCTTATCGGTACTCAGATTTTTTCTAGGTCCCACGCTCGTGTTACATTACATTATTTTCATATATATTTACGAGCTGCAATTTCACCATCACTCATTTAAACAGATTCTATGTTGCC
>CM042748.1:39046553-39052938 GCA_022496165.2 Catalaphyllia jardinei | reverse complement strand
GGGGGGCTTTTCAGGACCAATGTTAACAAAAAGTGATACATAAATATTCAAATAAACATAACTAGATTTTCCAATTTAAGCAACTGGAAAGAAGAAACCTCAAAAAACCAGGCCTTCAACATATACAAACCTCGTGACCTCCGGGATACAGGTGCGGCCTAAATTGGAAAATTTACTGCGATGAACATTCTTCACTTTCATCTATAACCGAAGTTCAAATATGAATTATTGCATATATACTTCACATCAAACATAACTAGGTTAAGAATCCCAGCTGACGGAAGGCAGACCAGTTGGCTGTTTACAAGCGTAGCCGAGAAGTTAAACTCGGGGCTACCGAGAACAACATCAGCTAGCGGCCAGAATGGGATTTGAACCCGCGACCTACGGATTTCAAATCCGGTGCTCTAAGCACTGGGCCACGCTGCCTCCCTCCATAAACATACGAAATAAACATACGAAATAAACATACGAAATAAACATATGTAGTCTATTTTTTATATCTTTTTCTGAGGACATAACTTATATATCAAAACCGCACTAATAAGCTTGGTAACGATAACAACTGTTACGTCTTAACTTGTGATGTGTACCTTGACTATCTTGCTGTGTAAGTCAATGTAACTACGCTATTAGATTCATTACGTACTTTTCATATTTGTCTTCTGTTACTTTCCCTAATTGATGAACAACCACTTGTTCGTAGGTTCCTCCACAGCAATGCAATCAAACATATAGACAGCAAAGGTTTTACAAGACTCCGCAATCTTAATTTGCTGTAAGTAGCTTTGTAATTTAAATGACAACGTTTGAATTTAACGCGTTTAGACTCAACCGAATGGCCAGAACTCTTACTGGAAAAAAGAGCACCTCTTCTATTTTGCACTGCATTTCTACTAATACCACAAACCTTTAAGAACTGTCAAGGCAAAATATGCAACTGAAGGATTTTGACAGAAACTGGACCATCTTTTAAATTGTTGGAATGCAACTCCGGAAAACATCGGGAAATGCAAATATATTGCAAGTAATTAAAGGAAATCTTTCAGTTTTATGAGTAAAATCAGGTGTTCTCGTACATTATTCTCTCCAAGTAAAACTATATCGAACTATAAAAGAAAGCAAAGATTAATAAACAAAAGTTGTTTTACATTTTCGCTGATTCCGTTTCAGAACATTATTTGATAATCCTTTGGAATATTTACCAGACAGAACATTTGATGAAATGTCGCACGATGCGAACGTGTAAGTACAATAACTGTTACACTAGTTACACTCATATCTACACGCAAACTCAAATGCTCACCGTGGAACAACTGGGCTGGATGGAACTCTTTCCTAGTTTTTTTGTTGAAACAATATATATCTAAATCCACCATTTTGGATTTTGCTATCTTCTCCGGAAGTCGGAGAATGTAGTACATTAAAAGCTGAAATATCCAAAATTGGTAATACAATCTTAAACGTTAAGAAGTCTGCACAATAGATTTAAAATCTCTTGATGTGCAATAATGTTCAAGAAAAAAAGGAGGATTTTTTTCAAAAAACGCGAAATTGACCTGATGCAGTTGCTATGAAAATGTCAAATGACATGGATAGACATGTCAAAGTCTCGGCGAGTAATGCATGAACCTGGCTACTCACATTTCAACCCTTGAAAAATCTCAGCTTTTTAACTGTAAATTTCTTTGTAACGGTTTGGCATAGCATTTAAACGTAACCTAGGTAACCGTAATTTGATAGGAATGGTTTTTTTAACTGAATATGAATAAAATTACAACATTTTGATTTTCTCTGGTAAGTCCTTAAACACTAAAATGAAGTTCAGAAGAATTTTGGGTGACATGAAATTCAGAAGATAAATGAGTACGTAGGCAAACAACTTGAATTCTTAACAATTGCAAACAATAAATTAGTGACCAAAAGTGAACAGCTGCTTCCAATTGTAGCATATAAAGTGGACCCATAATGATAACGATAAAACGATTTTTAGGTCTATAACATGCAATACGCTTCGCCAACTACCTCGAGGAAAATATTCGTCCATAAATCTGTAAGTATATGTTAGGCGCACGTTACTATAGATTGTTGGAAGCTAAATACAGTAGCCATGGGACACGTTCGAAATATCATTGTTTTGGCATGGCTCCGAGGCTTTCAGGACAAACTTCGATGTTCGGTGGTGTTTTCTTTGTATCCAAGTATCTTTTGGGCATTAAGGGACAAAAGGAGTTTCAAAAGTTTGCAATTTTGTCCCGAAGGCTTCGGAACCGTGTTAGAAAATTGACATATAGAGCGTGGTCTTGGAGAGACGTTTTCTTTATCTAGGAGTTAATTGTCTACTGAAGCTCTATAACAAATACAAAATGATTAAATATAAGTCTTCAACCTTCAGCAAGGATGCAAAGTTGCTTCGTTTCGGCCGATAATATGTTACGGCAAATGGCAACTGATTTTTTACATTTCTATATGGAACGTGAAGTAGATCACATGTTCATTTTACAACAAACGGGTGATTCAACTCACTTTCACGAAACTACACGGGCTAAATCGTCGGAAGACAGCATGTTGATCGTTTAAGTAACGCTAAATGTTACTGAATACATGGAGCACAAGCTTTAAGCAGAAATAGGAGGTAAAATTGTTACCGTCAGAATCGTGTTAATTGTCGCATTTTTTATCCACTTAGTGAATGTGCTCCTTCAAAATCGTTTTACGTGTTATCATTTGGTGATGAAGTTTTTTATACGATCGGTCTAACACGTTCAGGCTTCGTGTGTCGTCGATGCAGACCTGGACCTTATCACAAATGCTCTAACTGCAGTCTTTGCGCCGCTGGATTATATAGCGACTTCCATGGCCGGTTTGGTTCATGTCGTCTGTGTCCTGCAGGTAACTTAACTATCGAGTATAGTGTCCAAGCAGTCTGTCGTGTTTTGGGCAAAGCAAGCACGGTCTTCTCGTATACACCCTGCAAGACAGAGATCGCCCTCTCTTTTAGTTCTCTGAGAAACGGGAGAGAAATTAAAATAAGCCCCCGTTCACAATTCGACGCAGATAAATAAAACATACAGTCTTTTGCAAAGTTTTAAGACTTCAGTCACGCTCAACGTTTACAAGACTGCCGACAATATCCGACATCTTGTCATTGGTTACTGATAAGCCCTTTGCACGATCCGGTCACATGCTACGAAATAAATTATGCTTGGACGCAATTCACTGCGAGGATCATACTTCACTTGCACGCAAGTTACACAGTGGGATAGTGGGACTTCCAAAACAAAGGAAATCGTACCAGTCCAACCCGACTTTCCTTTCTTTTGAAAGTGCCACTGTGTAACTTACGTCACAGCATAATTTAATCCGTACCATGTGACCGAACATTGCAGCGGGCCACTACACTGACATGCGTTGTTCACGCATGCATCAGCATTCAAAATTTCGTCCGCAGAATAACTGACAATCTTTGACTTTTGGTTGTTTACAACGTTCCATCAATTACTGATGCACGTTTATTAAGCTTTGCCAGCTATTTGTCTAATAGGCTTTTTTTGGAATGTGTATGCAGAAATACATCTAATATAGTAAAAAAGAAAAGGAAAAGAAAGACAAGAAAATAATTTGCAAAATGAAAAGTGCGAGCGGGACAAGAGTATCCATTTGAGGTGCAATATTTGCTATCAAAGAAGCTTGGTGTGATTCTAAAACAGTTAATTTTACTTTAATCCTCTTTTCCTTTTTCGCTTAGTACTTCGTAGAGCTTCACGAAAATTTTACTGCTAGTATGAGAAATTAACCGTAAAAAGGTCAGAATGGAAGTACAGTCTGAAGTCGCCGCCATCAGGCTGAAGCAGTTCGCGAATACACAAAAGGACATCGAGCGGCTAATGTTGTTTCTCCATAAGCAGAAAGAAGAAATCTCTGTCTTGCGGGAGTATTTTGCATGTAATAGATCCAAGCGGTTACTGTCCCGAGAACACCACAAAGGTTACATTCAAAGCTTCCTGTGATAGCCGCTGTTATGGCTACAATGGCAACCATCCAGCTATATACCGGCACAACATTCAGCTATATGAGCAATATTATGAATTACTTTTCATACTGGCTCATCTTTGATGTACAATAATGTAGGAGCAGGGGCGAAAACATGCTAACAATCAAACCTCGTGACTGCACCTTACTATTAGTTGATTCTCTCTAAGCCACACAAAGATACATTGTTGTTGTCTCAACAGGAGGTTTTTATCAAGACCAAATGGGGCAAGTTGACTGCAAGCGATGCAGTGATGGTACTTTTGTTGCCGAAAAAGATCGTCCTGCTACAAGTGCCGTTAGTTGCCGGGCATGTCCATATGGTGAGGGATGTGTTTCTTGTCCGGCTGTTTATATTAATACAAGGCGATTCCTACTTGTCAAGAAGTGCCGAAAGTAATACGCATTTATTGTGGTTTTTTATGAGTACGCTGTGTAGTTGGTTACGAATTGGCGCCTCCCTATCATCCAATTTTGATGTAGGTACTGCGTACTGCGTACGTTTTCGCGCTCGGCGTTAGCTACCTGTATGTTCTTCCAACTTTCACCATTGGTTCACAAGACTGTAATTTGTGATTGACCAAAATGTTATACACATAGGATGCCAGTTTGCTCTGAAATGAATCAACTACCGTCCTACCACAACTGACATTCTCTTAATTGGCTATTCCACTCAAAATCAAGACTATAGACAGATAATCAGTAGTCTGACAGTGTCTGGTTGTTAACAAAATGCACGACGCTTCTTTGCATCTACGATGTTTCAGTGAAGAGGATTTAAATCATTTACTAGGTAACCTTGAAGGACTTGTAGATTTACACTAGAGGAGAGACTATAATCTGGTCTCTTGTACCAGACTATTAGTTCTCGATTTCCATGCGTGACTTAGTGCCTCAGAATGCGCCCTAGTAAAATAAGGCGACTGAAATCTCGAGTTCATAATCTAGTTGTTAATTATAATTGTTCACACTTACAGCATTGAAAATATACATTTTCTTTCCATTAGGAACTCTATCGAATGAGACCGCTGGTTATCGTGCATGCAGATGCCTGCACAATTTCTATCGCCTGGATCGTTTTGGAGCCTGCTCAGCCTGTCCCGCTTATGGTTTTATTTGTGAGAACGATACAGCGATACTTGCGCCTAATTATTTCTGGAAATGGTCTAACCAGACTATGAAAGAGCGTTATGAGAGCTTTGTTAAGAACATCCACTCTAGAGGACCTGAATACGACGAAACTTTTTCCACGTTTACGGCTTCACTACCAAAACCAATAAAATGCCCTCATGCCAATTCCTGCAAGGGAGGGATTAACTCAGAATGTCAAAAAGGATATCAAGGCATCCTGTGTGCCTCTTGCACAAACGGCTTTTACCTCCGATTTAACACCTGTCTGAAATGTCCACGGTTAACCGTGACTATAATTTCATCTATTTTGGTAATCTTACTCTTTGGTGCTGTGTTTCTCATGGTTCTTTGGGGAGATTCAAAACAGACAGAGAATGATCGAACCATTGCAGATATCATTATGTCCTGCTTTAAAATTGTGATCGGGTTTTATCAAGTTATTGCTGGTATCTTCTCGGCGTTGGCGAGAGTTCACTGGCCAGTAGCTTTGATATCTACGGAAAAATATCTCAACTTGTTGCAAGGAAATATTTTTCAGTTTGCACCATTAAGCTGCATTAATTCTGAATTTCGAATAGATCACTTTGTGAAATTCTTAGGGGTCATCTCTCTGAATGTTTTCTTTGTTTTCATAATTCTTCTTTACCTCTTCTTTAAAAAGAGATACATCAAAAACAAGGTGGATCGTCTCGAGAGCGAGAAACAACGAGCTATTTCGGGCTTGAAGAAATCATGCTATCGGAACATTTTTCTGGTTTTGCTGACTTCTTATCCAACATCAAGTAAAACAATTATCCAAACTCTGCCTCTTCCTGGTGCATGTTTAAAGACATGTTTCACAGATGCCAACAATCAGTGCCATTTCCTCTTGCGAGCGGACTACTCCATACAATGTTTTACTTCTCGTTACAACTTTTTCTGGCCCGTTGCCGCTGTGTTTGCATTTTACCCTTTGGGATTTCCTCTTTTGGTGTTGTTTCTCATGTACAAATACCGTGAGTCACAGGAAGAAGAAGAGATTTCTTTTGGCTTAAGAGTTTTCTTTGAAAACTACAAGAGGAAATTTTGGTATTGGGAGATAACAGAGATGTATCGTAAGCTGATTCTTATTTCACTGGTGTTTCTCTTTGGATCGGACAGTCTTTCTCAAATTGGTTTTACTATGCTGACAGTGAGTGCATTTGGAGTGGCGTACACCTTTGTTCGACCAATAAAGGGAAAG
>CM042748.1:39019053-39041553 GCA_022496165.2 Catalaphyllia jardinei | reverse complement strand
CTGAGTTTGATAGAAAATAAAAAGATAATGTATTGTCATATATCGAACACATACTGATTCATATAGTAGTATCAGTAGGTGCATGATAGTACTTGTAGATTTTCTTATCCGAAGAGATTATCGTTGTCATAGAAGCCCATACTGGCAGAATAGATCGTACCACTCGGTCTAGTTCTTTCTGCATGGTGCATATCTTGATGACAAAATTTGATGTTACAACACCAGATATAGCTTTTATAGTATTTCTATTAAATGTATTTCTAAGCAGATTCAGGATTTCAAAAACCTTCGGCGGTACTCCTATTCCCAAACATGGATCAAGTTCCCTCGTTACACCCCGCGCAATAACGTAAGTACTTTTGTTATTGGGCCATCGTAGTTTTGATTAAGACTTGATGTTTTCTGTGTTACCCTACATGCATTTTCAAAAGAAACCGTTGAAATTTAAAACAACTTTTTGTATATACCTGGTTTTTTTTCAATCCGGGTTAGCAAAGATAACGGCCATTTACCATTTGCCCAAATATTCCGGAAATTTCGAATGGAATGTGAATGGAAAGATTAATTTTTCCCCCAAACAGACGGGAAAACGGGATTTCTTCAAAGCTAGACCAAAATTCCTAAGCGAACTTCCGAAAAGTAAATGAGCGTTCCTTTTGCTGCTGAGTTTTCAATAGTTTCGGGACTTTTGGCCTGGATTGCCTTTGATCCTATCTTCCGGGAAAAACTCTTGGAAATGGAACGAGTGCATTCCCGTGAAAATTTCCATTTGGGATTTGACGCGTCCTATTTACTAAAACTGTCGACCAGCCGGTTTTTCTGTGTAAGTGGTAAGCCAACGACTCATTCTACTACTATAGTTGGCAATTAAAAACAGAGGTCACTTGGAAAATAACAGAAACGAAGAAGTTAGTGTAGGTCAAAGGTGCCCGCGGGATAGAGCACAAAGTTTTATCGTTAACTTACCGTGAGAATTAAACCACGGCTCTCAAAATCAGAAGTATATTGAAGGTTAAATCAAATATTTTCACCCGTGAGAAAGTTTCAAAGTCATATTGTGCTATTGATAATTTTTAATTGTGTCAATTGCCACAACAGCAAGCAAAATTTGGATTTTTAACCAGGCATCTGTTTGAAAGTTAGAAGCAGAGTTTTTTTTTTTTTTTTTTTTAGAAGCAGAGTTACGTTTCCTTTTATCAAGTGTTATTTGCAGTATTTGCGATCCGTTGAAGTTAATATCAATTAAGAAATCACAGCTTTTAGCGGTACCGTTTATATTTTTTATGCATGTGCACAACTATAGTCCACATTTTGGAAATCACACGGAAGAATGAGTATACTTCATTTCAATCCTTCGCAAAGGTTATGGCTTGTTGTTATTTTCAAGTAATCTCGGAACTGAAGGTTATTCGGCGTGACCTAAAACCTTCTGGAATGTTGTTGCATTTCTCCTGTAATATTCGAATTTAAAAGCCTTGCAACAATGTTATTTAGTGCTTTCAGAGAGGTTTGTGGAAATTCCGGGCTTACATAACATGTGCAAAGAGCGTGTCCATCACGAGCAATGAAAAATGTAATGAAGCTTAGTTCTGCTGAGTGCTGTCATCCGAGAAGTCAAAGAAACCAGTTTGTTACTGTTTTCAAAGATCAGTAGTTCTGTATGGGAACAACCCTGCTCTGCATTGACACTCCTTATATCCTCCTTCCCTTCGGCAGCATTTTGTACCATTTACGTAAACTAGTTTTAGCTACCCCAACTGATCTATATATCTAAACAGCCAATCAGAATAGTCGAAAAAGCCCGACACTCTTTTTCTGATTGATGCCTTGATAAATAAATAAATAAATAAATAAATAAATAAATAAATGATAAATATACGTAATTGGCCACTCCCCCTCGGGGCTTTTCGGGACCAATGCAAACAAACAATGATAAATTAATATTCAAATAAACATAACCAAGTTAAGAATCCCAACTGGCGGGAGGCAGACCAGTTGGCTATTTACAAGCGTAATCGAGAAGTTGAACTCGGGGCTACCGAGAACAACATCAGCAAGCGGTCAGAACGGGATTTGAACCCGCGACCTACGGATTTCAAATCCATCGCTCCACTCGGCCACTCGGCCACGCTGCCTCCCATATAAGATGACAGTTTAGCCGTTTTGTTCGTTTGGCGGCATGCGAGAGAAACCCTCAGTCATTTCACCGGCTCCTAAACCATGCTAAAAGAAAAACTTGCTTAAATTATTTTTATATTTTGCGTAAACTATATTTACATTAACAAAGTGTATTATCAGGCGATGAGGTCGACTGATTACACGGCACAATTATATATCAGGAAGTTCGACGTTTCGATCCTCCCTTTTTCTACATTTTGCTTTCTTCCATAATTTTATCGTTCGCAGTTTCCGAAGGTAAGCTGACAAGCTGTCTTCCCTGGATATAGTTGGACTGTGATGTAACTCTCCAAATTTGGTTCTGTCAGAAATCAAGTGTTTCACTTTGTTAAGAAAATTGAGTCTGCCAATTATTATAGCACCATTTCCCTTGTCCATAATACTGCCATCATTGCGTAAATCAGGTAAGGCTTTCTACTCCTCTTTGCTCAGATTGTTCTTCATATAAGTAAATGTAGCTATATGATATACGTCATATTTGTCAATAACGTAAACCACAGAACCGTAAACCACGCGCCAGGACACTATTTTCAGCTTCAGTCCGGGCCCGATGGAATAGTTGAAAATTATATCATCGTTGCTTAAGTCCCGGGCTAGGATTTTTGACCCCTAAAATAGATCACATTTAAACATACCAAATACATATTTTTATATATTTCTTGGTGTGAAACCCTAAACGAGACTTTCACGGCTATATATGTATGGGCTTCATCAATGGGCTACATATGCCATCGTTTTCCCCAGAACACCCTAGTGAATTTACGCCCAAAAGCGAGATAAAGAGCATCCCCACCCCTTTCATATGCATGTTAGCCCGGGGGGAGGGGGAGGGGCTTACGTTCGAGACTTCAGGGACTCACTTCTTTTCAAGCTTGTGGGAACTGCGAAGGACACCCGCAAAGGTGGGAAGTAACCTTACCTTTACTTCTACATTCGGCCCCTTTTCCTCTCTTTCCTCCTCTCCCCTTCCCCCCCCCCCCGCTCCTCCCCTTACCCCCCCAAAAAAGCATAAGAACACCATTCAACCAATCATTCAACCGCGCTTAATTTATTTCCCTTGGACTAGCCTGGGGATATGACAGGGGCGGGACATGGGGCAGATATGGGGATGGAGTGCACGAGAGGTGAAAGGGCCCGTGTCGGCCCGTGTTAGCCTGTACTCGGTCAGCGGCAACGAGGTAGTTACCAGTCTATATCGACTTGTTCGATCTATCTTCACAGATTATCGTCACAGTTTATATTTAGAGTCTGTATATCAACATAATGGCGTCAGGGTTGATGCCTTAGCTTCTGTAGCGTTTTAAACCTGCTAACAGACTCCGAAGCCCCTAAAAAAGCTATGGGTGATCGTAACAGAGCACGATCAAAAATTTACGAGAGGTTAAACAACCCAGAACTTCGCTGTAAAACGGGGTAAGTGAAGTAAAAAATAGTGAAACTGCATCTACAGTACTTTTACTGCACTGAGACCAACTGCGAGTGTTACAGAGTAAAACGTAGCTTATATATGTTTTAGATCTTCAAGATCTTCAGTTATTATCGTGCTTCCCTTGCACACCTGTAAAGCAAACAAGGTTTTTTTTTCTCTTGGAGGAGATACAGTGTAGCAAGATACAGTGTAGTCTTTTGTTTCGTTTTAGAAGGCGCTATTAAAATGTGTTTGATATGCTTCTAGTTAAACACAATCACGCTTGTCAAGGTTAGCGGCGGTTTGTAAGTAAAGTTGAAATGAAATCGAGTCGCAAAATGGAGAATAATGGTCGTTTGAGGTCGTTGCGCCATCTTGGACGGAAATGCTGAAACTTGACCGTTCGTGACAATCATGTGATTTCAGGTCAAAATGTCTCCCTTTTGTACATTTGTGATTTTTTGTGGCCATTATTTTTAGTTAAGTTTTCGTATCCCGAAATAAGATTTTATCTCTGACATTGTCTGTGTACACTGTACATTACACATGCAAGTACACCGACATTAGATGTTGTTTATTTTCGTAAAGCCAACCTCTGTCATTATCCTTATTATCCTTCTAAAGCAGGATAAAATTTTGGTTCATAGTTTACAGAGAAACACCAAGGAATTGATGTATGCATGTACTCATATTTTCTCTTGTGATTTCTGTGTAGAACTGTTTGTGGTTGAGTGTTTCATTTGCATCTATAATTTGATTCAGCTATCCCATTGCACTAACTAGCTGGTTATTCAAAGACCCAATTTGTTGCCTTGGATACTTTGCATGGCTGTAAAGATGTGCTAATGAATCTCATTGAAACTTTGCAGTTGTGGTTTTTATGGAAACCCAGCATGGAGAGGCTACTGTTCAGTATGCTACAGGGAAGTGTATCTAAAACAGCAGAGGGCACGGGCTGCATCACAAAGCAGAGAAGATGCATTATCAGGAGGCTCTAAAAATTTGCAAGCAGAGGGTAATAATCAACATTGTTATATAGCTGGCGATTTTCCCGCTACAACGTGTCCATTCATTGGCTAGTTCATGGTCACATGACATCTAACAATAAAACTGTTTCCCGCTGAATGCCATGAGCAGGCATTTACATTGTGAAAACTATGATATCAAACGGGAAACAGTTCCGCTGTTGCGTTGTCGCTGGAATCTCAGCGCGTTTTTCAAAATTTGCTATGGTTTTGTTTTGCCTTGGAACTAGTCATTAAGTGTTAATTGTATCCCTAATGATTACAGTCTCATATAATTATGAGATATAGACTATTGCATGTGTAACTTCAAGTTAAAGATTCAGAATTTATTTTAGTCTGTGTGGCAGGCATACGAAGGGAAGGAAGGAGAAAGATGAGCTCAGGAACCACGGGAGGATCAGACATGGATGCCTGCAAGGATGCTATTGTTTTCTTCATTCCACCCTCTCATTAACTATGCAAAACCCACTCAGCTGTGGAATGTCTGGCTGTCAAAATATATTTTGTGATAAAAGTCCATAAGTGCCAACAGGCTATCATGTACCAGTATTTCTTGTTTCTATTGCTTTGCGCAACAAAATAAATTAATTTGAAGACCTCTGGAGGTTGGGAAAAGCGAGAAGAGGGCGACCTGAAAAAGATTTCAAAGCAATTGTAACAATCTTTGTAGAGTTTGCTTGGTAAATCTTAAGATACACTGTAACATATACTAATAGCAAATGTATGGCAAAAGCTTGTGTAAATATGTCCAACGGTTGGCGAGAAATTGTTTCAAGCGAATCTCTGAAGAACTCTGGGATAACAGTGATTGCTTCTTACAACGATTCACAGTTGGCCTGCAATGCCTGTTCATGTTTCAACTGTAGTGCCCTTGCATGCCGTCCCTTCACTTCCCATGCTCATTTGACTTTCCCCTCCTTGTACAGCCTGCCATGCAGGCTAAATTAATTTAATTTTTATTCACTAGCTCAGAAGTCTAGAAACAACATAGAAAAAAATAAATAATGAATAGCATGCACCTAAAGTGGCGGGTGCTTCAATACAGTTGTATGTACTACTAAGCATAATAATGATGATGATAATGGCAATGATGATAATGATAGTGATAATGATGGTAATGATAATGATGATAATAATAATAATAATAATAATAATAATAATAATAGTAATAATATTCCTTTGATGAACCATACAATGTTTTTGAGGTTCTTACTTTAATCAAAACATGTTTAAGATGAAACATTGTCCATTGTCAGTTGTACAAGATTAAAAAATGAATTTCAAAAACATTGTATAGTTTATCAAAGCAATTACAGTGGCAGATCCAGACCTTGAGCTAAGGAAGGGGGGGGGGGGGGGCGGTCTTGATTTACTTGCCCTGCTGGCCTTTTTCCCTTCTGTCATTCCTTCTTATTTTACCCAAAATAAGTGGGAGGGGGGGGCTCACCTAGATCCACCACTGGATTATATCTTTCTTCATACAATGTACTGCTACTTCGTACTGCCACAAATTTAGCTGTGTCATCATTGAAAGTGATGTGCACTAAACCATCTTTTTTCTGCCATAGTGGGACAAGAGGAGGAAGAATCTGCGAAACTAAAGTTCAACAAGTTTGAAGAGAAAAAGAAGTTTCAGTTAGAGTCGAAAAAGTAAGTCTCATTGAACTTGTTAATTCCCCTAATCGCACTTAAAGTTTTACTTGATCTAAGCTCTAACACATGCACTTGTATTTGTGTTCCAACAGACAGAGCGTAAAGAAATTATTCAAAAAGAGCCCTGGAAGATCTTCCCTACCTGATGGCACCTCAGCTGCAAATTTTACCCTATCACCAGGTAAGCCAAGCTACATGTAAGCCCTTCAAAACATGCGAGCATGACTTGCCTTACTATACTGAATAAATTATTGGTGTACTTTCTACTGTTTTATACGGGTGTATTATTTTATTAACACCTGTGTTATTATTACATGTACAATTGACTTTA
This sequence comes from Catalaphyllia jardinei, assembly GCA_022496165.2. Classification (NCBI taxonomy): domain Eukaryota; kingdom Metazoa; phylum Cnidaria; class Anthozoa; order Scleractinia; family Caryophylliidae; genus Catalaphyllia; species Catalaphyllia jardinei. The sequence continues at coordinate 39,034,958 of CM042748.1, read as the reverse complement.
CATTTATTAAAGTGGCTTTCTGTATTACTTGAATGTAATCTAGTTGAGCCTCAGAAGAGTGCCACCGGTTTCCGTGAGTTCCTCAAGACTCTCAAAAGACCAGCAGCACAAGATGTTAATGAGAAATGCAAGCTGTAAGTCATTTTGAATTATTCTGCATCAAAGTCTGTGTGCTCATTATGTGCTGGAGTCAGGGGGAAGGGAGCAGTGGATTGCTTTTTTTTATGACGAGATGCAAGTGGGTCTTGACTGGAAGTACCTGATTTCTGAATAAATTATGTTACAGTTCACTAGGTGGTTAAATTTCTGTCAACATAAAAGCTTTTTTGACAGCTGCTACTGGAAATTTTAACGCCTAAATTACTTCATAGGCATTGATTCTCTGACAGAGAGGAATTCAAATATGAAAGGAATGCGGGATAACTACCCTGCATTCCATCGAGGTACTTCTTCAGTAGATAGACCCCGCTGCGTCTCGTCATGATGCACTTTCACTCCACCAGTGAGTTAGAAAGCTCTTGTTTCAGCATTTTCAATGGCAAGTCAGTGTAACATGCAGTGAAATTGAGATGATGCCATCACTCTACATGCTTCAAAATGTAAGCTCAACATGTAGGCACTTCAAGACTTGCTGCAGCAAGCTCTGTAAAAAAAATAATACCAATGAGGGCCAGTAGACAACTATTCATCATTAAATAAAGGAAGACCTTTCCGGTAGCTTGCAGCTACTGAATTTTGCACTTACAGCCTCTGGATTTTGTCCTGTGCTTACCTGATGGGCTGTCAGAGATGAAAGTATTAGTGTAATTTTAAATTTGTTACATGTTATCATGCTAGTAATAATTTTTTGTGGAAGGGTGGGATGACATAATGAGAACAGCTTTTGGAAGAGAACATCATGTACAGTTGTAGTAGTAGTTTGCTTTGCAACCTGTACATGTACAAGACGTTGTCAGTGTCAATTTTACAAGTGAAAGCTGCCAATCATATTGGAATTGAAATTAATTGAGAATCAATACTTTTTACACAGGTTTGTTCAAAGGATTTTAAACAACCCATCATTGAAAGTTGAGGAGCAGAGTGAAATGGTTCATGATTTTTATGGGGTATGTGCCATTGAGTATTGAAACTTAATTAACCTTTGTGTATGATATAACGTACAGCAGATGCATCAATTAGTTCTGGCTCAGCAGAGTTGCTCTGTTTAGCACCCAGGCTTCCAACAGTTGCATTTTCCCTTTTGCCATCTTGATTTTGCAATTCTGTGTGATTCTGTTGTGTTTTGATCATTTCTGATTGGGTTCAGGAAAATTTAAAAGGCTTTTGGCAACATGGTTAGTGCTCAAAGGCACTACACAATGCAAGAAATCCTTGATTATCTGGACAATAGATTTAACATATCCGATGTGGGAGTGAATTCAGATCTCAATGGATATGATGAAAATAGCTGTTACATATCGCAATAGACCCCAAAGGACTGGCATTAATATGTAAATTATTCACCTGCACTTAATATGCACATCGGCACTTGGCACTTAACACTTCGCACATGGACAACGGTTCGTACAGACATCGTTGTAAAGCAAGCAAGGATTAAAGATAAACAAGATTGAACCCGACTTTGTATTACATGGTGGCAGCGAAATATGGCAGCAGCTACGTCCTTCACCTCACCTCAAATGAACTGGGACGCTCCGGACGTAATATCTGCGTTCGGACGATTCAAACAGAAATGTCAGCTCATGTTTACAAGCGTGCTCAAAGACGCCGACGACGAAGAGAAAGTGAGCTACATTCTACTCTGGTCAGGAGAAAAAGGGCTGGATATGTACAACAGCTGGACTTTTGCGAAACAAGAAAACAAGAAAAAACCCGAAATCATCTTCGCGAAGTTCGAGAATCAATTGGAACCGAAAACAAGCCATCGAATTCACAGATACAAACTACAAGAAATGCGACAACAATCGAGCGAGCCCGTCGATGATTTCATCTCAAGAATCAAAAACCTAGCAGCAAGATGTCAATTTCGAGATACCATCGAAGTCGAAGACAGAGTGCTAGACCAGCTCATTTATGGATCAAGAAACCCAGACGTTCAAAAAGCTCTCATAAGCCGAGACAAAACGCTAACCCTCGCGGCCGCAATCGATATAGCACGCAGCCACGAGGCCACAAGCAAACACATGAAAACGCTGGTTGAACACACTAAAACGTCTGAAGAAGATAAGAGCATCTACGCGATTCAGAGAGAACAACAAAGGGAATTCTGTAACAACTGTGGCAAACAACACCCGAAACATCCCCGAAATAAATGTCCAGCCTACGGCACAACATGCTTAAAATGTGGAAAAGCTAATCATTGGAAATCTGTTTGCAGATCCAGCAAACGAAAACAAGACACTCAAGAAACCAAGCCGACCTTCAAGAAATCCATCCACGCTATCGAAGATGATTCCCATGACAATGATGATGAAATTCTTACAATCAGTACCATTGAAATAAATGCCATGGAAGGTGTTTCCGACGATACGCGCGATGAAGCCTTCGCAACACTTGAGATATGTCAGCCTAAAAGGAAGCGAAAAATTAACCTCCAATGCAAGGTAGACACAGGAGCACAAAGCAACGTATTACCCGTCAGATTGCTTCGCATGATTGCTCCAGAGAAATTTGACGCCAAGGGTAACCCTAAACCCGAAGCCCTGGAAAAGAACGAAACCATCCTTTCAGCATACGGGGGCTCCATAATCAAGCAGCTTGGCACCATTGATATACCCTGTAACTATAAAGACAAGAAGGTCAATTGCAGGTTTTACGTTACGGACACCACTGGGCCAGCTATTCTCGGCTTAAGAGCCTGTACAGCACTGAAACTAGTCTCGCTACACTGCGTTCTCAAAACAAGCCAATCGACCCAAACTGGATCAACCACCAGCCCCAATGGCCCAGACCAACAATCGAAGTACATCGAAAGCCAAGTACCACTAACAGGACGCCCTCCAATAAGAAACAAGCAGGAACTGATGGAAATGTACCCTGAATGTTTCAATGGCACCGTCGGATGTTTTGAAGATTATATGTACCATATCACACTCGACCCCGAAGTACCACCAGTGGTCCACGCCCCCCGGAAAGTGCCAATTGAACTAAAGGAGAAATTAAGAGCTGAACTGGAAGAAATGGAGTGCAAAGGTATAATCGCGAAAGTCACACAGCCAACAGACTGGGTGAACTCATTAGTTATTAGAGAGAAAGAAAATGGGCGACTTCGATTATGCCTCGACCCCAAAGACCTGAACAAAGCCATTAAAAGAGAACACCATCCGATCCCCACCTTGGAAGAAATCACACCTAACTTAACGGGAGCGAATTTGTTCAGCAAGCTTGATGCTCGCAATGGTTACTGGAATGTTAAACTGGATGACGAGTCCTCGTACTTAACAACCTTCAATACACCATTGGGCCGATTCCGGTTCCTTAGAATGCCATTTGGCCTACGCATGAGTCAAGACATCTTCCAATTCAAGATTGATGAAACATACCGTGATTGTCAAGGTGCCATCGGCATAGCAGACGACATCACTGTATATGGAAAGAATGACAAAGAGCATGACCTGCACCTACATGAAACCATGGAACGCACCAGGAAAGCCGGCATCAAGCTCAATGACGAAAAGTGCGTTATCAAGACAAAAGAATGCAACTTCTTTGGCATGCTTTACACACCAGATGGGGTTAAGCCCAGCCCAGATAAAATCAAAGCCATCGAACAGCTGGAACCACCCAAAGACAAAAAAGAGCTACACACCTTCTTGGGGATGGCAACCTATATGAGCTCGTTTATCCCAAAGTTAGCTGATCACACTGCGCCTTTAAGAGACCTCCTTAAGGAGAACGTTGACTTTGCATGGAATCCATCACACTCGAGAGCCTTTGAAAAAGTGAAGTCATTGATATGTTCTGCAACCACCTTGGCGTACTATGACAGAAAGGAACCAGTTGTTCTCCATGTTGATGCATCAATTAAGGGCCTTGGTGCAGCCTTATTCCAGAACAACAGACCGATAGCATTTGCATCAAAAGCACTGACACTCGCCGAGACCCGCTATGCCAACATCGAACGAGAACTGTTAGCAGTAGTCTACGGATGTGAAAAATTCCACTCCTACCTCTATGGAAGATCATTTGTGGTGAAAAGTGACCATCGCCCCCTAGAGCAAATCCACAAGAAGAACCTCATGCAAGCACCTCCACGCCTTCAAAGAATGCTGTTGCGTCTACAGCCTTATGACTGCGTCATCAAATACACCCCTGGAAGAGAAATGGTCACAGCCAACGCCCTATCACGTCTCTCACCAATGGATAAATTTGAAGTACCAGAAATGAATGTAAAAGTTCATCACTTAATCAGAATCACCCCAGCTAAAATGCAAGAGTTCAAAGAGGAGACTGCAAAAGATGAAACCCTGCAGCTGTTATCCCGCCAAGTGACACAAGGCTGGCCAGACAGTGTGAAGAAAGTTGATCCCACAATAAATCCATACTGGGCGTTGCGAGATGACATCTCGGTAGAAGATGGATTAGTGCTTCTTGGAAGCCGAGTGATAGTTCCAGAATCCCTGAGAGGCAACATTCTTCAGCAAATCCATGGAGGACATCTCGGGATAGAAAAATGCAAACTGCGAGCCAAATCGTGTGTTTATTGGCCAAACATTTACAATGAAATCGAAAACCTGGTCACCTCATGCAGTGTATGCCAGAAGTACCACAACTCCCAGCAGAAAGAACCTATGATACCGTCAGAGATACCCTCAAGACCATGGCAAATTGTGAGCGCAGATCTGTTCTACGTTCAACAGTCGTGGTTTCTTCTAGTCGTCGACTACTATTCCAAATTTCCGTTCGTCAGGAAGCTCCACAACCTCACAGCTAGAGCCGTTGCTAAGGAGATGAAAACGCTGTTCGCAGAGAATGGAATTCCAAGAACATTACAATGCGATAATGGTACCCAATTTATGTCCGCAGAGTTCAAACAACTGGCAGACCAATACGGCCTTGAGATTGTGACATCTTCCCCCCACTATCCACGTGGCCATGGATTTGTCGAACGGCAAGTCCAAACAGTTAAGAAGACCATTCTCAAATGCAAAGAAGCCAATGAAGACATAGATCTGGCCCTGCTAGCACTACGAACAACGCCACTAAGCTCAACTGTAGCGTCGCCAGCTGAACTCTTGAACAGTCGAATGTTCAAATCTACACTCCCAGGAAAGATTTACCCGGCAAAAGACCAAGAAGAGTTCAGGGAGTGGCTTAAGGCGAAACAGGACACCCAAAGCCGCTATTACAACAGGCACACCAAAGAACTTCCTGAACTACACAAGGGTCAAGCCATTTATCTACAAGACCCCGTGAGAAAAACATGGAACCCAGCCCGAGTTATAGATCAAGGAGAAATACCTCGTTCATATATTGTCGAAACGGAAACCGGAGCGCAACTCCAAAGAAACAGGATTCACCTCAGACCAAACAACGGGTCCATCAGCCCAACAAACAACTCGTCAAACAGGACCCCACAAGGGAACACAACCACACCCAGAGTCCAAACGCCTCCCAACACTGATGCACAAAGCCCTGCCTCAGCAGAATCGGAACAGGGTCCAAGGAAATCTCGCTCAGGCCGTGAAATCCGACCACCGGAAAGACTCAATTTGTGACTGCTATTTAATTAGACACTTGTGAGATATACGAATGGAAAACAGCCAATTGTGCCTCATTGATCGTTGTTATACATGTCTATAGATAAGATGTTCAAGACCTGAATTGAGATCAGAATGACTATTTATTTATTTATTTTTTTAATATAAACATTGCTTAACAGAAGGGGATGTTACATATCGCAATAGACCCCAAAGGACTGGCATTAATATGTAAATTATTCACCTGCACTTAATATGCACATCGGCACTTGGCACTTAACACTTCGCACATGGACAACGGTTCGTACAGACATCGTTGTAAAGCAAGCAAGGATTAAAGATAAACAAGATTGAACCCGACTTTTTATTACAATAGCGACAGTGATTTACAGTTTGAATCAGACAATAAAAGTGATGAAGATGAAGAGCTGGATCTTTGAACAGCTGATATCACCTAGAACTGATGATCATTCCCAAAAAAACTGAGAGTAGAGGAAGACCTAGCACTTTAGATGTGAATGGTTTAGACCTTAGCAGCCAAGACAGTGATTTGCAAGTCCCAATGTTTACCAACGCTGTTGGATGTTCAAGGGTTATGCCAAAAGGTACCTCAATTCTTGATTTTTTTTTTTGCTGTTTGTGGATAAGCGAATGATGAACAACATGGAGAAACAGAGAAACAGGCTGAGGTATACCCTTTAGACTTAAAAAATGCAAAATAAAGATCCTTCTTTGTGGAAGGATGTCGCAGACTTCACAAGAGCTAAAAGTCTGTTTCTAATTGCCATGAGTGTTCATGATCCCCCTTCTCTTCAAGATTACTGGTCTGACTGATCTGACTACATGTAGGTCCTAGGTGTTCCAGCAATTGCCAAGATTATGGCCAGAAACAGTTTTTTGAATCTTCATTGTCAGAAAATACTAAGATGCCAAGAGCTGGAGATGAGAACTTTGACAAACTTTACAAGGTGCATCAGTGTCTTGAAGACAAATTTTGAGACCAATCATTTTTACTCTATTACAGTACTACCTTCACCGTGATCAATGTGTTGATGAGACTATGATCAGATGCAAAGGGAGAACCTCACTAAAACAATACATCCCCATGAAACCTATAAAAAGGGAGAGGGAAGATGTGGTATAGGGAAGACAGTACTAACAGATACCTCTGTGACTGACATCTACACTGCAAGGTGTTCAACATGGCTTGGGCTACTCAGTGGTAACCATGCTGTGTACATTAATAAAGGGACGCTGGTATGTCAAATTCTGTGACAACTTTCTCACCTCATACATGTACAAGCAGATAGAGGATCTGTCTGTTGACTACAAGATACTCTGTTTTGGAACACTACAAAAGAGTTCCCATGTTGCATCTTTGACAAAGCGGTTTTGAAACCCTTTAAAAGGGGTCAGTGATAAATTATTGTGTGGAGGATGAAAGGCCCAGTGTTTTCTGTTGCATGGATTGACAAGAAACCTGTGTTTGCTGCTGGAATATCCACGACTTACCCCCCTCAGCAGCTTCCAGATCAACAGAAAGCAGAAAGGTGGTAGCATACAAAAAGTAACTTGCCCACCCATGGGTAGTCAAGAGAGAAAATAATTGATGATCAAGTGAAATCCTATTATCCCATTTCCAGTATCTAGAAAGAAAATGGTGGATTAGACTTTTATTTGACCTTCTGGACAGATCTGTTTTCAATAGCTTTTTTTAGAACAGGAGTCACTGCATCACAGAACATGCAACTTAAAAAGTTTTTGCATAAGTCTGGTCAGAGAATTTATTGGGGACTTTTCCTCCAGAAGTAAATGCAGGAGGCCTTCTATTGAGCCTGTGGTTGCAAGGTGTGTGGAAAGACACTTCCCAGAGTATCTTCCCACCATTGACAAATGGAGAAGAATGGAATGGAGATGCAAATTGTGTTCCAATGGTGGAAAATTCAAGCAAACAAGCTACTTTTGCCCAGATTATGATGTGGGACTTTGTGTTGTACCCTGCTTTTGAATATAAATGTATCATCAGCCCTGAAACTGAATGATTTTACGCACTTTTGAGGATGTATCAACCTCTTTCCTCAGCTTAAACACTTTTTTTTTCAAGTTAGTTACCAAACATACTTGGACTAGGGAATATCTTAAAAATTAATTGCGTTTCATATCATGTGACTTACAATAGGTGTTTCTCATGTCAAAATGTTCAATGGACAAATATGAGAAATTTCAGAATTTTCCTTCCAAAGAAAAAGTAGCCGCAGTAGTCCAAAGAGAAAAGTATGTCTATTTCCTCACACAGTATTTGTTAATGATTTTTTTTAAAACATCATAAAATGTAGCTCTTCTACCCAATAAAATAATGGATAAGTTTGATGGTGATCCCTAAGACAAAACATTTCCTATGTATTTTGTTGTATTTACAAAGTAAAAAGTTTAGAATTTTCCCCCAAAAAATTATTTTTGGTTGCAAAGAGTTAGACACTCTTTACATGTACCTAGGACAGTTGATATACAATGCAGTACTCTGTATATCATCTTCTTTCTTTATACTGTAACAGACATGAGTATTTTTCCTGCATTGGAGTACATCTTCCCTACAGTTTCCTCACCCATCCCAGAAAGATTTTCTCAGATATTTAGATCTTAAAAGCCTCTATGGTCTAAACCTTCCACTGGGGTTTTTCACAAATCACATGGCACTGGCCATTGTTTAATGTACACTATAGTAGCTTCATAAATATGTAACAGACAATTGAAACTGTTCATGAAGAACAAAATCTGTTTGAAAGTCAAGTTACATGTAGATCACTCAGGTTATCACAGATTGAAATAGCTACTACAAAACACTTCAAAAGGAAGGTTTTCGTTTCATATGAAATTCTAGTTGAGGTGCGTATTACATACTGTTCAACAGAGAGTCAATAAACTGTGTCAGGTGCAAAATTTTAAATTTCATGTGTGCAGTTCTCATTGGTGTAATCACTTATGTTTTTGTAGGCAATGTCTGAATACATTCAGTCACATCCCTTGTTTCAAAACCAACCACAAGAAGTGTTCGACAGAACACTAGATGGAGTTGAGAAATACATCATGACAAAGCTGTATAGAGTGTAAGTTCCTCTTTAATCTGACAAGTTTTATTTGTTCTTAGTATTGCCTCTATCAAGAGTTCCATCATCACTAAATAAAAGATTTTTTGTTCATCATTAAACTACATGTATCATAAATTTTATTTTAATGACAAGAATTATTTCAGTCTGTTAAAAGGTTAGTTTCACAACTTGGTACAACACACATGTATTGTAACAAACAATCATGTACACTGTTCATCTACGGTGTAGTAATCCAAGCAAATCTCTTTCCATAGTGCCATTAATCACTATCATTAAACTGCATGTATAAATTTTATTCTATTTAAAAAATCACTTAATATTTTATTCAAACTGCTACAGTAAGATGGTGTTATGTTTGCAGTGTTTTCTGTCCTGCCTCCACTGACGATGAAGCAAGAGACCTGGCAAACCAGAAACGCATTCGAAGTTTTAATTGGATTACTCCCCAGCATTTGGATGCTGCTATTAATCCTGACAGTGATAAAGTTCAACAGCTGATTGAAGATGCCCAGCAAGGTAATATCTCAACATCACCAGTATGTTACTTTAGAACAGGTGATGATAGTAGAGCTGGCGTTATTTGCACCTCAACTGAAGCCTTAAAACTCAAGATGCTTGCAAGTAACCTCACTTTCTGTAGCACATAGGTTTTATGCTGTAAGTGATGTAAATGTTTATGTATTCTGTAAATGTTTATGTATTCTCCCTGGATGGGATACGAATGACTGATTACCCACAGCATTTATGAGTGTTTTATTCCAAAAATTATCTCCTGGCATAATACACTGTACATGTTCACTGTACAGCTTCCTGGATGGAGTGGGGCACCATGAGATAAATGTGCAACAGAAGTGTATGTAGGCAAGGAATTCAATACAAAATTGATTGCCTATTATGAGAATACATGCACATTAATTTTTTCCAAATGTTCTCCTGTAGACTTGGTAGAAATAAACACCAAAAGAGCCCCTCAAGACAAACTGGCTTGTGTTGTTCGATGCTGCAAGAACATCTTTAGTATCCTTTATCAAAATAACTTTATCACTGTCAGGATTAACCTAGGTCAATTTGTTCCAACCTAGGTCAATTTGATTTTTTTTTTTTTTTTTTGTCGCACCTTCGATCTTCTTTTCATCCTCCTTCTTCTCTTCATCTCCACTCTACCTAGCTCACCTACTATTCCCTCCCTGCTCTCCCAACATCCCAACCTGTATTCTTTATTATCTCAATGCTTACCTTGGGAGCCTTGAACCACAGACCTTTGGTTTTCCTTTGGATTCATGTCTTGATGCCTTACCATTGAGCCATGCAGACTTGGATGCAAGTTTCACTATTTTTTTAATTACATATACATTGTAGTAGTAATAAATTTCCTTAAATTATTCAAATCAGACATACTATAAAAGTGAATATACCACCCATTATTACACTACAGTACATGTACCTCTGCCCTAAATATATACAAATTAATCTTACTGTAATTTATATCAAATCAACCTAGGTTGGAACAAATTGACCTAGGTTGAAACAAATTGACCTAGGTTGGAATAAATTGACCTAGGTTGCAACAAATTGACCTAGGTTGCAATAAATTGACCTAGGTTAAAACAAATTGACTTAGGTTGGAGACAAATTGACCTAAGGATCAAATTGACCTACAACATACACATTACCAGGCTACAGTGTATGTCGCATCACTATCCCATGCTAGTAAATCTGTGCATTGACATTATTTTCTTCAGGGAAAAGATAAAGCAATGCAGATAAGACAGTAGAATTTGGGTTGTTTTCCTTCTGGTGGAAATTTGCAGAGCAATTCAGCTGCTGTTAAGATATTTTTTCTTTCATTGTACAAGTGGTGGAGTGATTTTGTCAATCTTGTGAGCTTCTAGATAAATGCAAACTTTCAATGACATTGTAGACAACTGTGTATGCACCAGTACATGAACTGCACTAAGTACTAGCAAAGTGAACTGTCAATCCAACACATGGACTGGCTCGGGCTACGAGCCAAAGTTTTTTAATTACTAGTACACTGTATTATTAATTTTCTGAACACCAACTGTACTGGCCCTCGAGCATGTTAGTAGGGCCTGAAGAAAATGCTGTCTGGTGGTCCGCAGGGCTGTCATTAAACACTGCATTCCATAACAGCTGTTACAGCTGTGTATGGTTTATGTTCCCTTGATGTCACAGGTGAAATTGCCTGTTGTTGATAGAATTCAACCACAAAGTAACAAGTTTGCTATGGGTTACAGGTGACTCCAAACTTAATGACAGTCCTGGTCCAGGGGTCCAGGACAATTAGATTCTCTTTCTGGGCAAGTACCTATTCATTGTCACTTGCTCAGTGGCTAAGGGATCAGGCAAATTATCTGTCAACAAAATCATTAAAAGAGCAAACTAACACTTGCTCAGGGCAAGCAGAATTCCAATTTTTTTCTAGCCGTTTGTTACACCGCAGCCAATTATGAATTGTTACCATTTTTTTCAAGATCACTATAATACCATGTATTCTTTCTTTTTGGCAGTTGCCTGATGTTTGCCTCACAAGAGGCATGAAACTCAGAGTAGCAAATAAATGTTTTTGACCTAGTTCAAGTCTACGTGTCTACCCCATATATATATTTTTTCTTTGCCTTAACATTTTGGTAGAAATTATTCATCTTTCCACACCTGCAGGAGGAGCAGTGAGCGCTGATGATTTTCTTCCCTGCCTCATTTATGTTGTCTTAAAAGCAAATCCAACAATGCTGCATTCTAATGTACAGTGAGTATCTATATTTGTTCATTCACAGTTTATGTGGATGTCAGCCTTGTTCTTGATTCAGAAGTAACCCACCATGTGGCAAAGGCATTTCTTTTATACTAACTTTGGGAGGCATTGATTTGGTTAGTCGATTAGTTGAGGAATAGTACTATAAAGAAGGAGTAATAGGGTTCTTCTCTTAAATGATTGAATGTCTGGAACAGGGTATTGAAACAATAATACTTTTGCAGACTGCAGCTGTAACAAAATACAACTTCATGTAAACAGCCCACAAACACTGCTAAAAATGTGGTTTACAAGGATGTGCTTCTTTATATCTATTGACAGGTATATTTCAAGATTTTGCAATCCTAACAAACTGATGATGGGAGAAGCTGGATATTACTTCACAAACCTGGTTAGGATGAATGCCATGCCTTTTTAAAGTCATACGTGTACATTCTTGACATCACTTTATCTCTGACTGTCCACCCGGCAATTACGCATTGATCATTGCTTTTGCGCGTTTGGTGGCTCCTAAAAGAGCCGTTTTTGTGTGAGCTTACATAATGATTAAACCTTCTTCGTTAAAGGAGCTTTTAACAGGTTTAACATTGCGCTTCTTGAGCAGGGGAACGTCACTCGGCAGGGAATCTCCATTCCACCTCAAAGTTGTTTACAGTGTCAAGGATGGCCACTCACTTTGATAGAAATCGATCCACCATGAGAGAGAAAATACCATGCATGTTATTCTTGAGTATTCGCGCAGTAAATGGCCGACCATTTCTTCGCCGTTCAACAGTTGGACAACAAATTTGCCGAATTGATTATTGAACTTTCTTCAAAGAGCTTGTGGGTGAAAATAAATATCTTTTTGCATCGAGAAAACATTGATGTGTATGGTCGTCCATTTGTTTCAATATTCGCTAACTCTAATTCGCTGTCACTAATAAAACTTAATTCGCTAAACTTAATTCGCTGTCGCTAAATTCCATTTGCTGTCGCTAAATTCCATTCGTTGTCCCCAAACATAATTCGCATTCGCTAAATTTCATTCGCTGTTGCTAAACTTAATTTGCATTTGCTAGATACTATTCGCTGTTGCTAAATTTTATTCGCTGTCGCTACACTTATTCACATTCGCCAAAGAACTGACTGTCGCTTGAAATTAATTTGCATTCCCTAAATTTAATCCGCTGTTGCTAAAACTTTATTTGCTTTTAGTAAAACGTATTTGCTGTCAAAAAAAAGTGGTCACAATTATTTTAATATCCAGTTTTTAGGATAACAAGCCCAGATTTCGTGAAGTATATATGAAATAATTCATATTTGTACTGCGGTTGTAAATGAAAGCGAGGAGTGATCATCGCAGTAAATTTTCCAATTTAAGCAATTGGAAAGAAGAAGCCTGAAAAAAATCAGGGCTTCAACAGGATTCGAACCCTTGACCTCCGCGATGCCGGTGCGATGCTCTACCAACTGAGCTATGAAGCCACACATTGGGAGCGAGGTCAATTTATTGAGTTCATATTTTCCCGTGCAGTGAAGTGATGTGAAGTATATATGAAATAATTCATATTTGTACTGCGGTTGTAAATGAAAGCGAGGGGTGATCATCACAGTAAATTTTCCAATTTAAGCAATTGGAAAGAAGAAGCCTGAAAAAAATCAGGGCTTCAACGGGATTCGAACCCGTGACCTCCGCGATACCGGTGCGATGCTCTACCAACTGAGCTATGAAGCCACACATTGGGAGCGAGGTCAATTTATTGAGTTCATATTTTCCCGTGCAGTGAAGTGATGTGAAGTATATATGAAATAATTCATATTTGTACTGCGGTTGTAAATGAAAGCGAGGAGTGATCATCGCAGTAAATTTTCCAATTGCTTAAATTGGAAAATTTACTGCGATGATCACTCCTCGCTTTCAAGCCCAGATTTCATTCCATCAAGCGATGTGCAAATTTGAGAACTGATATTGATCTTTCAAGATTGTTCTCATGGGTCGAGAATTTTTTGGCCGCTCGAGAATTTTTTTTACTGGTCAAGAATTCTATTACCAGTCAGAATATTTTTTACTCTGTGGCTAAATGCCTGGCAGTCTGAAATTTTCACAGAATTTCCACTGAAAGACTCTTTCAAACTTTTTATGGTCTTTGATGTTTTTAGAAATGTAGAGCAATTCCAAAAATTATGTTTGTTTGCAAGGTGATGAAATGTACGAGCTTTGGCATACTATAAAATCGCTAAAATGCCTGGCAGTCTGAAATTTTCACAGAATTTCCACTGAAAGACTCTTTCAAACTTTTTGATGGTCTTTGATGTTTTTTAGAAATGTAGAGCAATTCCAAAAATTATGTTTGTTTGCAAGATGATGAAATGTACGAGCTTTGGCATACTATAAAATCGCAAGGGTCTTTATCAGACTGCTGGTCACAGTCTTAAATAGACTAAATCCCTGGCAGTCAGAATTTTGGACCGAATTCCCACCGAAAGAGTCATCAAAGCATGTTGTATTTTGGACCGAATTCCCACCGAAAGAGTCATCAAAGCATGTTGTATTTGATGTTTGTTTGGAAAAACAACGCAATTCTAAAAATTATTTTGGATTTGTAGTGGACAAATTCTCTGAACATCACCAAGTTCTCAGTTCTTGCATGATCACACTGCTGGTCACAATCTCAAGTAGAGCAGCAGTCAAAAAGCATTGAGAATTCCTGAGAATTCCTCTACCCTAGATCCAAAATATTTTTTACAGTCGCGTTGCATTTCCAAACATACATAAAATACTCCCATTACATGTACATTTTAACAAGACTTTCTTTGGGAATTCAGTGAAAATTGTTGGCGATGTTATGATAGGCACAAGCTTGGAGAATTGGTCCACGTCCACCACAAATCCACGATAACTTTAAGAATCACTTTCTAAAGAAACATTGCATCCGCTTATTAGTTTTGAAAGAAGCCCTTTGTCGCAGTGCTGAAATTTTCAAGCACATGAGTCAAGTATGCCCAAGCTCGGATATTTGTCATCTTGCAAACGAACATTTCTAAAAAACATCAAAGACCATCAAAAAGTTTGAAATAATCTTTCAGTGGAAATTCAGTGAAAATTTCAGACTGCCAAGCGTTCAGTCATTTAAGACCTTGGCCGGCTGCTGGGCATTTAGCCACAGAGTAAAAAATATTCTGACCGGTAATTGAATTCTCAAACAGTAAAAAAAATTCTCAAGCAGCCAAAAAATTTTGGACCCACGATCTTGAAAGATCAATATCAGTTCTCAAAGGGTGGATTTGCACATCGCGTGATGGAATAGCATCTGGGCTTGTTATCCTTGAAGCTGGATACTAAAAATAATCTTGACCACTTTTTTTGACAACAAATAAGTTTTACCAAAAGCAAATAGTGTTTTAGCAACAGCGAATGAAATTTAGGGAATGCAAATTTATTTCAAGCAACTGTCATTTCTTTGGTGAATGTGAATAAGTGTAGTGACAGCGAATAAAATTTAGCAACAGGGAATAGTATCTAACAAATGCAAATTAAGTTTAGTGACAGCAAATTGAATTTAGGGAATGCAAATTAGTTTTTAGCGACAGCGAATGAAATTTAGCGAATACGAATTAAGTTTGGCGACAGCAAATGGAATTTAGCGAAATGCCGAATGGAATTTAACGACAGTGAATGGGATTTAGCGGCAGCAAATGGAATTATTTTAGCAACAGCAAATGGAAATTAGCGACAGCGAATTACATGATTAAACGAGACTTACCTGTAAGTTGAAGTTTGATCAAGATTCTATCTTGTCATCAGTCCGAGACGAAGGAGTCACATGAGATGCGCATGCACATTGCTAGTCAGTCTTCAAAGTGAGTGGTACAGGAAAAAAGGAACGAAGGAGGAAGGGAGGGAGGGAATAAGGGCATGTGACTCCTTTGTTCCGGACTGATGACAAGATAGAATCTCAATCAAACTTCAACTCTCAGGTAAGTCTCGTTTAATGATGTAATTCTAACTTGTCATCAGTCTACGTCACTACGAAGTCACATGAGATTTCAAAGTTCTGTAACATGAACCAGTAATACAGGCAAAAGGTATTTTATTTGGCCACTATTCCGGCAATTGCACTTGCTACTTCCGTTATAGATAAGGTGGTAGCTTGCAAAAACTCAATACAAACAGTTTTGAGGCCCAAAGCCTTCTCAGGTGTAAGTTGAATTGTCATAGTTAAGGAATTAATGATAACGCCCAGAATAACCAGCACCTGAGAGGGAATGAAACTGGACTTCTCAGGGTGGACAACCAGACCCAACTTATCAAGTAAGACTGTGGTGTCTATAACATTT
>CM042748.1:39006553-39016553 GCA_022496165.2 Catalaphyllia jardinei | reverse complement strand
AGGGTGGGGCTTATCTGTGAGTGTGGCTTATATGCCAGTGTTTACGGTAAATAAATATTGTTTACTGTATTACTGTTTGTTTCACACTATGGGGTACACAAGGCTGAATTATCAGCCACTGGTGCACACATTCACCAAAACCACCACCACTTCTGCTTGAACTCCTTCCTGGGAAGGATTTTTGGGAACTGGACAGCAGGAAGCATTGGAAACTAAGTTTTGGGGTACAGTGTTCAACAGATAGAATGCTGTGTTTGAGATCTGAGGTCTCCAGTGATGGTTCAGTTCTTGTTATTAATCCTTAGCCAGGACACTTTCCTCCCATTGTGTTTCTTGCTACAGTATGAAGATTTAAATATGGATGCCAGCAAATTGTTACTAGACCTCTTGAAATGACATGAGATTGTAGTGAGCTAGAATCTCATGTAAGTGGTGCAGCAATATTCATATCATTCAACAGCTTGAAAGTGACAGCTGAACTTTGTCGGTCGCCATAGGCCTACTAAATCATTTCATTGTTTTCCTTAAATCAAATCTAATGTTGCATGAAATTTCTTTTGACAGTGTTGTGCGCTATCATTTATAGAGAAGCTTGATGCACAGGCACTGTCCATGTCTCAGGAGGAATTTAACAGGTGTGTAATGTGCATAGCAAAGTCTCACTCATGAAAAATGTATTTAAGGGTGGTTAATATAATAAGAGAAGTCTTTGGCCACTGACACAAGAATCTTCAATCACAAGTTCTGTTAAGTTCCCGGTAAAAACTGCTCCAACTCACAATCACCGACATTTGCCTTCTGTTATGCTGTTATTAGTCTTAGTATACCTAAGCTGGGCAGAAAGAATGTTAATTATTGAGCACACAGGTGGCTTACTCAACTGTAAAATAATAAAATGTGCTACTAAAAGTGACATTCAGTGGTTAAGGTCCTGATCAGTGCATATCATCATATTTGGGAAAACTTTCAAATTATATTTAACTGGTGGCTTAAGACTGCTCCCTCTAACGGCACTAACTTTTCAAATGTAGTACTTATACGGATGAAGTTTCAAAAGTGCAGTGGTATAGATTAGAGTAAAAATTACAATTAGTTGTAGTCCAACATAAAAATTAATGCTGTGTAAAATGCACACAAGACTTCACTGCTGTACCATGAGCTATTTGCCTTAACTAAGTTACCATGATATTAAACCATGATTGCAATGTGACCCATTTTCCTCCATCTCTGTCTCTTTAGATACATGTATGGAGATGAAAGTGATGGTGCAGAGCAAACCAAACCTAAAGCTGAACCACCTGTGACATGTAAAGGACTAGAACTTATGAAGGTCAGTCAGTGTTAACAATAGTTTCTGTGGAGTGATCCACATTTATTTTTATCAGCTACTATTAATGTACCAACTGGTTTTGTGCAGGATGTTGTGAACTTACATTCTTGGGAATTTCAGCATCAGTGATGTGGTTACATTATAATAATTTATTGACAAAGAACTATAATATATTTTAAAATTCTGGTTATGATTGAATAACCTGTTTATATTTGATATTGGTTGGCCCTTTGTCAATTTAACAAAAGAAGTTCAAAATTTGTGTTTATTTAGGACTTACCCTCAGAAGGTTCTCTTTTCCTATTAGCCATTTCTGCCAGTTCATACACCATAGACTTGAGAAAGAGTATGTTAAAACTTAATGCTTTAAGGGGTAAAATATTAACACATATTTTTTTACAGTACTTTTGAAAATGCTATTTACTGTTGAAAGACCACATTCGTGAGACCTCTGCAATGTTTGAACATGTTTCTTCTTACATTACAATCTTTGCAGTCCAATCTTGAAGTGCTTGGTACTCTAAGGGAACGGCAGCTGAAACTGAAAGAAGATGCTCTCATACTACAGGAGCAAATGACAGAATTTAGGAACAATATCGTGAAAGAGGTACATTACTAACAGTATCATCACTTACATTGTATGCCAAGTGCTTAGTGTTTGCCACATCATAAGACATTCTGTAGTTTGCAATTCTGTTTATATTCCACCAAATTCTCTTATTTTGGTCATTAATGCAAGTGGGGTCGTAACACTACTTGAACAGAGACCTGAAAAAAATTTTCAGGCTCTGAGCAGGATTCGAACCCACAACCTCTGCCATGCTGGTGCAGAGGTCGAATCCCACTCAGAGCCTGAAAATGTTTTCAGGTCTCTGTTCAAGTAGTGTTACGGCTGCACTTGAGTGTTAATGGCCGTTATCACTCAATTGCTACTATGGGACGAATTACTTTCATCTTTACTGTACTTGGGCCAAGTCTAAACGTCCCCATACAAAGGGCTAACCCATATATGACCGACCACTCTCACGTGGCTTTGATAGCTCAGTTGGGAGAGCACTGCACTGGCATCGCAGAGGTCATGGGTTTGAATCCTGCTCAGAGCCTAAAAATTTTTTCAGGTCTCTTTTTAA
This sequence comes from Catalaphyllia jardinei, assembly GCA_022496165.2. NCBI lineage: Eukaryota > Metazoa > Cnidaria > Anthozoa > Scleractinia > Caryophylliidae > Catalaphyllia > Catalaphyllia jardinei. The sequence continues at coordinate 39,014,093 of CM042748.1, read as the reverse complement.
TTAGTGTTACGGCCGCACTTGCATTAATGACAGTTATCACTCAATTGCTACTATGGGACAAATTACTTACATCTCTTATTTTGTTTTTAGGTTGATGCCATCTTGGCAGGTACAAGTAAAGGCAACACATATCTTAAATCTATGTTAACAGCAAGTGAACCGCTTGAGACAACTGTGGCTGCCAGCTGATGAGTCAGTGTTAAAACAATTTACATCAGTTTAGGTTACTTACTGTAAACATGCAATGCAGAAAATGTGGGAAAGCTATGGCAACCGATCAATCAAACGATTTTAATACATAATAATGTACCATACACCTCTGATGCAGAAATTGGGGGAAACCTGTGGCAACTGATCAATCAAATAGAATCAATGTATATTAATGCACCACAAACCTGCAATGCAGAAAGTGAGGGAAACCTGTGGCTGCAAGTCATCAAATAAACACAAGACAAACCAGCACATACTGGAAAGCTAGCAGGAAGCTTGCAGGCAGCAAGTTTGGGACAGCTCTTATGGCAGCCAGAACTGTTCTTCGACACCTACAGATGTACATGTATGTCCTTGTACACACACAGAAAAGTTATAATCTAGGGAGGAAGGTTACAGGCAACAAGTCTGGAACAGCTGTGTCAGCAATCAGATCTGTTTTTGGCCACCTACGGTTCTGTGTTCTCTTGTAATCCAAAGTTGTGGGATAAAACTTACGAGATCATCCAGTTTCCATGGAATATTTATAAATAAATTATTTAATGGTTAACACACTCAGCGAGTTAACTATCAGGATTTACCTGCAGAGATTCACTAACAATGTATGCAAAATTTCAATATGGCACAAGGCTTTGCCATGTGTAGTATTGAAAATTTTGTTAGTTAACGAGTAAAGTTAAATCTCAATAATTCTCGAGCAATTAGTGCATTAACATTTTTATTATCCAAATTGAATACACTATAAAAAATTGCCAAATTTTGTGTCAGCCCAACCCATGGTGTAATGACAGTGATGTGTTGAATTTAAACCATGGCTATTACACTACTATAATAATGTCAAGGAGGTTGTCACAACCTAGTATGACATGGTACAAATCAGCCAGTCAGAAAATTGGAAACCATACAGTGTATGAAAGTTGAGTAATTTCATATGGGGTATGAAACAATGATAAGTGAAATAGGAAATAGGACATGATGAAAGAAGATTACTCTGATATTTTGTTTTCCAAATTCAAGTGTAAATTGTATTACATTTTGAATTCACACCAGTTCCTTTACCATCTTTTGATAATTTAGTGGTCTGGTTGAAAAAAAAAGCATGTAATTTAATTGATTATATATAAGTTGTATCCACCAGTGATTGATTAATACAGAACCATAAGACCAATTGAAATTACTTTTTTGGTTGATTTCTAAGCTAAACATAATTACTTTACAAAAGTAACATTTTGCTTCTGTAAGTTCTGAAGAAATCATGGAAGACTTTGTGAACATGGCACCAATTCATTGTTCACTGAAATTTATCATACCAGCATGCAAAAAAGGTTTTGTTTAAGGGATTTTTTTAATTATTTTGTATTTTGTAATGTCAGAAGTAGCCTCTATTTGGCACGAAATTATGCGCAGATAGTCCTCCACGGACACTATCTGTTCCCAGAAGTAAACAGTACGTCTACCGGGAGGGAAACTGCAAGCTTTGAGACTGCAGTGTTTATTATCCTTCAACAAATATTTTTTGCAAAACACAAGATCTGCCAAAATTGGAGAGAGGTGCAGCATTGGTGTTTATCACTATATCGTCCATGACTGTAATTATCACTTGTAGAACATTAAGAATTATAATCCATCAAATACTTTTGCTACCACATGATTGGTCTAAAGATATCACATGACCAGATATTTCCCAGCTAAAACTGGGGAATATCCGGAGATATTCCCAACATTCAAATCCATGGGTGTTGCAAAACATATTTGAAGGATAATAAACATTATAGCCTCCATGTGGCACTCACAGTTTTGTTCACTTCAGGGAACAGATAATGTCAGAGGGCAAATATCTGAGCATATATTTTTTTTGTCAAATGGAGGCTATTGTTTATAAACCTCATATTTTTCTTTAAGCAATGTTGCTAATATCATGGTTTATCACTAATTTTATGAAGGATTCATTTTTTGACATTCCACATAACGTTTTAATCATATTAAGCATTACTGATTATCAGAATACTTAATTAATTAACAATTTTTTCTTCCCTGTGTGATACAGTGATAAATCATGATATTATCAGAATATTTAATTAAGTAACAATGTCTTCTTTTCCTGTGATAGAGTGATAAATCATGATATTATCAGAAGATATTATTAAGATTGTCTTCTTTTCCGTGTCATAAAGTGTTAAACCATGGTACAATACAATGCTCTCCCTTTACAAGAAATAAACGCTTACTGCAAGCAAACAGCAGTGAAATGTTCTGATTTTGATATCATGATAATTATGTCAAAGTTAACATTTATTGTCAGTACCTGTTTGTATTTTTTCATTTCATTTCATGAAAAAATCGCTTCACTTTTCCATGCTATTCTTAAGATTTGAAAGTGACACTGATATCTCAATTTGCCATTTTTTAAAGTTAATGATTATGATAGTGACAATTACAGAATTTGCAAGAGAAAGTTATTGAGTAACTATCGTGATTATCTCTTATGGTAATGATATTTTGATATCTGACATGCACATTGTGATAAAAATGATTTCTGGATTATTATTTTTCTATTATTACCGAAATATCAATCCAATAAAATATCATAGTATATTATCAAACCAGTGATATTATATCGAGATATTTTAATAAACCGAAATCCTGCCCCTCAGTGCAAATTTGGGGAATATCACTCATTTATTCCCCATTTTTAGCTTTGGCATATTCATTCACGTGACACGCTTGGACCAATCGCGTGCGAGCGATAGTATTTGATGGATTGAAGTTTAACAAATTGACACCAGTTTTTTGTGCGTCTGTCCTGTTATTGGTCATGGATTTCATCATAACATTGTTAATAACAGGACAGACACATTAAAAACTGACATCAATTTGCTTTTTATGAATAACAAACTATCAAATTGTCCGCTCTCGTTCGTTGCCGCATCGCATGAATTATAATATAAATTCATGTGTCTGTCCGCTTATTGACAATAAAAATTAGCCAATGAGCGCGCGAGGATTTCTGTAGTTATCGTAAAAATAAATATCGCGTGCGTACGTTCACAAGCACCCTTCGTCACTTCCGGTCGCTGTCAAGCGCTTAAGCAGCTAGCCGGAGAGGAGGGGGCGGGGTGGAGGTGGGCGGAGGGCGCTTTGTTCACAGGCTGGTCTGGTCTACGTTGTGCAGTAAAATTTATCAAAAATTATCTGGCTTAACTGAATTGTTGTCTATACAATATGGGAAATTTTTTATCACACGTACAAGCTGTGCCCTGACAGTCTTTATTTTATGTCTTGCAATAAATATACAATAATGTTTCTTCGGGACTTAATAAAATGCAAGAATGTAACTTGTGTTGCGAAATGCCACCGCAGGGGACCCGATTGCTAAGAGATTCATTCTATATATAAATAGCATATTCAGTATATTTCACGGAAAGAGTATAGAGAATCGCCCGTTTCAAGTTGTGAATGTTTTCCTCGCATGGCTGTATTTAACAACATCCTTTTCCGTGAGTTGTTGGACATTCTTCATATTTTCCCCATGCATGTACTGCTATTTTTGCCCAGTTTGCCTCCCCAGTTAGATGGTGTCAGAAACAGTGCAAAAGTCCGTTAGATAAGGGCGAGACAATCAAGAGCCTCTCTGTTTAGACGTCAAAGCAAACCTTCGCGTGACTGCTGTACATGCCCTCTTATGAATATTTTGGAAGCGATGTACTGTACAAACACTTCTCAAGTATGGGATTAGTAAAAGCTGGTCATGTGGGTTTGCAGTCTCTGTAGGCACGTTCGTCATAGCAAGAGTTCAGTAATTTTCACTTTCTTTGCTTCACGTGACAATTAGTAAGCACGTTCGACAAACTTTGCTACGGCTTTGCTATAAACCTTTGAACTTTGAAACCTATGGCATGATTACTTACTAGACACTTGCCACACCCCTATATTTTTATATAGATATTTTTGAATCTGAAGGCAAATAAGTCTGACAGATTTGCTTTCCTGCTAAGTAACCAGGTTCCAGGCCTGTGCTTAATTAATGCGCTCAGTACAGCTGGAGTCCGTGTCAAATAATTGTTGTCCCTAAAAGTAGCAAATATCAGTGACGTTTTCTTCTTTGAGCTACTGTGGAACAAAGATACTCTCCCCATTTCACCGATTACATAAAAAGTTTTTGTCTTTTAATTAAAACGAATAAACCTTCGTGCGTAATGTCACGCTAACTTCACGGATGTCGTGATGTGAAGAATTAAGTTCTGCAGATACAATGGTACGACACTTTTGATTGGCTACCCGTACAAGAGCGATTGTGTTTTGTATGATGTTATTGGTCAGTTTTTGTCAAATAATTTCATAATGGCGTCAGCTGTTGAATGTGAATAAATTTGGTTCTATGATGTGAGAGGGGGGATGTGAGTGAGAGGATGATACGAGTAGATGAGTTTTACTGTCGAAAGAAGAAGAAATACTGCTCGTCGAGAAACAGCTCTTACAACAGAATACAATAGAAGGTCAGTGTTTCTAACGACCAAGGGATAGCAGGTGTTCTTCTGAGTTAAAGAAGACGACAAGGAATGGCTGGGTTACGGCAAACGCCGCCCGTGGGTAAAGAATCGCCATTGCCGTGCGCGCCACCGCCAAGCCCCATCATGGGTTGTCGTCGAAATCTTGGTTTTGCTTTGTTGTCGTCGTCGCCAGAGTTTCACGAAACTCAAGAACTTGCAGAAATGAATGATTCTTTAGTTGTTGCTCTTTCAAGGATGAGAGTTGAACAGTCCTCGTTGAAAAGGAAAAAACATTCTGAGCACGAACTTCCCCCAGGACTGGAAAACCACGATCGAGCTCAACACGAACAGAAAAGGGCAAAAAATCATCAAAGACAGTCGGGAAGTTCATCCCTGAAAAGACAAAGCCTTTGCACGGAACGTTTATCGACCGCTGCTATCAATAGTTCATTTCCTGTGCCAAGTACGTAGAATTTACTTTGTCTCTCGAACTAGAAGCTAAATAATCAGCCTTTTGTCTCGTGGAAGAACGTTCGTGTCTCGGTATGAATGATTTTAATTTTTTTCATTCTTGATGTAAATTCTATCCCTCTAAGGTGTAAATCACGCTATCGTTTCACTGACATTTTGTACTTCGTATAGTTTCCATTTTTGCCTTAATATAAGCTTTATTCTCCCTTCCTTAGAATGAAAGGACTAAAAATTTCGAAGCATAGATTTATTCTTACTGTCGAGATTTTTTACGAAATCCAAGTATATATTAAGCTTTTCTTGTCTTCACTATTAAACAGTGGTTAAAATGGTATTTTAATATCTTTGAAAAAAATCCAAAGCGAGAATTTCACATAGAAATTTAAATGGAGGGCATCGAAAAGCCTATATAATGTATTTTTTTTTTAACATTGGGAAGAGCTAATACAATATGGCGTTTAGCTCGCTCTCATCAGCGTGTCTGTACAGGGTGTAAACTGGTTTCAGAAAAGAGTGTACGTGTAGATGAAAGAGATATTTATATTCTTGTAAATTATTTTAATACGAAAGTAAGAAAATTTATCGCTGTATGAAATAGCGACAAGACAGAGATGTATTTTATGTTATAAGAAACAAATTCCCAAGAGAAATATTTGTATCATTAAAATGTGATAAGGGTGTGAATTGTGGTTTTATTGGAATTGAAGTCATAATGCCTTTGCTTTCAGCCTTCTAAAATGTCCTCCCTGCAAACGTTTTGTGTCAAATTTTCCCCATGTTTTTTCTTGCATACTACTACATTTCAGGTGCCTGTTCATTTTACATATAAAAATGTTATTTTAGTGCAAGTCTTATATCTTGTCATATATTCATTTCAATGTGCAAATACAATACATGTACTTTTAAGCACTTAGTAGTACAGTCAGGCAGAGTCAACGTGTAATTAGGATCAGCTCAACTTTGCAGATGCCTTCCTTGGAAGGATAAGGCTGGTTTCACTAACCCATATGTATAAGGCCCGTTTCAAATGCCGTGCCTTAAGTCGTGCCGAACTAAATTCATTATTTAAGCTCTACTTTGGCATGGCTGTAGCATGGCATTTGAAACCATTCAAGAATTAAGTTCGACTCTGCTGTGTAGCACGGCAAGCTCTGTCGTGCTACCCGACTTTGGCACGGCATGGTTTCAAATGGCGTGCTATTGACATGCGGAACTAAATGAGTGAATAAGTAAAATTATCATTTTGGATTTATCCGTAAGACCGCTGGTTCATAATATCGCCTCTTTTGTAAACGCCCAGTCAGTGAATTAAGCTTGACCATGGCTCGACGTTTGAAACCAAGTCGTGCCAATGTCGTGCTACGGTCGAGCCAAAATTGAATTTAGTTCGGTACAACTTTAGCACAGCGTTTGAAACAAGCCTTAGCCTTTATACAGACACTAAGCTGTGGATAATATAATTAGTACCTTTTGTCAGGAGAACTTCTTAACAAAGGGTGCTACAGAACATGACCTTGTTGCTAATGCTCTGCGCTTGTGAATCCCAGCCTATGTGTTTTCTTTTTTTTGCCAATTATTTCTTGCCTTAGTCATCAATGGGTTGAATTATAGGGGCGATGAATGCTAAATGTAAGACTATGCAAGAAGGTGATACTAGCATTTTTATTTGTGAGCCTGACACTTAGACTTTGTTGTGAGACTAAGACTTCAAAGTGTTTTAAGTAACAACTTGTAGCTGCGAGACTTTGCTTAGCCTTTTAAAAATATCAATATTCTGAAACAGAGTTGCAAAAAAATGTAAACTTTAAGACACACCTTCCTAAAATACAAGATTGCAAGATTTTGAGACCTGTAGTTTTTGAAGGACTATTCACCACCCTGACACATGATGATTACAGGTTAAAAGTGTCACTGAAAGGTAAGTTCACACATCTGAACATGTAATAAGAATGTACATGTTTTTCAATTTTTGCTGATGACATCATCTTTCCACAAAGAGACAGTTCTCTATTTTTGAAGAAACTGAAATTATAAGAAACAAATTAAACAAAGTCAAGTTTTAGGGATTGATCAAAACTCGACAATGTTGTCGTGTTCCAGTGTCAATAACAGTTTAGTTGAAATTTCTTGCACGTTTCGATTTAAATTTGCTTGTGCGAGATGCCAAGAATCTTTTACGGTGGGAGAAGTTCCTGTTTTCAGTTTTCATCAACTGACGTCTAAAATTCCATACACCTGCAATACGACTTCAGTATAAAACACCCCTGGATGACTGCTTATTAGTATAACAATTTTTCTTTTAAGATAAATTATTACTTTGGCAATTATATCTTCACATATTTGTAAATGGTTGGAAAAAGCTTTACTCC
>CM042748.1:38993004-39006153 GCA_022496165.2 Catalaphyllia jardinei | reverse complement strand
GAGTGGACCAACTCCAGACCTGTATTAAAGTCCATATGAAACTATATTGAGTAGAAATACATTGTTATATATATATATATATATATATATTTTTTTAATTTCTTCTTGTGAAACCCTAAACAAAGCCTTCACAGCTACATTTGGGCTACTCTATGTATGACTGCATTTTTCCCAGAACACCCCAAGTGAGACATAATCCAAAATTTATGCCCCAAAAGGAAACTATGAGCATCTCCACCATCCCCCAGGTTATACCCTCCCCCCGCCCCCAAGGCTTTTCAGTTTGGCAGTTTTCTCGGCCTTGTCTTTGTTGATCCATCACAGTGTCACCAAGAGTGCTAGCCTGTTCCAGGCTCTCTGTCAGTGGAGGATTGAAAAATCGGGCCGGCAACGAGTGGGGTCTGGTAGGGAAAAAGGTCTGCCCTCTCCTTTTCTCTCCCAGATCCCGCTCGCCACTGATCCTGCTTGTTGCCTGTTGCCCGCTCGCTTTTTCGATCTTCCCCACTGACCGAGAGCCTGGAACAGGATACAAGACTCGAAACGTATTTTGTTCTGTACTGAAAGTGTATATAGTATGGGGTGACAATTTCTTTCTTAGCCAGTATTATTCTCTCAGTGAGGCACACTTTAAAATACTCTCCAGTGTACCAGCTGATGATCAAAAACATTTTCTACTGTGAAAGGTGATGACATTACAAGTAGTACTGAGAAGGACCAAGCTCCCTTGAGACTGATTTTTCTGGAAGGGATCTGTAGGTTTATACCAAGCTTTCTCATAAGTTAGTGTGGAAATCGCTTGAATGTACATGATTTTGACTGATGGATTTCACCTGGCCAGTCTTGGCATGTACAGTGCCAGTGAAGTAAAGCAGGCTAATTAAGTGTCCATAGTCTTATTCTTAGTGTTTTGAAGTCACCTGAAATGAGAGAAAGCGACCTTGGACAATCTGAGAATCAGAGGTATTTAAGTAGGTTAATATAAAGCATGAGGTGAGCAAAATCCACCCAATTAACAAGTTTTCAGTATTAAAATTAATTTAAGTTCTTTAACCCTTGAAGCCATAATGAGCTGATTGTTAATGAATCAGTGCAACAATGAAGCTTTTTATGAAATTATTCAAAGACGATTGGAATATGTTCCACAACAGAGTTGAGGCTCCTTGGGAGTAGCCTGTGTAGCAGACGCTAACAACATACCACCAGTTATGGGGAAATTTCCATCTGCAATGCAGGCTACATTGGAGGTGTATTGATCTAATTAATGGTTAATATGGTGGACTCCATGAGATTGAGCTGAGTGAGTCTGGGTTTGATCCCTGGCTGCAGTCATTGTGTTTGTTCTTGGGCAAGACACTTTGCTCTCACATAAATAGATATGACCAGCAAATTTAATGCTGTTGGGGTGAATAACCCAGCTATGGTCTAGCATCCCATCTAGGGGGTGTAGATATATTCCTATTCATGCCACAGACACTGAAGATAACTGTCAGCATGATAAGGCTCAAACAGACTGAAATTTCGGGTTCTAGGCAATTTAACCTTATCATTGCATAAATATATGCCATATAAAACTTGAATACAGATGCAGGGCCCCCCCCCCCCCCCCTAGCCTAATCCCCGGGTGAAAGATGAGTGACATTTCAGGCTACAGTGGTGTTTAATTGAAAAAATTAAAGGGCGTCAGTTTCTAAAGAAACTGTGGTGCTGTGTCGGTGGGGAGTATTGCAAGATAATTTGGTTTTATCAGCTGGGTTGATAATGTGAATTGGCCACCATATTAAAGAGATTCAAAAGCTTTGGAATCTCTTTATTGTCGCCAATTCGCATTATTGTTGATAAACCAAATTATCCTTTAAAAAAGTAAATTTATTACAAAAAGTTTAAATATTTCTATAGAAGGTTTCACGGTCGCCGACCTCATCTTGGTTGTGGGGCAAACACGACAAAATTTAATTACAGTGAATGTATGGGAAATATCGTGATTTTGAGGCTCGATAACTCGAGGATTGATATTCTGAAATTTCTGTGATGAATTGTAAACTAAAGATATTAGCTAAAAGAGTTTTTTTTTTAGTTTTTCATACAAATGCTTCTAAATTTTCCCGCGAACGGGGGCTCATCTTACAGACAAATATGTGACCCATATATGCTGATATGAAAAATAAAAACTTAAATTTGCGGCTTTCTTTGTAAGGGAACAATTCTCAAATTTGATCGGTTACCTCTATTAGCTAGAGGGGATATTTGTCACTGCACTTCTTGAGATAAATTTTGCCCATCTCTACCAAGGAAACAATATTAACCTCTTCACTCAAGTATCACTGAAAGGGGACAGAGGATTAACAGAACAACAGATCATTTTGAGAATTATCTTCTGGTGTTAAGACTTTTACATACGTTGTTGTTATCTTGTTCTAGAAAGTAAACGTTTTTATTAAGCACTCTGAACTGTTAATTATGTTGAGACGTTAAAATTATGAAAATCTCAAAACGTACCCTTATGTATGAGCATTAACCGAGCATTTTAGTGACTTTTTTGGGGGGGACTGGGGGGGGGGGGAAGCCGAGCATTTTAGTGAAAAAAATGGAGCATTAAGACGGAACATTTTAGTGGGGAAATAAAAGCATAATGTGCAAAAGCCTACCTGTGTAAAGGGAAGAGGCGGATGAAATTCAGACTAAAAGGAATCATTGCGAAATCAACTGCTGAAGAAAGCATCGGTTTATCTGAAATTACTATGTAGCAGTGGAACGCTGATGGTATGTTAGAAGGTGTATATTGAGTCAAAAGGAATGCATAAGTCATAACAAATCATTTAACAAACGGTCCAAAATTAATTACTAAACATCCCGAGCTAGTACATGTTAATGCCGCTTGTGAAGCCTGCTTCAGGATATAAAGAACAAGATTGAAGCCTGCTTCAGACTGCTTCAGGATGTGAAGAACAAGGAAATGGTTTAATCCAATCATTATTTCAATCGCATTTTTTCAGGCGCTGCTCGGTCCGTTTTATTACCTGTCCAACATTACGTGCATAAGTGTACTCTGATTGTTACGTGTTTATAAATCAGCTAGCAGTATAGTATTGACATACCGTGAAATGTGCCGGGGGCTATGTGACTGGTTAAGAATAGAATAGTAGACGCGAAAAGTCTTGCTTGAAAGCTTAAGCGACATCTATCCTATAAACATATAAACAGTTCTCGGTCTTCGAATCAATATTTCCTTGTAGCTCTGAAGTTTCACGATAGCCAGTGCAAACCACGATGAAGTATTTCTTTCAAGCAATCTTGTTATGCTATTTCGTAGCAGCACTTGCAAACTCAAATCTCCACAAAATCAGCAAAAAGTAACAACGATACTAAGCAAACTTCGCAGTGTACTGTGAATAATTACAACACCTTTCACGCTGGATCAAACTCCAAGAAAATCGAAAATATGATTTCTGAAGTCAAACAACAGCTGGCTGAACTAAAACAAGAGATCCCGAAAATGAAGAGAAACCTAACTGGTGGACAGGCTGAAAAAGGTTTGTAACTTCACGGAGCCTTTTTTTGCCATTATTAAACTTTGAATACTTTTAGTGCTAAAACCGCTGTGTCTAAATGCCCGGCAGCCGGGCAGTCAGAAATTTTCACAGAATTTCCATTGAAAGATTCTCTCAAACTCCTTGATGGTATTTGATGTTTCTTTGGAAATGCAGAGCGATTCCAAAAATTATGTTAGTTTGCAAGATGACGGAATAACCGAGCTTGTGCAAACTATAAAATCGGTATGTGCTTGACACTTAGAAAATTTACGCTTACATCGGCAGTTTGAGATATTTAACGAATTGCTCCAGAAAGCTTCTTTTGACCCTAATGAATATTAGATATTTGAAACCGTTACTCCTTCAAATAACTTCACTAAACGACGTCAGAATGGCTCTAAAATCGGCACAAGAGACAAGTTCGCCACACATTTGAGGTAGGAGAACTTTGTTTCAAATGAGATAGTCATTTACACAATTTTTTTACGATCGGCGATTTTCCCATACAATTCTCTATATACACAAGTTGTCGCATACACCACGTATTTTGAGCTTTGGGGGGCCCGTGTTTGAGACCGTGACCGGCAGTCGGATAAAGAGTTAAGACTGTTGTGATTTTATGATGTGTACAAGCTTGCAGAATTCGTCCACTACAAATCCATAACTTTTTTTAGAATTGCTTGACTATGCCAAACAAACATTGCATCTTCCCATTAGGTTGAAAAGAAGCTTTCTGGAGCAATTCGTATCAAGCACATGCCGATTTTATAGTATGCACAAGCTCGGTTATTTCGTCATCTTGCATACTAGCATAATTTTTGGGATCGCTCTGCATTTCTTAAAAAAAAACATCAAATACCATCAAGAAGTTTGAGAGAATCTTTCAATGGAAATTCTGTGAAAATTTCTGACTGCCGGGCATTTAGTTCATTTAAGACCTTGCCCGGCTGCCGGGCATATAGACACAGCGTATTTATAGGTTTCTCACCGACTACTTTATATCTCCTGTAAAAACGATGGCTCAACCCGCCCATAAGAAAATCCATCAATCTGTGTAATACACCTGGTTCATCCCATGATTTGTCTCATTTTCAGGGTTTCTCGTTCATCCAATATCTCGTCTAGAAAATTGCTGTCATTCAACAATTTGTAATATTATTTCCGCACAAACAATGAATCAATTTAAACGGATTTTTTAATCGACAATCTTTCAAGCGGAGTCTTGCTAGGGTTATTTTTCCAGTAGACGCAGGGCAAATAGAAAATCTTGAATGCAGAGCAAAGGTAAAGGTTTAAATTAAGGAAAAACAAAATTAAACTTGATTGCGTTGTCTTAATATTCCAGTTTACAAGAATTGTGCTGAAATTTACGACTCTGGTGATAAGATCAGTGGTGTGTACAAAATCAACCCTGATGGTTTGGGTGAATTTGAAGTCTTCTGTGATCACAAAACAGCCGGTGGAGGATGGACAATACTTCAGAAAAGACGAGATGGCTCTGTAGATTTCTTCCGAGCTTGGGATGATTACAAACGAGGCTTTGGCAATCTGAACGGCGAGTTTTGGCTCGGACTGGACAAGATTCACCGCTTGACTGTGAGCAGCAGTAACAAGCTTCGTGTTGACTTGGAAGATATCCATAGTAAAACAACATTTGCAGAATACAGCTCGTTTTCTGTGGCAAGTGAGAGGGCGAAATACCAGCTGAGTTTGGGAAGTTATACTGGTGATCCTATCTCTGTTAAGTTTGATTTATTTTGTTAATTTAAAGGCCAAACGAAATTATTGTCGGTAACTTTCTTTTCTCATAAAATTTTCTTCCTAAAGCGAAATTTTACTAAACAATGGGTCGTGTGTTAACAAATGCTCTCACTATGAGTATGTACTTTTAGTGTTAGTTTTAAGTTGGAATAGAAAACAGTCCTAAGAAAGCACGCGTGCTGATTGGTTAAAAATCGTTTTTGTATAACTCCAGGGGGGTTGGAAGCCCTTCCCATGATACATTGCGAATAAACTTAATTATCAACCGTATATTGTCACGTGACCTGTTAGTTGTTAGTGGCGTTCATGGAGTCAAGTCGACTGTCTCTTGAAACTTTGTCGTTAAAATTATGCGCTTTAGTCCGTGTGTTGCGCTGTAAAGTACAGGGGATCTTTTTCCAAATCCGTATTTAAAGTTGATTAACAATACATTACGCGTCGAAGTGATGAGGTTTTCTTTGTTGTTGTGGGGCGGCAAGTTTTTTATTGACTCGCAGTGAATCGGACTTGTGCCGTCTTGCTTTCGTTCCCGCTAGAATTTTGTCACGAAATTTTAATTCCAGTCGCCAACTTTCGTCTTTGTCGGTTCGCCAACAAATTGGTTTAGTTCGCCAATTAATTTCTCAGTTTGTCTACATCTCATAAAATAGAGCTGTAGGATCTTCGAAATTGGGGACATGCGCGGACTCAGCGTGCGGTGGCACGAATTTTGAAGGGAGCCCAAGTCCCCAAGTTTTTCCTAAAATTCTAGAGTTAATAATCATTAACCCTGGCGTAGGTATCAGGAATGGGGCCGTACTAATGACAAGAAGAAGTAAAAACCATAAAAGAGGAGAACGTGGATCTACAGACGAGGAATTGACAACTCCGAAACGCGCCAATATGGCGGCCACTGTGGACGAAGAAGGTGCGCCAAAAGAGATAGAGATTTCAGAAGAACCGAGCAACCTTGAACTCAGGGAGATGCTTGTGGACATCCAGATTACGGTTAACAACATCTTGCTCGAAAACAAGAAAATCAGCAACGATGTATTGGAACTGAAAGCCACGGTTCAAAAGCAGCAGGCGGAATTAGCTACCCTAAAAGAAGCGCTTACAAAAACTACTAAAGAATGTGCAGCGACTGAAAAAGAGCTCGCCGTGACCATAAATAAGATAGTCGAACAACAGGAGGAAATAGCAGAATTATATGACCTGCAGGACCGCTTAGAACAGTACACACGAAAAAACTCATTGGAAATTCACGGCATTCCCGAGGAGGCATACACTTCTACCGAGGAAGCCGTGTTGAAGCTTGCTGATGTACTCGAGGTTCCGGTTGTCCCTCAAGACATCGAAATTTCCCACAAACTTAAAACAAAGAGCGGCAAGGCAATTATCGTCAAATTTATTAGCCACAAAGTAAAGACAGCCCTGTATCGTGCAAGAGTTAAATTGAAAAATATCAAATTATCTGACCTCTACCCTGGCTCCTCGTACGCGACAAGCGCTCGATCAGGGAAGATCTTTCTTAATGAAAACTTGACATCGTACCGTCGCCGAATCATCAATCGGGCAAACGAAAAACGTAAAAATGGCGAACTCCTCAGCGTTTGGTCTCTGGACGGAACAATCTTCGTGAAAACTTCGCCTGAAGGTAGGCCAGTCAAAATCTCTGTACTGGAAGACCTTGATTACCTTTGATTCGCCAGGATTAATTGCAACAGAAACCCGCTACACTTGAGGACACGGATGACTATTACGGATTGGAAGTAGGAACTTTAATTTGCGTAGGCTCTGTGTTAGTGTTAGATTAATTTATCTGTTCTGTGTTGTTTATTTAGCTGTTCGTGTGTGTGTGTGTGTTTGTGTGTGTGTGTTTCCCTCTCAATTAAGTTACACTCTACTTTAATACTTTTAACTGAAATGCAGGCTAATAACTCGTTCAAGTTTAAAGTCTTTTCCCTCAATGTTCGTGGAATTAGAGATCAGACCAAAAGAAGGAGTATTTTTTCGTTTCTGAAGGACCAAAATGCTAATATTTATTTCTTGCAAGAGACATACTCCGAACCAGGCGACGAAAATATTTGGAAGAAAGAATGGGGTGGCGAGCTATTTTTCTCACATGGCACAAAGCATAGCAAAGGTGTGTGTATTCTTATTAATCCCACCATGCAATTACAGGTTGAATGTCTACATTCCAACAATTCAGGCAGGATAGTGTTAATTACAATCTCCCTGAACGGTCAAAAAGTCACACTCTGCAATATTTACGCACCTAACGATCAGGCCAATCAAGTACAATTCTTACAAGAACTTAACAACTGTATTATTGACAAAACAGAACTTACTTCACTAATTGTAGGAGGTGATTGGAACTGCACCTTAACAAAGAAAGACAAAATGGGAGGGGCGCCTTGGAAACCCACTATCTATAGCAATTTAATTTCGACAACGATGGAAATGTTCGATTTAATAGACATCCAAAGAGTACGTCACCCAAAACTACGAAAATTCACATACGAGTCAAAATCTTTATGTTTAAAATCTAGAATAGACTTTTTCTTAATAGCTAAAGACCTCTCAGTAAATATAAAAAGGTCCGAGATCTTACCATCGACAGCACCAGATCACAACGCGATTTCCATTTCACTAACCTTGCCAAATGAATGCCCTAGGGGCCCTGGTTTTTGGAAATTCAACAACACCCTTTTGAAAGACCCTCAATACATTGATAAAATCCGCTATACTTACACACAAGCGCGCAATTATTACGGACATTTGACGGATAGGAGACTCTTCTGGGAGATGATAAAAATGGAAATTAGATCGGCTACGATCACGTATTCCAAACACAAGTCCAAAAGCATTAGAAATTGGGAACAGGAGCTCATACGGAAACTCGACCATCTTGATAACACAATATGCAATAACTTTTCCTCCCCTCACATTGATGGGGTGCTTCGGGAGTATGATGAACTTAAAACCGAACTTCAATCAATTTATGAAGAAAAAGGTAAGCAAGCTATATTTCGAGCAAAATGCCGCTGGGTGGAAAATGGAGAACGCCCGACAAAATATTTCTTCAATCTAGAAAAACGTAATTATAAGAAAAAGACTGTCAGTGAACTGCGACTACAGAATGACTCGACAACGAACAATGGAAATGTAATTCTAGAGCAAATTGAAACTTACTTTAAAAATCTCTATACATCTGACTATACCTATTCTAACGAAGAATGGGACGCCTTTACCCTCGATCTAAAAATCCCTAAACTTTCGGACGAAGACCGAGACAGCCTAGAAGGTCCACTTACATATGACGAATGTAAAAAAGTATTAGAAACTTTCCAGGCTGATAAAGCCCCAGGAGAAGATGGATTTACAGCCGAATTCTATAAGTATTTCTTTGAACTATTAGGCAATGACTTAATAGCAAGTTTCAATGAAGCTCAAGTAAAAGGAGAACTAAGCATCTCTCAGCGAAGAGGGGTAATTACGCTAACTCCAAAAGAGGATGGCTCATTATTAGATTTATCCAATTGGAGACCGATCACACTATTAAATGTCGACTTTAAGATAGCCGCTAAAGCAATAGCTAAACGTCTTGAACCAGTACTCCCAGATCTCATTCATCCAGACCAGACAGGATTTGTAAAGGGAAGATATATAGGTGAAAACATTCGACTCATAGCAGATGTAATGGAAGCAACGACAACTCACAACCTTCCCGGCATAATGACTTCGTTAGACTTTCGGAAGGCCTTTGTCTCTTTAGAGTGGCCGTTTATTATGAAGACGCTAGATTGCTTCAATTTTGGAGGCGATATTAAACGTTGGGTTAACACTTTCTACTCGAATATAGAGAGCACGGTAATCAACAATGGCTTTAGAACAAACTGGTTTAAACCGTCCAAAGGAGTCCGCCAGGGCTGCCCTCTCTCTCCTTATCGTCCGAAATACTCTCAAATAAAATTCGGCAAGACCCCAACACAAAAGGTATCAAGATCTATGAAAATAAAATTAAGCTTTCACAATTTGCAGATGATACTACTCTCTTTAATGCAGACTTAGCATCACTAGAAAGGGCACTAAAAATAATCGATGTTTTTGGGAGAATAGCTGGTCTCTCCTTAAATGTTAAAAAAACGAAGGCTATTTGGCTGGGGAAATGGGCAAATAATAAAAATAAACCCCTAAATCTGAAATGGCTCCATTGCCCGGTGAAAATATTAGGGATTCACCTCTCATATGACGAAAAAAGAAATAATGAGCTTAATTTCATGCAAAAAGTCCAAAGATTACAAACAAAGCTCGATATGTGGAGTGCAAGAGACTTGACAATATTCGGAAGAGCTATGATATTAAAAACCCTGGGATTATCGCAACTTGTCTATTCTGCTTCAAACCTAGTGGTCCCTCAGGGAATTGCGGACACAGTGAGAACTAAATCATTTAAATTTCTCTGGAGAAATAAAAAAGATAAAATTAAAAGATCTGGCCTTTATCAAGAACCAGACAGGGGCGGAATCCGCGTGACAGATCTCAACATAATGTTCAAGGCCCTAAAGCTAGCATGGATATCTAGAATTTTAGCCTCTGACAACAGGAATTGGTGCACCATACCTAACCACTTTTTCAAGAAAATGGGAGGATTGAATTTTCTTTTAAGATGCAACTATGATGCGACTTTTTTTGATGACCTACCGATCTTTTACAAAAAGATTCTTGACAGTTTTAATGAATTAAAAACTCTTTACAATTACTACCAAAAACAAGATATAGTCTTGTTCAACAACAAAGAAATACTTGTGGGTGGCAAACCGATTTTTATTAGCAAAATGGTTTAAAAAGGGAATTATTTCAATTAAAGACCTACTTGCTGAAAGCGGTAACTTCTTGACATTCCAGGAATTCTTACTCAAATACTCATGCCAAACTAACTTTCTCCAATATTATCAAGTGATAAGTGCCATCCCGAAGCACCTTCTGTCCATTGCCAAACAGACCGACGGCTTCAACAAACCTTTTTTCACAATCGATGATAACATCTTCCCTCTGAACGAAACGGTACAAATTAATCTAGGTAAGGCCAAGTCAAGAGATTTTTATAAACTGCTTTATGCAAAAACTCATAACGAGGACCATACGGGCCCTCTACGCTGGGGCCAAATTCTATCAATAAATAGCGATACTTGGAGTAAGATTTTCAAGTCTTTGAAAAACATCTGCAAGGACACAAAGCTCAAAGAGTTTCAATTTAAACTCATCCATAGAATTATAGTAACAAACAAAGAACTGTTCAGATTTGGAATCAAGCCTGACGACAAATGTCTGTATTGTGGAGATAAAGACTCCATCGAGCACACATTCATTAATTGCCCGTCTACTAAGACCTTTGTGCAAAACGTCATTCATTGGTTCAACCAAACAAACCTATGTCAGATCCTCCCCACCACCGAGGAAATTTTATTTGGCATCTTTTCCAGTACATGTGATGCACGAATAAAAAAGAAATTTAACTACACCACCTTGGCTATGGGCCATTACATATATGCAAACAAAACAAATAGCAAAACCATTTCCATTCACGAGTTTATGACAAATTACTCGTGAAATATAACGTTGAAAATGTACATTAACAAGAACCGCTCCAAGGAAAGGACTATAATCTTGAAAACTTTAACAGGGTAAAAAAGTAAAGTTAATATGATCTTGCAAAAAAAATTATATATAACATCATTAAAGTTATTTATTTATCTATTAAAAAAAAATATATTATTATTAAAAAAAAAAAAATCTTCGAAATCGCCAAGTGGTAAAAACAGGAGTAAAAACGAATTGGTGATCTATAGTACAAGTTAGTTTATAATTTTGTTAGCATTTCGTATTTGGTTACGTTTACGCTTATGTCAAATAAAAAAAAAAACATTTTTCGTGAGTATCGACCAGTGCGTGTGTGGGTTTTGCATGAAAGTAATAATTTATTTGCCATTAAGCTTAAGTAAATATTTCTTGCTGGCTCTGTAGTACGATAATTTTTTTTTGCTGTTATTGTGCAAATGTAAGGCTATTTCTATCCATTTAACTCATACAAACACGCTATAAATTATCAAACTGCACTATATTGTCTTTCACAATTATTTCACTGTGCATAAACAATATTTAGTGGAGCATTCTTCGTCCAAATATATAATTAAAGATCGCGATAATTATAGCATAATTTCACCGGGCTGGAAGATTGGCAGCTGGCCTGTGGAGAAGTTGCCTAATGGTAGTCTGATTCTTTGTTGCCAAAAAAGACCATTTTGCCATCATCTAAACTACTAGATCTTGATGTTTGTTATAATGACAACAAAGGTTTCATGGCTGAAGCCTCTGATATCCTTTGGGCTGTTTAATTCAAAGAGTGCTGTGGACTTTTGTCATCTAAGATTAGTTGAATGAAAGATCTTTATGTTGCCCATTTAGTTCAGGTTTCAAGTGTTTGAACAATCATAACATTTAATTCTCCAGACATTGCATTTTCTAATTTGAGGTCATTGAGTTTCTTAATTTCCCACAGGTTGTTTCAAGAACTCCTCCCTAACTAAGCTTCCACATCCAACTGAAAATATTCTTCTGCCTCACTTAAGGACAATTATCTGCATGTTAGTCAAAACTCTTGATCAAATGGAGTGTACTGAAAGCAAATGATTTTGTCATAGCCATGTTTCATAGGCTGGTACCTAATATACCTGTAATTCAAATGTATTTTCCATGAAAATACCCATTCTCCTTTTACTGTCTGAGGGTCTTTGGTTTGAACCACTGCCATTCCTCTGGATTCCTCTGATAGCACTTTTACATTTTTTTAAAACATTTTTCAACCATACTTTATATTAATTTTAAATGTACAAGGTAGTTATTTGGGTCATCCCTCTGGTGTTTATAACACACAAGGCTCTGCAATGATCACTTTATTTCAAATAGTCAATAATTTATAACATGGGAGCATTGTTCCAGGTATACTAGAAGACTTCATTACAGTTATATATTTTTTTACTATCCTTCACATTGGCAGTAGTGGGAGGTGCAATTGCCTCCTCCTAAGTGCACTTGTCCCCAGATCAAGCAGCCTAGTTTCGATCCCTGACCAGGAGATTGTGTTGTGTTCTTGGTCAAGACACTAAATACTCTCACAGTACCTCTCAACATTGCTACAGCTGTATGGACTAGCATCCCACCCAGGAGGCAGGAGAAGTACTCCTGGTTGCTTCATGTTAAGCGAATGATACACGGTTCAACATTTGTTGAGCAACAAATGTTGCAGCCTCTGTTCAACAAATGTTGAACAGTGTATCATGTGATGTTGAATGTTGAAATATGCCGTTCAACATGTTGAAATCTGTTGAACGTTGTTGAACGAAAATAGAGCATGGCTCTATTCCGTTCAACAAGTTGCCGCAACATTGTTCAACATTAGTTGATCAACAAACGTTGAAGGATGTTGGACCGTGTAGCATTCGCTTTAAAGAAACCAGGATACGCTCCGGCCTGATATGAGCCACTTGGCTCATATGCAGAGTTTATCTTCACCTTGTCAGTAGTGATTATTGATTTTGTTACATTTAGCTGGGTCTGGAAGGGTATTATCAGGATCTGGAATTTGACCAAGCTATGATGCAAGATTCCCGGCTAAATTTAACATATTTTGACAGGATTTAACTTCAAAAATTTGGCATAGGATGTGGGATGTTTTTTTAATGCATCTGAGGAATTTGGGAACTCATCATGACCCAAAAATGTTTTTAAATCAACCAGGAAAGTGCTAATTGGTGTCTTCTTTCCTGTACCCTTCTTTCCTCCATGTTTCAGGGAATTTCAGAGAGACTGATAT
>CM042748.1:38978004-38988004 GCA_022496165.2 Catalaphyllia jardinei | reverse complement strand
AAAACATTCGCATAGGCGCTTCTCTCAACAGGTGGTTACTCAGAACTCGAAAACATAAGGTGAATCGATATTTTCGTGCACGTAACATGTTACCTAGACACAATGACGAATGGTGTCACGCATTGTGGAAAAACTCCGTGTTCTATTTTCACAACAAAGTAGTCTATCGAGCTGAAGACAGGCCAGCAGATATTTGATGAAGATGAAAAGTCAAAATGTTTAATTTTAGTTTTTTCTGACGTCACGTGAAAACCAAGAAAATGGTCAAGGCAGATCACCACACAGCAAGAATTTTATGCCAACAGCATAAAATGAAACTTATCTTCAAGCTGGGCAAGTTTAGACTAAGCTGACTGAACATTGACTTTAATTTCCTGTGACTGTTTCGGGCGCATATAGACGGTTTTCACTGTCATGCAATAAAAAGATAAATCGAAAACCATTCAATGGATAAAGTCAAGAAATTGTGATCTTATTGGATATAAATAAACAAGTCACTTCTCCAAGTTTTACGTCTCCGCGTTTTTCCAAACCGCAGATATTCGTCGAAATGTTTTGCAGAAATTTACAGAGCTCAGTATGGAAATGCCACGTTGGTGCACATTAGATATGCACCAATATGGCGGCCGGAATATAGTGTAAACATCTGGAAATTACTTTGGCTATCTAGGCGACTTATTATCAGTAATTACCAAACGAGCATTTACATAAGAACTTTTCCTAACGCTCTAACTTCTAAAAAAGCTACAAATCATGAGACAGGTATATATTTTTCGACAAATGCGATCGTAGCTTGTGTCACGCACCGCCATAACTCTAAAATTCAAAATGCTCTGGTTTCCAAACGAAGCACGCTATTGAGCTGAAAAATTGTAAACAGATATAAATATACCGCCTCTTATGCCTGATGAGGATAAAAACTTTGGTGGCGCTTTAGTTTTGGATTTTGGAAAGCGATAACGTCACGTGAAAACGATCTATAACATACATACACAGACTTAAAGTATGGTTTTCATACAGCGCAGCACACCTTACTCTGTTGTATTTTATACGCGCGCATTCCCTGGGTGGCTCGCTGATTTTAACAGACTGGAGGAGACTGTAAAAAATGAATCGGACGATGATGGGCTGTGTAGGCGAGGGCTTCCTGTACAGTCGATGTATGATGTCGATATCTTGATAGATCATGGGCGTAGCCAGGATTTTTCAGGGGGGGGTCACACTGAGTCATACAGAGGGTACTCACCTGAATTTTGTAGGTTGGTTTCTTCCAAAAGGGCTTACAAAGGGGGGTCACGGACCCCCCCCCCCCCCCCTGGCTACGCCCTTGTGATAGATTGTGTCAACTGAATCTTTTGGCCTACTTGATGATAATATTGGCGAGTTCTCACCTTTGCCTTCCGGTATACCATGCACTCCGAAATCAAATGTTCTCGTATATTTTGTTCTGGAGCATCGTGGTCAAATCCAACACTGTCCCAAGATCGTAAAACCTCGTTCTGCAAAGCATTATCTTTTTCAACAAATTCTCCATTTTTTGTTAACGTTTGCTACTTGCTCATCGCTGAACTGTATCGACTCCTGCAAACTTTCAATAACCTTCCTTGGCTCTTGATTGTTAATTAGAGCTTTTGCGACATTCGCCTGTATAATTATCAATGTTCTCCATATCCACATCTCACTTCTTCTCGGTTTTTCTTGAGAGGCTTCTTCAGGCGCTTGACCGGGTTAACTAACTTCTTTTCCACGTCGGTTTTCTCTCTTCCTATTTTTTCAATACCAGAGTAAGCAGCTTTCCTGCATTTTCTAGATTCTGGGGGGGGGGGGTGGGGAGGGCACACTAAGCGCTCTTTGAAAAGCACATCCGTTCGCCTCCCCCATCTCGCTCCAGCATCTAGGATCTGAGCACTACTAAATAGTTAACTATGCTAACATGGTTTTTGGGGTAGCCGAAGCGCTTTAAAAGGCTATGTTAATACGATAGACGGATCCACAATGAGTTGTATTTCTTTTCTCAGATACCGCTGGTAATTCGTTACATTATCATCGTGTTTCAGCATAAGCGACGGTTACTTTAAGATTCCACCGTGATGAAAAACTGATGGCGACTGGTACATTTACCTTTAATGTTTTGCGCCGCCTGGTGGTACAAGAGTTGCCAACACTCAATCAAACCTCAATGGTTTGTGCCTCAAGGGTTCTTTCAGTTTCGCTGGAATGCGCTTTGAACCACTGGAAAAATAGATAATGAGTCTCTTAAGAGATCCGATCGAGTTGAAGATTCGTCCAAAGTCTTCTGAGTATCACGGGCCAATTCTTCATCCTTCAATTGATTGTCTGAAATATTTTCCGAGGAATGAAAATAAAAATAAGCATGCAAAATTGGTTATGCTGTGGTTTCCTTGGCTAATTTTGTTTTTAATCATTGACAACCTGAAAATATTTGATACCTCAAAGATGAATTCCGGCAGCTTCAACGCAAAACGTATATTGGGACGTTCGGTAACGAATATGACAAGGAGCTTGAGTCTCTTAAGCGCAGTGGTCTTCTCACTAACTACCACAAGAATGGATCAACTGACCTTGGATTCCTGTATTTTAACTTCTTCAATTAAATTTTCTCCAGTTGAAAGTTTTTTTAGAGAACCTTTCTTTATCACTTTGTACGGTACTGAAACAAGTGCACTTTCCCTTTCTATTCTACCGGCGGAATTTGATGGCGAATATTGTTCTTTGGAGACTTGTAGAACTAGGTGCGATTTTTCAGGCTTCAAACTGTACCATTTTAAATGGCCATGCTGTTTTTTTTTTAAGGCGACTCTCCACCGTACCATTCATTGTGTTTAATTCATAAGTTAAGGTTAAACTGTTCTGCTGTAGAGCAACAAACCTGACCCACTTTTTCAATAATTTGCATCTATCTAAAAAGAAACATGTTCACCTGACACCTGATAAAGCTGACAGGTGATGAAAATAAATAAAAATCAAAAACGTAATATTGTCTGACGATTTACCAAATTCTCACAGTTGATATGAATTTTTGCATGGAACCACATCAAGGAGAATTTATCTATCAGGATCGGGAATGGAAGAAATGACAACTGAGAAGGAAAGTTCAGATACTAATTGCCAATTGAAGAACTTGTGATAAGAGATTTGGTTGCATATCTTTCTCCGCAGTATATGATCTTTCATAAATTCACTTTCATATGGATATGTACAAAACATCAAATATCTGACAAATATGGACATATCACGCCTGAATTTCAGGCTTTGATCAATATCTTTTTTTTCCTTTATCAATGCCAAATTTTAAAACTCAATGGAACTCATGATACAGCACTGAAAAAGTTCATTAATCAACACGGTGATTAGTTTAGATGAGGGGTGCAAAGATCGCACAAATAGTATAAAGGGAACTCTTTGCAGTTGAGCTTGAGAATAGATGGCGGATACGATAACAAATTCAACTTTTCTCGTTGCTCACAAGAATTTCCAGCTCATTACGAAAATATGATTGTAAGACGATCAAGAGCGGAGTTTGTGAACCGTATAAAAAATGAAAAATAAAATATTAGAGAATGCTAAGAAGAAATTAATCAGACAAATTAAAACATATTTACTGTAACAGGCGGGTGTGTCACCAAGGCCTTAGCTTGACAGCCAAAATCATTTCCAATACTATCGTTGTGATCACTGCGATATCATAGAGCAGTTTCTGTATAATCGTGACAACTAATTTAAAGGAATGTGCAAAAACCGAGACTATAAGAAGTATATAATCCCGCTGAATGCCAAGAAAATGAAACATTTTCGCCATTCTTCAGGTGTCATGATCCAGAAGAATGCAAAATGTTTATTCACATATTACCCCACAAACCAAAAGAAACTTTAGAGGCCGACTCCACTCATGTGCGAATATTTTGTTTAAAATTCATTTGAGTGTTCAAAGGTTACTTGCAGAATTCAAGTCACTGTAAAGAATTCCTTTGCCAAATTTCTAAACTGGAGAGAAACAAATAACACTCTGTTTTCCTAAAATAATAAAATATATAATTTTATTCACTTGTGTACGTGTTTAGCGCTGCTGTAATACGAATGGAATATTTCGTTAAAAAAAAATCAGAAACTTGTTAAAAATTAAAATTCCCAGCATGTGAAAGGCTATCCAGCTGGCTATTTACAAAACATGGAGGAGTTGAAGTTTCCACCACCGAACCCAAATCCATTATATGGTAGCCAACTCGTGAGTCCAGCATCCTAACTACTGGGACGCGTCACCTCTTAATTACTCAGCTGACAATTCTACGAGTACATGACACATTTTCTTCAACGCTTATGTGAAAAATTTACTTAAACTGGGCGATTAAGGTTAAAAACTCAAAATTGCTTTATTATAAATATTATTTTATTCAACGTCCCAAGTAAGGGCAAACCTAAAGTGACATATCAGGAGAAAGAAACATCTTTCGACGAAACGAAACTTATCTCTCAGCCTAGTGACACACATTTTATGCTTGAATCTGAAATCTGCTGTCCTGTCGCCGAAGAGTGATTTTTGACAGATCTTTTATTTTAATTGAGCAATAATTTGAGAGAAAATAGATTGACTTTTTCCTATTCCGTAATGCGATACTCAAAGGCTTGATTAAGCTTATCTTAAAAAGCATTTACAAAGCTGATAAAACATACGATATTTCAACATAATGAAGTCGTAAGGGGTTTATTGATAATGATACCCTTAAAGAGACAACAAATGACACCGTTTACTTGGGTAATCCTACAGTTTATTAAGAGGCCTTTGTTATCTTAAATCAGAAAATCTCGGTAAAAGTTCTATTACAGTGCGTTTACTGAAACCGGGGTTACTCAGACGATGAAAACCAATCAGATGGCAGAATTGGAACAACAGATTCTAACATTTTCAAATCCAGCCAATCAAATGTCCGGTACAAAACAGTGAAATCTCACCTTGTTTCGTTGTGATGCTTACGCGTTTACGGTCTCGCTTGTCAATAAATTGTCATGTTCAAACCCTTACACTTTCGAGTGCATGAATTGAATTATATGCAGCACTTTTTTGGGGGTAGCTGGTTGGTTTAGAGAATAAATCGAAAGGAAAGCTGCGTAAGAGTGTTGAAGTATATCGCCAGAGTGTGTGTTGTCTGAATATTGTCGCGACTCTTTAAAAGAAACCCTTTAAATCTGCTCTCTCAAAGGCTTTGATTATCTTAAAAGCCTTTACATAGATGGAAAAATATACGAAGTCTGAATCAAATGTAGTTGAAAGGAGTGCTTTTGGCGACGCTACCATTTTTTAATTCACTCTTTACTTTGAGAATACGTTTCATAGGAATATTAAGGCTGAAATTAGGGGAACATTTTAATAATATCTTAAGAATAAACCCGAGGCTGGGAGTATGATAGAATATCGTTTGGTGTCTTGAAATTGCATGATGCAATTATATATTTTTAACCAAACCGCATAAAATCCTTTCTTTCTCTAAACAGAACTGAAAACTAGCCAAAAACCAACAACAAACTCAGCACTAGCCGTATGTTCGATACTAATACAATTTTTAAGCTAATTAACGCTTTCAAGTTTCTTATTATAATAGAAAAAGGTGTGAAATGACTTGCAACACACGCAAAACCGATGACAAGACCCTTAAAACCACTCGCTTAAGGATATAAGGGTTTTCTATTTCCTTGTATACTATACGGCAGAGCCTACCAGACATTTTCTTTAATTATTTCACTTCAATTGAAGGTTTTGAATACAATTCAGTTTCAGTAATAATTTGGCATGCCACTTCTCTTTATCATTCTGCTTACAGCATTATTTCGCCTGAAAATTATCCTAATACTTTTCCAGACTCTTACTTATTAGTCATGGGGGAGTAGTTAAAGATTTCATGTCTCGTTTTAAAGCACCCTAACAAACACTTGTGGGGGTTTTCACATGACGTCACTAAAATTCAAACTAGAAAACTATTGATCCTCTTGAGTATAAGAGCAACGGAAAACTAGTATTCATACAAATTTTCGCTCAGAATGGTTCCTTAGTTTTGTGATAGACTACGCTTGAATTTCTAAGCTTTTGCGTCACGCGGCATTTACATGACGGACGAGAAAAATGTCATGTTTGTTAAAATAGTAACTGATTTCTGGGAATTTGGCTACCTGAACGGTTCATGTATTAGAAAAAAGTATCATTTTAATGTTCTTGAGTTCCTCGACAGATAAATTCCCGCTTTTGTGGCAAAACCCAGTGACAGGAGTTTCTTTTGGTTTCAAGCCTTGATGTTGGAGCCCATCTGGATGGGCTCCAGCATGGCATCTCCATACAAATCTCTATAAATATACGTAAACCATTTCTTGGCATATCTTGCTTGAGAAAAGTTGGTGTGACCTGGATCTTAGCGAGGCTCTTTGTATATTTACTTTCTTTTCGCAGATTCTGAACTTTATCTATTGAACGGTTTTGATATTTATTTTGATCTATTTTGAATGGCGCGAAACTAAAAACCACCAACAAACTCTATTTTTACTACAAGAATATTCTTCTTTCGTCCCAGGCATAATATTCTTTAATCTTCCGATGTTATGCTGAAAAGTTTCTTGTTAATATTCTTAGATTAGAAAGTGATCAAAGAGAACTATAGCAATAAAACGTCAGATTATCTGTCCTTTCATGACATTGATGTTAGCCGCACTTTAGCAAATAAGCCTGATATGACACACGTAACTTTCTGGAAAAGCATTTATAAAACCTGATAAAACATACGAATTCTGAACATCTCGAGATCGTTAGCCGTTAGTGAAGTGAAGTGTCAATCTCTCTTGGAATTATGGACTTCGACAACATTACTTGGCGCTTTTAGGACAACAAATGACACCAGCGTTCTATTCCGTAAAGGCGATACAAACACTTTGGTTATCCTAATTCCGAATATTTGGAATTCGTCAGCTGTTGGTGACATTCGGCACGTTAATTTTGAACGCAGATATATGACAGGTGATCAATGGACTCTCAAAACAGAATTAAATACACAAAAATCCCACTTCTTGGAAAGCCTTAAACGAAGCACATAAGCTGTTTATACCATTAATTCAAGACTTCACAAGCAACGATCCACCATGAAATACTTGTTCCAAGCTTTAATGCTTGCTTATTTTGTAGCGGCGTTTACAAACTCAAATCAGATGACGAACCCAGCAGGGAGGTGTAATGTCAACAATTACTACACCTTCTCCGCTGGACCCAACTGCAAGAAAATTGAAAATGTGGTGTCTGAAGTAAAACAGCAGCTAGCCGAGCTAAAACAGCAAATTATGGAAATGGCAGAAAACCAAACTGAGGGCCCAACTGGAAAAGGTTTGTTATAAATCTTTTTAAAAACTTCAGCAAATGGATTGCTTTGTCGAATTCATTTTAGACGTCTGACTGTTTTCTTTCAACCAGTCTCGATTCCTTGCTTAAAACTAAAATTTAGGTGAAAACCTATGAAGGTAACAGAGTAGACCAGGTACATAGATCCATTTCGACTTATTCCATAGTTTACTAAACTCAGAACATATCTTTTATTAGCTTACAACTGCAGCTACTCCTTCGCCGAAGCAAACTACACGAAAAAGATCGAGAAGATGTTTTCAGAAGTAAAACAACAGTTGGTTGAACTTAAAGAAGAAATCAAGCAAATGAAAGGAAATCAAACTGGCAGACCCTGTATAAAAGGTTTGTTGTAAACTTGTGCACTCCAGTTCAGTAGCCTCGGTTTTAATTATCAAATTGTAATGACTGAACAAAATACGGTGATGGATAAAAATAGGGTTTCTTGATTCGTATTTTATCTTGTTACCGAAAAAAATTTAAGTTGCTGCCAAACATTACAGAAATTTGCAGTACATTCCTGAAAGCGCCGCAAGGTTACTTCATAATTATATAGCCAATATGCCACTAAATTTGACTGAAAATTATTACTTTGAAGACACTACTGGAGATAGAACACTGAGTTCCACTCCCTTTTTATCCGTATCAGTAATCGTTCACGAGAGAACTCGAAAAAGTCAGAAAATTGACCTCTGAATTCCAGTTTACCATAGCTGTCGATTCGCTCCGACGAAGGGCTAACGCTTGAAACGTCAGCTATCTAATCTCTTAAGGTGGCCAATTCACATTATCAATCCAGTTCATAAAACGAAATTATCTTGTAATACTCCCCACCGACGCAGCACCACAGTTTCTTCTTACCCCCTTTGTAATTTACAGTTTCAGTAGAAGAAAGTTTCTTATTTTCCACGTTCATTTTTCAAGATCACTAGAATTAACGTTCGTTGACTGTGTTGTGCAATTTGCAGTTTACAAGAACTGTGCTGAAGTTTACAAGTCCGGTCACAATTTCAGTGGTGTGTACAAAATCGATCCTGATGGTTTGGGTGAATTTGAAGTCTTCTGTGATCACAAAACAGCCGGTGGTGGATGGACAGTGTTTCAGAAGAGAATGGATGGCTCTGTAGGTTTCTATCGAGCTTGGGATGATTACAAACGAGGCTTTGGCAATCTGAACGGCGAGTTTTGGCTCGGACTGGACAAGATTCACCGCCTGACTGCGAGTAGAAATAACAAGCTTCGTGTTGACTTGGAAGACAATCATGGTGCCACAGCATTTGCAGAATACAGCTCGTTTTCTGTGGCAAGTGAAAATGCGAAGTACCAGCTAAGTTTGGGAAGTTATACAGGTGAGCTTACCTCTGTGAGATTTGTTGTTACTTTTTAACCAAGTGCAGCCGTGTGCAATTGGGAAACATGTTAGAGTTAACTGCAAATAGTAATGGTGCTGGATGATATTTGCAATATTTCTTTTTTAACGAAAAAGTCCATTTAACATGCTGCATGCTCGACTGCTCAATATAGTAACGTGAACTACAACCAAAACCTTACTATCGCCAGATACCCAAAGCAAAGTTCTTTATGTCGTGTTTTAAATAAAGGCATTTAATTTGTTCTTATTAAACTCGGCTCTTCAGTTATGCATCGCAAATCAATTAGGTTTTAAGCGATATAAAATCTTAAACAGAATTTTCCCAAGTTCACTAGTTGGAATACACAATGGAGTCAATCAAGTCAATAACAGTGGCGTTTTGATTCATAGCCAAGCGGTCCGGCTTATAGCCTGCGAACACTATCCGGCTTATTAATTAAGGAGTAAAAGTCAAAAGAGCCTATAATTTTCCTTGGATAGAACTGATTATTATATCTCTGAGTTAGTAGGCGCTGTGATTGGTCAATCTAGCGGGCCGTACTCTCCTGCACGGATCGCTAAAATTTAAATTTTTTTGTTGCCAAACTGTTGCGTGATTTATCGCCAAATTTTCTCAGCTTATATAGAAATCAAAGTTTAAAGCCTTCTTTTACCCTAAATTGTGTACTAAAAACGTGCTAACGACTTAAAAACGGTTACAAATTGATTCGTTTTGCTTTCGACTAGTGCTTCAGAAATTTGAAGCCGTTCCTCATGAATGGAAATCGTTCCCGAATCCGTCAGACACACAATATAGATATAATAAATATCTTACTAACCTCGTTTTCTCGGTCCGTACCGTCAGTTACGAATCCTCGTTTTTTTTTCCCCTACGATTTATGGCCCGCGTAGGGGGAAAACTGGCAGGGTTAGTAAGAGGTATTTATCATTGCTAGTGTTGTGTAGCTTTAACCACAGGCGTCCCAAACTCACGATTCGAAAAATCGATCAAATATTAAATGATTTATGTATACGTATCGAGTGAGACGTGACTGACTTAAGTGCGCCGTGTTGTGTTACACATTGGGCCGTTGAGAATTTGAGCGCTCTACAACGCATTGTATGGAATTTATAATAACGAAGGATAAAATCGCGCAATGAAATAAAATGTTACTTTTTTGAATGAAATTAAGTAAATAAACTAACCTTGCCTGATTTCTGTTGTCCATTTTACCTGTTTCGTCGTTTTTGGGGGG
>CM042748.1:38968740-38972155 GCA_022496165.2 Catalaphyllia jardinei | reverse complement strand
GGGGTCGATTGAGATGGTGAATCGCGGCGAAGAGAAAGTAAGGGTACATATCAATGTTGTGCCGCGTAGCCCTATGGACACAAATGATGTAACAGAGAATTAACTCTGAAGTGTAAATTTTAGTGCTAGTCTAACCCATGAATAGATAATTTGGTTTTATCAACTGAGTTGATAATGTGAATTAGCCACCGTAAAGAGATTCAGAAGCTTCTGAATCTCTTTACGGTGGCTAATTCACATTATCAACTCAGTTGATAAAACCAAATTATCTTGTAATACTCCCACCGACGCAGCACCACAGTTTCTTTAGAAACTTACCCCCTTAACCCATGAATAACCCACTGGGCGTTAGCCCTAGTAAAGGGAATCAGGGAACCACACGAGGTAAAGAAAAAATCTTTTGACCTCGGTGGGAATCGAACCCACGACCTCTGAAGGACTTCATTCATAGTTTTAATTTTTTAATAAAGTGCTTATAACTGCGAGATGGAATCCCAAATAATCAATACCCTTTTTCTGTTCCCTTTAATCGCAATTAATTTGCTATCATTAAAATAATTAAGAGGTCTTCAAACTGAAGTAGAATAATTATTTCGTTGCGGGTTCAAAAATTTGCATAAGGTTGTTTACATCGCCCAAGATGTGAGAAATGGCTATATTCCTGCGGGAAGTTTGATGAATAACTATTTTAATAGAATGTTGTCTGACTCTGAATCAGAAGAAACCAATTTTAAGCTACATGTATGTTACAAAAACGGAACCAGCCCCATCAAAAGACTTCAACAAAACTCCCGTCGCTTCGAGACTAGTTTCGTAACTTCAAAAGGTACCGTTTTTCGCAACCTTTCGTGAATCAGCAGCTGGATAAAACAGTTACTTAAAAAAATCTAAACAAAGTCATTGTGTTAAATAAGTACAAGCGACAAATCCATTTGAGTAAAACACGACAATAAAGAATGTTCATCCCGACTGGCGAGTTACACCCGCTTTCTTTCGACATGCCATGTAACCTGGCCTACGTCAAAAATGTAAACACAACGGAGTTCTAATTTACGGTCAAACTCGACTACTAGTCGTGAAAGATGGATTTATTTGATATCAAACCAAGGCTAGGAGTATCAAGAAAACATTCTGTAAGAGACAAATCGACTGTTTTGAATGTTTACTTCTTTCGAATATCAACTGAGCGGTATATACCGTAAATGGGGAAGCATGCAAAGGCGACAATCTTCTTAATTCATTCGAGGTCAGTAATTATTATTTAGTTATTATTAATTTTGTTTCGCTAAAGACCGAACAAAATGCCAGTTTCACAGTTAAACGTTCCTTGGCATATAGAAAGATGGTCGAAAAATGTGGCCTATCCACGGAACACTGAAAGCAGGTGTAAATTGTTTGCACACGTGTTTAGCGACGTTTGGTTCGCGTCTCACACGATAAATCATCATCAAAGGACTCACACTCTGCGTTTGTCTGTTTCGGCGAGGAAGTGATCTGAGTTTTGCTTTCGGTGCTTACAGTGAAAATAATTTTTGTAAGTTTGTTTCATCGACAAGTTATGAAATACGCACTTTGTAATTCGTTTTCTAAAAATCGTGAGTGTAAGACTAATAACAGGGAGCTTAAGCTACGACGACGACGACGCCGAAGACGACGCCAAGTAAAAAATGAAGTTATATTTCACCAACCAAATTCGCGATTGTCTAGATCTTTCAGTTCGCCAGTCGCTCTAAAATCGTGCTTAAGCTAAATATGCAACGACGACGTTCAATTTCAAATGGAAAAACCAAAGATTAGCCGTCGTCGTCCACGTTCTGTAGACGACGCAGAACTTGGCCATTTCACGCTTGTTTTGCACAGGACGGCGAAGAAATGTAGAAAGATTTATAACGTACGTGCACAGCCATTGTTCTCCTCATTAAATCTTTTGTTAAGTGACGTTCTCGTTGCCGTCGTCGTCATGGTTTGCTTAAGCTCCCCAATCGTTTATTTTGGCATGATTATGTGTTTATAACATCGGACTGAAAGCTACGCTATTCGTTCGTTAAAAGTCCTTAGATTTAAACCGTTAGACAACCGTTAAAGTCCTTAGATGTAGACCGTTAGACAACCGTTAAACGGCTTCGGTCATCCGTTAGAACAAGTTGCGCAACCGTTAGAACGTTTTCTTCATCCGTTAGGCATACTTAGTTAGCCGTTAGAACGTTAGGAGAAAGCGTTAGAACGCTTTCATCATCCGTTAGGCACAACTAGATAACCGTTAGAACGTTAGGACAAAACGTTAGAATGCTGCAAAGGCCGTTAACTATCCGTTAGCTATCCGTCCGTTAGCGACCGTTCAACGGATAAGCGTTAAAGTATGTTTTCCCGTTCACGGTCACATATCTGAGGAAAGAAAGTGTATACTTGGCTCGGACTGTAAGGCCAGAAGATTTATGACAGTTTAGACTGGGACGAGGGTAAAAATGTAGACAATTTGGAAGGAGCGGTAAGTGCTGAATGTAATGAGGTCATAGCTTCAAAGAAATTCAAGGAACGAGTTCAGAAACCTAAGGAGACAATCACTTCGTTTGTCACTGATTTGATGCTGTTAGTTAAAGATTGCAATTACATAGATGAAGACAGACAAGTGAGAGACCAATTTGTGTATGGCGTTTCTGATGATGATTTGAAGGAAAAACGGCTTGAAAAAGGAAACATTCTCACTCGAATTCAAGCTGTGTCAATTGGCAAAGCCAATGAAACCACAAATCAAGAAGTTCAGGGATGCTGTCTAAAACCACCTATGAGTGATAGTATCAATGCTGTATTTACAGATAAGCCAAACAGAGGTCTTATGTGTAACTACTGTGCTAACAAGAAAGGATCTCATAGCTCAAAAATAAGACACAAACAGCAGTGATAAACATGTTGAATTTGTACATTTTAGGACTTGACGTTTCGTATTTACTCTACATACATTTTCAAAAGTAACCGTTGAAATTTAAAACAGCTATTTATATATAATAAAGGTGAGGGGACTGGAACCTAGATTAAGCAAATACTTAACAGTAAAATATAAAACTAGTACAGATTAATAAAGCATCAACTTTTCACTTCCGACATTGACGTTGAAAGCTGGCTCAAGTTCTTGAATAAATAAGTAAAAAAGTACAGGATAACAATGGAATAATTTAGATGTCTCCTCCCTATTTACAAATGTGCCACTCGAGGAAACACTAAACATTTGTCTAGACAAATTGTATTCTCTTAATGATCCTCCGGTTTTACCCAGGGTTGTTTTACGCAAGCTATTGAAATTTGCCACCAAGAAGAGCCACTTTCTTTTTGACGGTAAATACTACGACCAAATCGATGGTGTTGCCATGGATTCTCCATTGGGCCCTGTCCTAGCCAACATTTTTATGTGTGATTT
>CM042748.1:38961240-38963740 GCA_022496165.2 Catalaphyllia jardinei | reverse complement strand
GTTCCCTCATTGGGAATTTTTGTTCATGTTTGGACATTGTAACATAACATAACATATAACAATTAACACTTACTGACTGGTCCCGAGGGGAACAGTGGATTTTGTTTCCCGACAATCTCAATGTTTCCCGAAACGAAGTCTTTGAGATATAGCAAAACAAAACAAAAGTAAGTTTTGAAAAACGCGCTGAGATTCCAGCGACAACATCGTGATCAGGCCACCTCTGATCACGTGCAACAGCGGTCAATATTTCGCGGGTAATAGTGAACTGTTTCCCCATTAACGTCATAGTTTTCGCAATGTTGCCCGCTCATGGCATTTGGCGGGAAACAGTTTTATTGCTAGATGTCATGTGACTATGAACTAGCCAATGAATGGGCGCGCTGTAGCGGGAAAAACGCCAGCTATATTTAACAATTATTCACCTCATTGTCTTCGGTAAATATCCACCACTTTCACCGACACAGAGATGAATAATTGTTTTAGTATATACCACACAAGCTGAATAACTAGGGGCCCAAAGAGTAACTTAATTTGTGGCAATATACCGAAAAAAGCCATTTTGTTTTTTGGCTGCTCGGAGGTGAATATTACTTGGCTAATCACCGCCGAGCTAGCCAATCCTCGGCTCTAACCTTCCTTTTATGTTTGTTTACGAGAATCCCCATGTGATTGCGAACCGATCGCTTGTCCACGCTGAATCTCAATACGGTACATTGGTTTAAAATTTGAGCTATTTTCTCCCACATCCCGCTTCTTGGAGTGGATCCTTTTTTGGACGTAAAAGGGTTTAAATTCACCACTTCTCGGCATCAACAACACATCACCGAGCTAAAAATAAATTAACAAGACTGTAAGCTCACATTCAATACTTCGACTGAATGAAATCTCGTTTAGTGTCCGCGAAAAATAACACATAACACATGTTTCCCAAACATAACACATGTAAAAAATACGAGAATTTTTTCAACCGACTCCCATAGACATAAATATAGTTGACATTTACCAGGGAGGTTTAGCCTTGGATAACATACTTCGATCCAAGACTTCAACCAGCTCTTCACCTGTGAATATATGATGAAAATGTCTTAACTGTGGCATCTTTGCCTTCCAAATTGACTGCAATTTTTGGACCAACATTTTAAGTAACTCTGCGTTAAGGGAGACAAAGTATTATTTTCATGGACAAAAAAGGATTCTATACTCACGTTCAGTACACAACGCCAAACTTTGCCAAATGACGTTCTCGACGCGACTGGCGCCACTGACAAAACGTCTTGGGCATGCGCACTATGCACCCTGCCTGGATAATTTACTTTCGGTGGCGTCTTAGAGCCGTCGCGTCCTGGATCTTAAAGTGCCTAGTTTCCCTTATGACGCGCGAGCGAGTCCCACATCAGCTCAAAATGATCAGCAAGGATGTAGCCCGTTAGATTCAAAACAACAGGAAATGAAAGAGTCTCACTGTTTTGCAAGTGCAGATAGTTACTGCAAAGGAAGCACTGCAAAAACGTAATCAGCAAGAGAACGAGTACATGACACTCTCAAGTCTTCGAGGACGCGTGTGCAATAATTGTCATGCAACTGGCCATACGAAGACAATGTGCCGCAGTCTTCCTTGTGCAAATATTGATTCGTGTAAAATTAAAGATAAACACCCTGAGCACAAAATGAAGGTCAATGAGCTTCAGCGAGAGATTAAATCACTTGAAAGTCAAGCAGCGGAGGAAAAGGAAAACATCAAACGTTTAGCAAGTGCACGGGAGCCCGCCAAGACGTAATTCTTTGCCGTGATGCGGCCTAGATTAAAGACGCAGAACTTGTTCAAACATGGTACCGGGAAACGAATTCAGCTGGATTGTGATCTTCTAATTTTACAGTGAGCCTTGAACAATAAGGTTCCAGACCAGAGAGCCAGGAGTGGAAACTTCCACTTATCATTGATCAGTTTCAGAACTCTCAATTGAAGGCAATGATGCCAAAATTCTTGTGATTTATTTTGACATGATTATACGCTTTTCGTTTTGTTGCAGCAAAACTCTTGATTTTGACATGGCTATTTTCATAAAAAAAAATAATATGCTTTACGTTGGGTTATTACAGAGCACGCAACTCGTTTGGTTATTTTGAAGGTTTAATAACTCCAGAAAGAAAACAATGGGAAAACATATATACAGACGGTCGGCTGTTCCAAATAAGATGTATTTCCTAAAGAAACAAAATAAGACATGTTCACGGTACATTGCTCGTTACTACATGTAAGCTGATGCAAGCAATTAAAACTAGAAAATGTAGCCACAGTGGCGAAAATACGAGAACGAGTTTTGTGGGGATATTTGTAAAATAGCCTCCGCGATTGCGATTTTCGTTTCATGTTCTGCAAATAGTTGATAGCGACGCAAATAGTCCTTTATTTGACGGAAGCAGAATTCACAAGTATTGAAATCGGGGGAGTAGGGAGTCTGAAATAAATTTATACCACAGTCAGCAAGCATACTCC
>CM042748.1:38951240-38956240 GCA_022496165.2 Catalaphyllia jardinei | reverse complement strand
GAATGCACTCATGTGTTCGTATTTTGTTTAAAATTTAAGTGAATGTTCAAAGCTCACCTGCAGAATCCAAGTCACTGCAAAGAATTCTTTTGGCAAATTTTCAATCTGGCGAGCAACAACTGAAACTCGATTTTTCAAAAATAATAAAAATATATCACTTTATTTATTTGTGGAAGTGATCAGCACTGCTGAAATACACATAGGATATTTCGAAAATAGAACATAAGAAAAATAAAAATCCCATCAGGTGGGAAGTTATGCAGCTGGCTATTTACAAACACAAATCCATCATATGGCAGGCAACTCGTGAATCTAGCGCCCTAACTACTGGGCCAAGTCACCTGCTAATTACTCAGCTGACAATTCTACGAGTATATGACACATTTTCTTCAACGCGTATGTGAACAATTTACTCAAACCAAGCAATTCAAAATTGCTTTATTATATAT
The DNA here is from genome assembly GCA_022496165.2 of Catalaphyllia jardinei. Taxonomy (NCBI): domain Eukaryota; kingdom Metazoa; phylum Cnidaria; class Anthozoa; order Scleractinia; family Caryophylliidae; genus Catalaphyllia; species Catalaphyllia jardinei. The sequence goes on along the minus strand of CM042748.1, from coordinate 38,955,791 downwards.
GCTATTTTACTGAACGTTCCCCCAGCCTGAAAGAACTTATTCAGGCGATGTTTTGTGATGTTAGAAAGCTATGGGTTATTGTAAGTGAGGGCAAGCCTTTAGTGATATCAGGAAAAAGACACATCCTAGGAAGAGAGGAAATTATCTCTCAACCTAGCCATTTTATGCGTAAAATCTGAGATCTGTTATCACCGGGGGCGGGGTGGGGGGACGGGGGGTACTCCCATATATGGGCTTTATAGGTATGTGCCGCGGAATAGGGTATGGTTTTTGAGGTTCTCGGTCCTTAAATAGGGTATCTTTTTAAACCCTTTTGTTACTTTGTTCCCGGTGTGGTCCTTACATAGGGTAGCTAAATTGTATTCTATGATACTGGAGTGTGAAAACGCCATCCTAAATTATAAACGAATGTTTGTTCTTAAATTTGATGTATCCGGTTAAGTATTAAACAAAATGACTGTGCAACAGCGGTTTAATAGCCTTGAATGGGGTCTCATTTTGCGGGTTTGGACCTTAAAAGGGGTATCAGTTTTCGCCTTCTTAGTCGTTAAATAGGGTTAGGGCTCAAGAACCTTCGCGGCACACCCCTATCCAAAATTCGCAGGAGTGACCCCCTTCCCCCCTACCCCCCCCCCCCGGGGCTGTTATCTTGGCGCCGAGAAGTAATTTTTTACTAAATCTTCTATTTTAATTGAGCAATGATAATTTGAGAGAAAATATATTTACTTTTGCCTAATATTCCGTAATACTCTAAGGCTTGATTAGGCTTATCTTAAAAAAGCATTTACAAAGCTGATAAAACATACGAAATTTGAACATAATGAAGTCGTAAGGAGTCGTTTAGTAATGATAGGCTTGATAATATGAATCTTGTTGTCGCTTTCGACAAAACGGTAATTGAGCAGATGTGAGACAACAAATGACACCGTTTACTTTGGTAATCGTGAAGTATATTCAAAAGCCTTGCTCGCCTTAATTAGGAGATCTCAGTAAAAGTTCCATTAACACATGCCAGCTACTTTTACCAGAAAGTTACCAGCTGTTGGTGACATTCTGCGCGTTATTTACAGACCTGGAGATATTCCATTGGCGTGAAATCCGCTCCTAAAATGGAAGTTTGAAAGATCAAGCCACTGGTTAAATAAACTGGAGAGCTTTCCATGAAGTCATAAGCTCTTTGTAGCTGTTGATGACAAGCCTCACAAACATCGATTCAAGATGAAGCAATTTCTTCAAGCTCTGGTGTTGAGTTTCTTCGTATCGACGCAAGTAAACTCAATTCTGACCACGACCAAGCCAGTGACAACACAGCCTTCAAACTGTAATGTCAATAACAACAATTACAACAGCTTCTTCGCTGGTCCAAACTGCAAGAAGATTGAAACTATGTTTTCTGAATTGAAACAACATGTGACCGAACTGAAAAAAGGAATCAATGAAGTAAAGGAAATTCTGAATGGCAGTGAGCCAGGTGGAAAAGGTTTGTTTGTAAAATCCATGTATTTTCAGTGTATGGTATTATGGGTCTATTATGTGGCACGTTTTAACAATTCAATTGAAGTTTGACTTTAAGGCTACAGTTACCTTCAGGGGTGTCTCGCGTACAAACGATGTAGCGCGTCCGGTTTAAACTATAGATACCTAAACCTCTATATCAAATTAAAGCTTATAGGACGGGCTATCAGACAATACCACAAATTTTGAAAAAAATGAATTGTCGAATTTTTTCACGACTTCTAAATGCGAGCACCCGAATCACCTTTTGAACGTTACATATCAAAGCAAATTTTTGTTTTTCGCTTATTTAATGTGTTCCTCCGATCCGGGGCCAAAGCGCTAAAAGAAACGTGTCTGCGATTTGCCATATTCAATTTCAGTGAAAAGGTACAAAATAGTTTGAAATAGGATTATAAAAATATGGAGTGATCGTACAAAAATCGCTATAGAAAAAAAAGTATTTAGAAAACAAATTCGCAGACAAGTTTTTATTTTTTATATGTTGAACTAGCTACTGTCCAAATTTGAGAGCAATTGAAAAACTCTCTTTGACTTGTAACTCTTTGACAGTGGCGGATCTAGGAGATGGGCCCGGGGCCCCCTTATTTTGGGTAAAAAATAGAAATGACAGAAGAGAAAAAGACCCCCCAGCTCAAGGTCTGGATCCGCCACTGTTTGAAGTGTTTCCTGACCGCTTCTGGTGAAAAAATTGTTTCGAGAAAACAGCGCTGAAAAACTTTGCTTGCTTCGCAAACAAACTCCGCCCACAAACACAGTCAACTGGGTTCTCAGATATCTGAGCCAATCAGCGCTTGGAAAATTTACTTCCGTTCGCCTCCTGGTGAAGTTTACGCGCGTAATCTTCAATCAACCCTAGTGTTTCGCATTGCGATCAAGCGGAGATAATTTTTTTGGCTACCCGTTTTTTTTTTCTTGAATCTGTTGGAGCAAAATGGGGAAGGCAACAAAGGGAACGTCCACTAGAAAGCAAACTAATGCAGCTAGGCGGGAAAAACAAGTTAATAAAAGAAAACGCGGCAGCTTCAAATGAACCGATAAACTTTGGAGAGAGAATGATTATGGCGATTTTAGAAATCGGGCATGTTTCACTTTCTCCCTTGATAATAATAATAGTCATATTCTGATGTGCAGCAATAGCCATTCTTTAATGCGAAATGGCAAGAACCCTCTCGTTTATTTATGACAGATTCGACGGAAACTCTTAAGCTGATTTCTTGGAGAAAAACACGTCGGATTGGATACGACGAGGAAAGCCAGCCAGAAAGAACGTGTACTACCATTACAGCGCCTTTCGCAACTCCCGATTCGATCTTTTGCAAGCTTGATCCGCCAACGTTCGCTTGTTCGATCATTGCCGTATTTTCATTTTTGGTTCGCTTCTTTCGCTTCTTCGAACTGACACGGACATTTCCATGGTCTAGGTTAATTCATGCCTAAAATAATTACACCAAGGAAGCTGCGTAGCCAGTTATTCCGACATCTGCATAATCCCGCGAAAGTCGTCTCGGTTGATTGCATAACAATCAAAGGGTAAACTTTTACTTCCGGCGTCATAACTACTGAACACGTCACATTACTCAGTTGACAATGCCACGAGTATATGACACATCTACTTCAACGCTTTACTCAAGCCAAGCAATTAAGATTAAAAAATCAAAATTGTCTCTTAACCTGGTCATTTTATGCGTGAAATCTGAGATCTGTTATCTTGGCGCCGAAGAGTAATTTTTGTTTAATTTTTTTTTTGATGATCGTGAAACCGCGATTTCTCCGACCAATATTTTGACCCAAAAATCCAGATTTGCAGAAAATTATCTATCTGAAGGTATACTGTGACCTTAAAACAACCTGGTGGTGAATTCAAATCTTTCACTTCTAATTTACATATATCCTGAACAACGATGTCTAGAAATTCAAGATTGTATTATTTTGTCAGTTTCCAAGAACTGTGCCGACATTTACAAGTCCGGTGACAAGATCAGTGGTGTGTACAAAATAGACCCTGATGGTTTGGGTGAATTTGAAGTCTTCTGTGATCAGAAAACAGCCGGTGGAGGATGGACAGTATTTCAGAAAAGACGAGATGGCTCTGTAGATTTCTTCCGAGCTTGGGATGATTACAAACGAGGCTTTGGCAATCTGAACGGCGAGTTTTGGCTCGGACTGGACAAGATTCACCGCCTGACAGTGAGCAGCAGTAACAAGCTTCGTGTTGACTTGGGAGACATTCATGGTGCCACAGCATTTGCAGAATACAGCTCGTTTTCTGTGGCAAGTGAAAATGCAAAGTACCAGCTGAGTTTGGGAAGTTATGCAGGTGAGCTTACCTCTGTGAGATTTGTTGTTAGTTTTTAACCAATTGCAGCAATGGGGAAACATATTAGAGTTAACTGCAAAATAATTGATTCCAGATGCCGCTTGGAAATAAAGCTTAGCTACAACAACTGCAATTTGTCTGTTATTCCATGAAAGCTAAGCGCGCAAGCAAAAACGTACTCAAACAAAAACTAAGTTCGTTTTAGCGTTTCGGCAAAATTACTGTGCGTCTATAAACAGTTCAGTACGTAAATAGAACGTGTGCGCATTTGTGGGAAACTAATGAAGTTACTTTGCGCCGTATCTTATAGACTATTTTGAAGAGTCTCACTAAGCAAACTCCACTCAAATAGGCTTGAACCAGCGTGATTGCCACCAAATCTGCCTATTGCTTTGTAGGTTTTTGTGTTCTATTTTTACCCTCCTCTTTGAGAGGAGCGTGTTAAACCTTCGCGCTCGCCTTCTGCCCCTGGCTAGCTCTTACGGGTGTCAGTATATAATGACCCAGCATTCAGTTGGCCTGATCTGCCAGGGTTCCGTGCGCATAGCTAAGGCCCAGGTCAAACGCCGTACTTCACATGAGCCGAAGTTAATGACAATTTGGGTCGACTCAAATAATTAAGAACGCCTAGTTAACAATTATACTACGAGCCCGAGCTTTCTAATTGTTTTAGTATAAATCTACCGCAGTCTCATTGCATAAAAAGAAAAATATCA
>CM042748.1:38944674-38946240 GCA_022496165.2 Catalaphyllia jardinei | reverse complement strand
AAATGGATAATCAAGATCACTGATAGCTGTTAACTAACCACGCAAGATCCAGTTGTCTCGTTATTGTACAACTGCACCAAAACTACAGATAACGGGAAAATTGCAATTCAGACAAAAAGGGTGTGAAATGTATACATCGTCTTTTGAGCTGAACATCATTGAAAAGCTTAACATTTAAAGACTTAAAGACATTTGAGACTTAAAGGAAACTCATATTGAGCCGCTAGTTATTTATTTCTAATTTTTGAGGATAGAAAAATACGTTTTTGGAAAAGGAAATCTCCTTGCTCACTTCCGCAGACTTTTAGTGTCAGTTTTAGTGTCCTAAAAGACACTAAAACTGAGGCACTAAAACGCAAAGCCGTCGTCTTAAAATTCCTCTGGTTTGAGGAGAGTTTTCGAAGAGCTCCGTTTTCTTGACGGATTAGTGTGGACGGTGGCGGCCTAGCGCGAACCGTAGAAATAAAGCTGAGTTTTTAAATTTATCTGTCGTAGACTGGAAGGGATGAAGCAATAAGCGAAATTATTTCTGAGCAGTCTATCTCGCAAATTTCAGGCCTTACCGAAAACAAGTCAAAATTTTCCCTTTTCATCGTGGACAATTTTGCCATACAATAACCATTATAGCATATTGCGCACTCTTGTCCTACCTAATTCCTATTGAGCCACCTTCTCCACATACGCACGGTCTTGCGTACATAACATGACGTGTGCATTTTCAATTAAGCTGCAAAATGTCCGTGGAGTTTTTGTTTGTTCGTCAAGTTCCTTTTGTTTGAGTTTCGGCAATGTGAAGATTTATTCTGAACAATCCAAACCCCGATTCGAGCCTTTGGTTTTTCCAAGCTAACATGTTTACTTAACTTTTGAGTATTTTGACTTTTTTGTCTACATTTTCATTGAATATTTTTTACTTTGTTTGCCTACATTTGTGTCATAATTAATTCGAGGAAGCTAATTTTTCATTGACAATTTTAGAAACCAGGTTAATCGTTTTTGCTCAACTGTTGCTCAACTGACTGTGGCGTGTTAGGCGACAAATGACATTTGTAGTCAGACAGTGTTTCATCGGCTATCCAAACACCTCGAATTTCTTAAAAAATACTCCGCTGCGCGTGGTATTTTCAACTCTAATTTCGGTGCTTGGATATCCCGATGAAACACTTGATATACTTCTTTCACGCCGAAGTTGAAGGAGAATAACTCTTTTCCGAGCTTGAGAGCCAGGTTAGAAATTAAATATATAGTAATGAGTAATGGGGTCGAATGGAGTATAATTCAGGGGATAATATCGCGAATGGAGTAAAATTTTGCGCGTAATCGGACGGAAGCGAAGTGCGAGGCCGATTTTGAAATTACGGTCACAGTAACTTCCTGAATTGTACGACACAAGGCCAATTTACTAATTGATCGTTTTTGTAACAAATTTCGAGATCGAAGTCTCTGGAGAACTTGTTTTGGGCGAAGAAGTCAGTAGCACTTTCCATAAGTTTCGATCAGGTCGGTATCGAATTACAAAAAGTTCAAATGTGGACACCCACGTATTGCAATAGAGAATTTTGTTAT
>CM042748.1:38932174-38939674 GCA_022496165.2 Catalaphyllia jardinei | reverse complement strand
ATAAACTACGCAAAGCCATAATTTGCTATACGCCTTCACGCGAGTTGGATTATCTGATCATGAAATTTGAGCTCATTTCTGTGATTTTTCGGCTTCACGGGCTGTCTACGGTTTTTTGTAATTTCCTCAAAAATGTAAAAACTCTAGAACCTAAGACGTATGTCACGATTCTTAGCATACCATAGGTTATCTCTGGGCGAAATATCAAGGGATCCATTTTTTCAACCTTGTGCCACATTTTTTCAATCTCACTCGGTCCCTACAGAGAGTCGCTCCTAAGAGCGAAGTCAATTTATTGAGTTCATATCTTCCCGTGCAGTGAAATGATGTGAAGTATATATGAAATAAATTCATATTTGTACTGCGGTTGTAGATGAAAGTGAAGAATGATCATCGCAGTAAATTTACCAACTGCAACCGCAGTACAAAAATGAACAACCAACAACAGCGTCTCCTCAGTGATTTTTATGGCCGATCTAACTGATTAATCGTGGCACTTAACTTCACAATTCATTCCAATGCTACGCTCCCTAGCCCAAGCATCCCACGGAATCGCCTTTTAGCGTCTTGTCTTCAAGAATTTCTTGCTTTGCACGTTCTTGGTTTGTTGTTCTCATGATATGAGCTTTCCACAGACTTTTCTTAGCTTTTCTTGATCGCTCGAAATCATACAGCATGTCCTCTTGCTGTTCCTTGCTATAATATGTGGTGTCTTTACTTTTGATCACATGTTCAATCTTGTCAAGGTGATTAGTAATGTCGTCGCATTCCCAACACGGAGTTGTGTGTTCATGCGCACTTTGGTCTTTCAGATCTGAATCATTGGGATCACTAAGTCCAAACTTCAGACAATGATCAGGACATGTACTCTCATCTCGCTGACAATGATTGCGGTATCCGGTTTTGAAATAACGTTTACCATCCTAGTTAGACTGCTTCATTTCCTGCGCCCAGCTCATTTCTTGGCAAATTTGTTGAAGATCGTCGACTATTTTGGAATTTCTTTCAAAACCGGCGGATCCCTAAGCTGCAGTATTGTCAAGACCACTGACATAACGACCTTTCTTGTTCAAGAAACTGTCACTGTGCTTGAAGTGGAAAATAAGTAGTAGATGTTCATTGGAATTAAGCCCCGTTACTGCGTTCCCCTTGCGTTCCGTGTGCGACCCCTTGGGATTCCCTCAGGAAAGCGCGTTCCCTTTATTAATATGCATAACGGTCGAGTCAAGGACGTCACCTATTGTTATAACTTTGGGTTCCTGCATACTATGAAAAGTGTCTTCCTCCATACTAATGTTGATTAGGTGTCTATGGATTAAGTGGAATAGGTAAATATTCAAACTGTCTAGGTAAAAATGGGTTCCCCCATACTAATAAGCATCGCTCTAGAACAATACAAACAATAAGGTTGCCTTGGCTTGCCCGCTAATATTGAACCCTGCTCGGAAAAATCTGTTAAGTTTTTATCTGAACTCTCAGCTGTGCGGACGAAAAAGAGAGAGAGAGAATTAATTCTTAGATAACTTTTCTTGTTTTCCGCTCCGCTAGTCACGCGCTAAACTCTACTTTCAGCCCTAGATTTGCATACAAACTCAAATAAAGAAACCCATGGGACTAGCTCTACCATTGAAATGACAACAAAAGAAGTTCAGAGCGCTAATTAACAATACAATTTTTTCGAAAAACACGTTTCTTGAATATTACTTGTTGATAGCGAAATGATTCAAATACACAGAGATTTGAAATGAATAAAAATACATTTATTGACAACGAAAGCTCCAACAACTACGAAATATACATCTCAGTCATTATAAAAATCTGCGAATTAAATTGATTTCTATTTGGTCTATGAACCTAATAGACAACACAAAACAACTCTGTTTGTTTAAATAGAGTTTTCCATACATATATTCAAGACCGAGAAAATGAACAAGTGCTTTTCAAAGACGTTTATTGCTATTCATAATTCATTCATCTTTAACTCAGTGTTTACAACTCTCTGAGCTCTAACTTGTCAAGTACTACAGTTTGTTCTTTCAATGCAGGCATGATCAATATAAGCTCATTTTCGATGTTTCATGTTTTCGTGACACGTTGTACCACAGTCATTACAACGGGAAAAGACGTCTTTTATATGTTCCGGGACGTCGTTTATATGTTCCGGGATGTCGTAACCACAAATGGGACAAATAGAATAGTTATCGTGCCAAAGGCATCCGGGACACTTAACCACTGCAGTTACGGACATATTTCTATTTTGACAATGACGACATGGTTTCGAGGTCTCTTGTTGCATGATTCTTTCAGACTGGTCAGACTCGCTATCACTTTCCTCCTCATTGCTTTCAGATTCTTGTCGCTACGGTCGTTCTCTCGATAAACCTTTTCTTTTTCTAGTAAATCGCCCAAAATCTTCTTGTTTTTTTATTAAACGCTTATCAACTCCTAACTCTGCCAGACTGTCCAGGAAGGTATTAAGCGCTCTGGGCTTGATTACCTCATCGTTATGAGGCAGCAGTATGTATTCCACTAACTCAGCGATGTTTGTTACAATGATTATGCGGTTGTTTCGAAGTAATTGCCCACGTGGGGTCCAAAACAGAATATCTTTGGAAACAGCCACACTGTGTAACAGGTCAGAAGTGCGTTCTCTAGAAACGGTTTTTGGGAGATTCTCTAAAACATCTTTAATTCGTGGTTCCTCATCGTTGCTCTGCTCATCTTCAGAAACATCTGTCTCGCTTGCTTCCTCAAAAGGCTCCATTTCGCTTTCTCCATTTTCTTCATCATCCCAATCTACCATTCGCTCCACGCTCGACCCTCACTCGTCAAAAGCAAGATATGAAATGATCCAACTCATAAAGGGTTATTGCGTTTATAACATAAGAAATCCCAAGTGTAGTATCCCGCCCGGATAGTTCGGATTTAACCAGTAAACACTCGGATTCAACCAACACACGTTAACTCAACAGTTTAAGGGCGGACAACGTGTTCGTAACCAATCTCTTGCGCGCATGCGCCAATGGGTAATACACTACAACCCTTTCCCTTGTTTGAAACAGATCCTGGACTGAAAACTAGTTTGAAAATAGTTCTCGTATAATGAGGGATTTTACAAGCTAAAACTTTTCTAGATGACAACAGTCTTCCTTAAAACAGTAACTGGAACAAGAGCAACCCAGCGAAATGTTCATAGTCCTCGCTGGGCTTATCCTTAAGGCATAACATTACTAAGTCTTCAATCATGCTTGTTTGATGAAAGCTCTGTTGCTAAGACATAACAAAGCCCTTAAACCGTGCCGGTAATGTTCTAGATCTGATTGGTCTGCATGCAGTGTCCTTGATCATGATAGAGTCGGGCTCTTCAGCATTCCCGACCACCGTCTGTGCATGAGTTTCTCCCGAATGTTCATCATTTTCATTTTCACTTGGCTGTGTTTGATGTTCAGTAGAACTGTTCGAGATAGGAGGCGATAAAGACATTTCGCATTCAGGCGCATTACTCCGCTCAAGGAATTTCTTTACATGGGTAGAGTTTCTATTATACTGGACACCATCGGGTGATTCTATCACTACACTGTTGCCTGACTTGTTCAGTACACGGTATGGTTCCGGCCTGAAAGTTGCCGTCAACTTGTTTTTGCGCTCCTGTCTTAACAATACCGCGTCACCTTTTTTCGCATCACTTTCGCGGGCACAGCGTTTCTCATCAGCATACAGCTTTCCTTTCTCCTTGGTTTCACTATCTCTATCACGTACTTCATCCACTGGGAATTCTTCAATCCCTGGTATACGGGTCCGCAGCTTTCTGCGGAACAGGAGCTCTGCAGGGCTTACTCCAGTTGTGCTGTGTGGGGTCGTTCTATACATTATCAGGAAACAACCAAGTTCTTCTTTCCAATTTCTCTTCTCTATTTGTGCAATCTTTATCCTCTTAAGCAGGGAGCGGTTCTGTCTTTCCACTTCTCCGTTTGCCTGAGGCCAAAGTGGAGTCACTCGTCTGTGTTCAATGCGATCTTCTTCAACGAATTTACAGAATTCTTCACTTATGAACTGCGGTCCTTTGTCAGTAGTGATACTAACGGGCAGTCCATGGGTAAGGAATATCTTCCTGAGACTTGCAATGACCCTGTCAGCAGTCGTAGACCTCAAGACAACAACTGCAAGGAGATGGTCTCCTGACGGCAGAGATCGAGTCATAAGGTCTGCTGAAATGTGTTGCCATGGACCTGAGGGCAGCTCAGTCCTCTTGAGGGGTTCTGGTGGCTTAGGCATACTGACCATCTGGCAGGGATGACAGGTCTTACAAAACATTTCTGCATCCTTGTCACATCCTGGCCACCAGACTTTGGAACGAAGTCTGCGCTTCATGGACACTAGTACTATTCCTCGATGCCTCTTATGTGCAAGATGCAAGACTTGATCGCGTAAACTAGAAGGGGTGATGATCTGTGTTCCTCGCAGTACTAATTTTTCTTTAACGGAAAGTTCATTTCTGACGAGCAGGTATCGCTTGTTCTCAAGTTTGTGCCACATTTCCGTTTGCACACATTTTCGTAGATTTGACAGTTCCTCTCGGGTGGACAGGGCTTGTGGAGTTGAATTTTCTGCAACGAATCTGACATACTCTTCTGCCTCAGAACTAAGGTCTGCAATTGCTTTGCTTCTTGTAAGACAAGACAGGGAATCTGCAATGTTTTCTTTCCCAGGTATGTGTCTGACAGTAAAACGATAGGGTTGGAGTCTCAACACCCAACGATTGACCCTCGCACTGGGTTGTGACTTCTTCGAGTAGATGAACTGCAAATTTTCAAAATTTCAAAATCTTCAAAATTTCAAAATCAGTTCCATACAAAAACATGTGTAGCCTTTCACATGCCTGCACGATCCCCAGAGCCTCTTTCTCAGTCTGTGAATAACGTTTCTCCAGATTTGTCAATCTCCTGCCGGCATAGCTCGCTCTTCACCATTCTGTTCTTGTACTAGGATAGCACCAAGGCCAGCTGGGCTGGCGTCAGTTATGACACGGGTTTTTGCGGCACTGTCAAAGGTTTCTAGGCCTACTCTGGGACCCAAACTCGCATTATCTCGCACAAACTCGCCCACTCTTGGCACTGCAAAGTGGATAGCAATTTTAAAGGGAGTGATCCACTTAACAAACTTTAAACTGGTCCGACTGGGAAAAGTGGTCCACCTGAAAGGTAGACCATTTTTTCGAGACTTTTCCAGTTGGACTGAGTTTTGTACAGAAATTTCCGGAAATTTTGGTTGAATGGATCACGCCCAATACCTCATCCCACTCTCAGGGTAAATTCACATTTAATCCACAAAGGGAAGACGCCAAAAATACAGATTCCAAAAATTATAAACAATGTCGATTTGTAATTCCTATCCTTCTGGAATTTCCAATAGCCTCTGTGGTAAGGGTGTTTCACCAGTAAGATTTTATGAAGTTTTGCTTAGTACTTAATGGACAGCCAATGGAACTACCAGGACCAACCTGAACATGCACAAACTAGTTACCTAACAAAAAGGCTACAATGCTAAGCATGGCAGAAATTCCAGAGGCATGGGCTCACGGGGTCTAGATAAACCCACATTGTTTGCTAGTATTAACTCAATAATGAAATAATAAATTTACTTATACTTCTAAGCGACACTAAGCAATACAAAAATGCAATAACAGAATATATATTTTTCTTTTAAGCTAGCTAATGATTTACAATAAAGTTTGATTGTTATAGAAAATGTTTAAATTAAGTTAAATTACTTTGCAAATGTAATGTATGCAAGCTGTTTATGATACATGAAAGCAGCATCATAATTTTCATCTTACAATCTGATGAAGCGTAATGAGGATTCTAGCTGACAATAAAAGTCTGGGATGTAGCCAGAATCCTTTATACTGATTGTAGTCCAAATTTCTTAATTGTAAAGTTACCTGGCACTAGCAGATCTGTGTATATATTGGCTCCACGTGACATCATGTTTGGTTTACATTGTAGTCAAGCTGGCAACCATAAGCCATGATTCATAAAGACTTGTTACATTTAGCCCTTAAATGAACAAAGGCTTTTGCATTGATAGCCAACTTCGTTCGCCATTTTTAAAATTACCCAGAAAATACTGGTAAGCCGTGTTTCTCCCAAGGCCCTCTCGCTCAATCCAAGTTTTAGGTAGGAAGCTTCAACGTGGCGTACATGAAATCAAAACACGTCTCAACCGGTTGCCATTTTTGTAAGAATCCTGCGGAGAAGATTCATCACTTGCACGTCATAGGAAAGATTCGTCACTGACAACTCTTAGGGTTTGCGACACAAAGCCAATAATGGAGAGTATTTTTGTTCATCAACTTAAATGAGGTATAGCTCTCTGCACAACTATGAACACTTTCTATACGGGAACTGCTCTCTTCGCAAAAGGCACCAATTGCAAGAGATTGAAATGGATTTATCCCGAGGAAACGAAAAGGAAATTGGTGTTTTCGTTTCTGGCAGTGAAACCAAACAATTGGGCTGGATTCCAAAGGAAACCATTAGTGAAGTGGAGAGAATGGGCCAAATGGAATTAAAGATAAGTCTTATAACTTTCAAGGAGAAAGAAATTTCATTTCGAATTCATTTTAGTAAAATCGACTACATGTCATAAAAATTTCCCTATCTGAATTGTAATTCGTGAGCTTCTCCGTTTTGTATACTAGTTCTTTGAAGAACATTAATACAGACTATATTTTTTTTTTAATTCTGGAGTTTAATAGTGATAACAATTCATGCCATGTCATGTGATATCTATTATGTTCACCTGTCTAATTAAAACATTGTGTATTGAATTAAAATTAAAGAAAATTAAATATCCTTCCTGCGTTAATACTACAATTACATTTTCTCATCTATTCATGATAAATATTAATGCAGCTATTACAAATAATATATGATGATAACTATTTTTATTAGTGGAAGTAGTACCATACAGCCACCAAATGGTGTAGTTTTGTGTCTGAATGCTATATAATAATTAATAAAAACAGGCCTTGGTTATTCAAAGGCAGGATAGTGCTATCCAACGGATCAATCTCTATCCAGTGGATAGTGCAGTTAGTTTCCTCAGTACTTATCCGCTGTATAGTGATTTAACTGTTGAATAGCGCTATCCAATGCTTGAACAACAAGGGCAAGGACTCCATACTCCACTTGCCCAATTAGGGAAAAAAGTCCAATTACTAACTTTAAACAACATTTGGCTTCAGTCAACTTTGGAGCTCATCTAAAATTTTTTGTTCAATTCTTTTTTGTAATTGGGCAACATGGAGACTGTTAGTATATTTACATAAGACATACAAAGATTGCAAGGCATCTTTATTTAAGAAATAGAAAACATGTACCGTGTTTGTATCGAGTTATATAAACACGAGTGGAAGTTTGGGAGAACGTGAAATGCTGTGGGAACACGAGCCGCAGGCAAGTGTTTCCACAGCTTTTTCGAGTTTCAAACTTTCACGAG
>CM042748.1:38872174-38929674 GCA_022496165.2 Catalaphyllia jardinei | reverse complement strand
GGCTGTATTGCCGTCAATGAACGTAAGGAATCTGCCAAAACATTAACAGGCTAAAATACTTATTAATGTAGAGTAAGAACAAGTACGAAACTATTTGTAATCCTTGCGTGATGCGTGACACATATTCAAAAGAAAATAAAAATTATTGATGGCATAGAAATATGCAAAAGTGTCAAAATGTAAAATATCACAAACGTTTCGAGCATAGCCCTTAATCAGTGTGAAAACCGTTAAAATCGCGAGACTGTTAATTCGAAAATAGCGGAAAAACAAAGCGCGCGGAAACCACACGCGCGCGATGTTTATATGAACTAGAAAACATTATTCAGGCCCTCTGGTTGCATTGTGCCGAGCTTAAAAATGAGTTCCATTTATAACTGCTTGCGTCTGAAACTGGCACCAGAACACCTTCTTAGGCCTCTTACTGCAATGTCTGATAGGCTATGACCGGGAGAGTTAAAGTGTTCTGCGACCGGGAAACCACCAGCGCTCCGAAGATGTACGCCGAATCGTTCGCGTAGAGTTCGACTGGTCTCACAGATGTATAGCTGGGGCATCGACGGCACGAGATGCAGTACATAACGTTCTCTGATTTGCAGGTAAAGCATTCACGGATGGTGGTTGAACTCTTGGGTCCACATACATGGACGTTGGACGATGTGTATAGGCAAGTGTGGCAGCGGGGATGTCGACATGTGAAAGTGCCTGGTTCCTCTGTCTGGGACCTGTCAAAGGTGTGTACTAGGACATCTCGCAGGCTGAGATCGCGACGATGTGCAACTACAGGTGGAGCCGGAAAGATTGTTGCAGTCGCAGGTTCTGTCATCAGGATGTTGAAGTTGTTGAGCAAAATGCGTTTAACGCGCGAAGTCAAGGGGTGGTATGTCAGTACCAAAGGAATCCTTCCTTCGTTTTCACGCACACGTTTCTCGAGCGCCTCTTGGCGGGTGACGGGACACTCTTTCCCGAGCGGTCTGCAGTAAATCCGAGGGATAGCCACGGCTTTCGAAAAAGGTTGACATCTCCTGGCATTTCTGCAGGAAGTCATCATCCTCGGAGCAAAAACGGCGAAGGCGCAGTGCTTAGGATGAGAAGACGTGTAATGTAAATGGTTGTGGGTGTCGGTGTCTTTGTAGTGGACGGAAGTACTGATTCTGCTGTCTGAGACGCTGAGTGTGATGTCCAGGAAAGGTATCTGAGTTTGGGAAATGGTGTGAGTAAACTGCAAAGCGGGATGGAAAGTGGATACATGCGTGATGAAACCCTCCAGTTCATCTCGACGGCACGAGGCTGCTCCTACGATGTCATCAATGTACCGCTTGTAGAGTTGTAGAATGAATCTTTTGTGCAAGAAAAGAACTGAAGTAGGCTTACTTGTGTGAGAGAAAAACGTAACGCACAGTAACGCAACTGTATAATTCCCATTGATAATGTTCCTTGTTTATTCAAGATAGCGAAAGGATTAAATTTTCCATCCATCAGAAGCATGAGGAATTCTTCTTAACACGTATCTCCCTTTGTATTTATAAATGTTAACAGTGGGACACTGAAAATGAAATAAACATCGCATGGAATAAACCTCGCAAACACTATTTACATGTGCGATTCTGGTATACAGGTAAGCTCCATGTCAGCAAGAATCCTTGGGCATGAATACACAAAACTTTACACATCACGTAGCACGATTGTCGACTCATGGACTGAATGAACTGCGAAAATTTCAATAGCGTAAAACTCTCGAGGCTTAAATATCTTCAACTGCAAACCAACAAATATTTGGGCAAATTTTTGAATTGCTTGGTGTCGATAGCCTGCTCTGGGACCTTAAGTCGCTATAACTGAAAGCGACTTTGGGCGATTTAAGGCGACTTAAGGCGACTTAAGCAAAATTGGCCAAAAAATAATTGCGACTTGAAGCGATTTAAGGCGACTTAAGGCGACTTAAAGCGATTTTATTTCACTCAAATAATAAAACTTAAAGTTAGCAAAGTCCATAAAATTCAAAAATATTCACATAATCTCTCACAATAAACCAACCTTAGCTAATACATATATTATGATAATTATCTTGTTTGCTTTTGTATTGCTATAAGTCACCGTAGTCTCAGTTATCCCAGTTTCAAACCATTTTAGCTAAAAATGGTTAGAGAATTACCACAACAGTTTTTGTTCAATTATATAGTCCAAGCTAGGCAATAAATAGCCAGGAATCAACATGGCGACTGGTATATGCCTAAAGTAATTGTATCAAAATACGAAGCAACATCTAACAATACTATAAAAAATATGAAAATAGTGACATAACTTTTAAGTTTAAGAAAATAGAAATGATTTACAGAAAGCTAATAAATTTTCCCCAAAATATTAAAGTTACTCAAGATTCTTTGCATGTATTAAGCTTAATTATTTCACAAAGCTTTGTTGCTTTGGGGTTCTTACTTGGTGTAGAAGACACAGTAACGTTGGTGTACAATAGAAAACAAAAGGCCAAAAGACCAGGGAAAACAATGAACAAAATAGGTTACTGAGGCGGTGTTCTATTGTGATGTGTCCTGTGTTGTCCTGTGTCTTCTACACCAAGGAGCCTTCACAAATAATTTTTACCAAGGTAACAATTTTTATAATTATTTTATTATTATGATTATTGTAAAAATTGTTACCTTGGTAAAATTGACTCCAATATTTTTGGTACTTGTATTGTCGATTTTGGCATGGAAGAAAGGCAAATCACATGCCTTTCCAACAGCATCCATAGTTCATTGGTCCTTTTCAGGGACCCAACCAATTTGTTGTTCTCCTGCCTTTGTCAGAGAAAACACCCCCGATACCATTTTGCCAACCACGTGATAACTTTTGGTCCTTGGAAAGAAGACTTCTTTTCTTGTCTTCCCAACCACTTTCTGGCTCCATAAAACTTTGACGTCTCACTTACAAAGAACCGAATTTTGTTGTAAGATCTTTACTTCCGCTGATCGGATCACGAGGACCTAGTTCCAAGTTTGACTTGGTTCAACCCCGCAGCGTTTGACCTACAAAAAATGAAATAATTTTGTGTTTGGGCTTGTGACAGTATTAAGCTGCGTTTATTTAGTCAGCAGAAACTAAATACAAGTATCAGGCTGATTTTGACACAAGAATTATAAAATAGAGCTGATTAAAATACTTGGCAGCTGTCCAGAAATTATTGAGTCACAACGAAATTATACAAACTGATGCTTGCACTACGAACACTGCCTTCCGCCATTTTAATTCTCCCAGTAACCTTTGCGCCGTTATCTAGTCTCCATGCTTCGAAGTGAGGAGCGGGACACCTCGCGAGTTTCCCTTCTTTTCGCCCGTACCGCGGAACATTCGAGCTGGCCATACTATCTGCTACAGCGAAAAAATTTGTTTACTTTACCTCGAATTGTGTCACCGGGAGGATTTTTCTTTCCACAATACAAGCAGGTAGCCAGTTAATAGAAACAAGGTGGATTGTCTCTGTGGGTGTAGACTTCAAGATTGCAGGCCAGCGTGATAATCTACCCCACGAGGGAAAAGCACGTGAGTGAGCGTGAGTGGTGTTCTCGTGTGGTTCGCGTGTGTACTTCAGTCATGGGATAAACTAAGACACGTGAACAAATGTTGGACCGGCGGCCATGTTTGCTGCTGAAAGTTTTTCTCGGAATAGGAGAGGTTCATTCGTCTATGCTGAACATCAAACTAACGATATATACGGAAAAACTGTTAAAGCCTTATGTTAGATAAATATTTATGCCTTTAGTAGGTTCGTTGAGTTGCAAAGTTCGAACGTGTACAGTTGGTCGAATACAGTGGTGGAAGCTTGGGAGCGATTGCAGAATACCCGGCCCATTCATTTACATGTGTCGGTGTGCTTTGTAGGGCAGGTTTATACTGGAGAAATAGCCCACTTTTGTCACTCTTTTGCTCTTGGTAAGTTAAGTGTCTAAACTTTAGCTTCAGTTCAGTTCAACTGACTTTGGATTACCACAATTGTACTACTCAATGTAAAAGTGACTGGCAAAAATGTAGCTTTTCTCCAGAATACCTTTCTATTTAATTTTGTTTTTACTTTGATGACCTAGAACTGTAAGTTTGATCTGATTCAGTAATATAAATAAATTATTGCAGCCACAGCCATCAATCATATTATTATTCATTTCCTGGTGATAACACAGTGTCAACCTTTTGATCAACTCACAATGAAATACAAAACAAAAATTAAGTTCGAGTATACATTGTCACAGAGACATTTCCTAACTGAGTATTGTTTGCAGGGATTAATCATGCTATTTAACACATGGTGGTTTGACAGGAGCACAACTGTTATAACATGGGGTTTCCATGTATTTGGAAGCCATTGCCTACCTCATATCAACTCGGTACTCCATTGCAGGGTTTCCTCCCCCCAACCACCTCCTAGTTTTACATCTGGGAGAGGGGGAAGGGCATTGCCAGAGTACAGTATCTTACCCAAGAACACTGGGTGATCCCTGCTAGGGGACAAAATGGGACTTCTTAATCATTTGGTTATCATGCCTCCTCCGCTGATCCTTATGATTGGAGATGAGGTTACCTATACACCTTATTCCAAAATGGCCGCCATTTTAGCATTCTTTTGTTTTCTTGCAAATTAGCTCTTGTTGCCTCGTTCTTAAACTCTAAATTCGAAAGAATATTTTCCCTTAAACGAGGCAACAAGGGCTAATTTGCAAGTAAACAAAAGAATACTCAAATGGCGGCCATTTTGGAATAAGGTGTACTGTCCAGCTTAATATCCTCCTTATGGGTACAATTTAAAAGGAGGGAACCCTTATAACATTGTGTAACCAAGATCGACCTAAAGTGACTTTAGTCGACTTAAGCCGACTTTAGGCGACATAAGGCGACTTAAGGCGACTTAAGGTCCCAGAGTAGGCCTATTTTCCGTGATAGACTCCTTGATTTGTGAATACACTGATGCAATGAATATCGTGTTTCAAAGTTGCTTCAAAACTTCTTGTTAATGTTTAGACAAAGCAGTTAGGGACGTTGGCCGGATGAACTCGCAGGTTTGGTGCCTGAACTCGTTGGTTCGTTTGGCAGGCTGAGTGAACAGTGAATTCGATGCCAGTACGTAACACGGAACGGACGATGTTCAATTCAATACAATATCGAAATGCCTTCTAAAATGGCTTACCTTCTATTCATGTTTATTATGCTTGGAAATTACAGTCCTTGCCATGTTTGGAAATAAAAATAGTTTCAGCTGTCAATCAAATTTGCCGTTTTGCGTCGACGAAATTCATTACCGTGGCCTGCCACAGGCAACCCACGGAATTGAGATCCCAGCTCAAATTTGTCATGGACTGGGCAATGAAGTTTCTTCAGATCGATTTCGTGAGAAACAAAGCGATTGGTATGGGATAGCGAGGCCTGAGCTGGCATGTTAGTAGTGTGATATCACGTGATGAACTTAACGGGAGAGTTACAGCTCACTTCCTTTGCCCATTTATTTCACTACTGTACGCTGGATTCACAGTAGCATCAATAATTGAGCATTTGCTTACATAATTGAAAAGCAAACAATGTTCAACGTGTTCACCTAAGATCTGATGAGGCGGGATGCTTCCACAGCAACTCCTTGATTACTTCAGTGAGAGACATCGGAAAAAGAGTTGGGATCACAATTGAATGTTATGACTTTTCGGAACCCCGAAGTGGAAAGGACATTTGTAACAGGATTCTTTTTCCTCTTAAGTCATCGATTCGAACACACTGTTCCGAAGTTCATGATATTCTGACGGCGTCGGATATAAAGCATGCTCTTCAACATCATCCTGGGAAGGGGAACTTCCATCTCAGTAAATGTCTTGGAAGAATCTAAGAAAAATCTGCTGATCAATAAGCTTGAGCATTTCAGTTGTTTCCACAATTTCCGTTTTGAGGATTCTGGAAGTCGCACTTGGAGAGCTTATGGTATTGGTCAGGGAAAGCTTTTCCTATACGACACAGTGTATGTTCAACATCAAGGATCAACTATGCTATGAAGGTAGCTTTTTCAATTCAATAAGAGAAAGAGCGTTAAAGTAAAAAAAAAGCCTTCGGCGAAAACGAGCGAGCTTACAACTGATGTAACTCCCCTCTTTCAGAATGTTCTGTACCGCGTTGTACTGAAGCATTCGATTCATTTTCAGATCTGGAGTTGCACCTTGATGTTGTTCAACACAAGAACAAGCAACAACCGAGTGAAAGTGTTTACGACAGGGTAAGGAGAGATTATGCTACAAAGTTTGCCTCAGTGGATGTAGCTCAAAAAACATCTCCTGTTACATTGCCTTCTTCCTCTGAAACACCCAATAGAACGCCCCTGGAAATTGGATGGGCTATCAGTAAGACACATACCGCTTGCACTCGCTTTTCCAAAAAGTCAGAGTATATGACGAGAGAATTTGTCAACGCATAAAGAGCTGGCCGTAAGGCTGATCCCGCTCAAGTTAAAAAGGATATGAGAACTGCAAGAAATCCATCAAATGAGCGCCAATTCAGTTGTACAGAATGGTTGACAAAAACTCAGATACCGAGGGCTTCTTCTCCCGTCTTGCTGCGTCGCGACGCAAAGAACAGGGCTTACTTGGTACGTCAGTGGAAACAAAAGATGTAGAATGCCTTGTAAAAGATACAGAGCGACAGGAATTGCTTGACGAAATAGCAGAAGAAGTTGGGCTGAAGCATCCAATTAATTTTGATGTGTACGACCTTTGTGAATATTATCACCAGAACAAATTATCAGCTTTTAACGTTCAAACGCTTAAAAACAATCTCTCGCATCTTGAAGTACCATTCGAGTCCAAGGATAAGAAGAGTATTCTAAACAGCAAACTCGGGGAAGTTATCGGAGCATGCAAATGCGATGCCACCTCTTACGACTAGACAGTTATTTATTTCGTCTGTAAATGTTACTAGTTAATTCTAATATAAAAAATAGTCAAATCAAAAGGTAAATATTTAGGTCAAAGAAACATAGAGTAAACATGGGCAAATCGGTCTGAATACGAATGTTTCCTATAATCAAAAGCGTGGAAAGAAAGCTAACTTTCTAAGCAATAAATGGAACGGTAGCAATATTTAACGTATTGCGTCCGTCGCTCAGGATATAATAAGTAATTCTTTTCATAATAATCGACCTCGGTCTTGTTCAAAATGGTCTCGTAAAATGTAGGGTTTTTTTTTTCACACAAAACAAAACAAAACAAAATTGCAAAACAATTTTTGTTGTTGATACTGCTACTGCTGCTTTTCTTTCGTTTTCTTTTCTCGTCCAGCTCTAGGCTTTTGTATATTATGCTTTTATTTCCCTACTAAAATGCTCCACCTCAATGCTCCATTTTTTCCACTTAAACGCTCGGGGCCCCCCCCCCCCCCCAAAAAAAAAATGCCACTGAAATGCTTGGTTAATGCTCATACTTTAGTGAAGAGGTTCAGTTTAGTCTTCATTTCGTCCTAAAAAGATTATTTATATTTCTGTAGTCTGTGGTAAAAATCATTAATATCCGGGAAAATGCCACTAAAATGCTCGAATAATGCTCAATGCTTTTGCCTCGCTAAAATGCTCGAAAAAATGCTAGCATAATGTACAAAAACCTACCCAGCTCCACTATCCTCCAGTCTTCAAGCGTCGAAATCCCAAGGAGACTAGGAACGAATAAGTCTGTTGTAAACACAAGACGCCCGATAGCTGAAGTGTTAGTCAGTCATGTTTTTTTTTAATTCTATTCATATGCGCTGCAGAAAATAGTCCTACTCATGCATCTGAAAATAAGGAATCTACATCATCAAACGGCTTTAATCAACATCCTCGTCGGCCATGAAACAATCACGATGCTGCGATGTGACAGTCTCGCTCGATCTCGATACAGAGACGACCAAGAACCTAAATACGCAGAATATAAACCTTCAACTCAAGGTAAAAGTTACTAGACTTCATATCACCTGGGACTCAAGGATTACTGCAAAGGCCACAATTCAAAGTGAACAGACTGCAAATTGTAGTAGTTGCTAAAAAGGTATCTACGGGTTGTAACTGTTCATCAGTAGCATGCCTAAAACGTGTGCAATTCCACAATTGGTTTCGGCTCCATTAAATCCTATACCAATTGCAGAACATTTCAGGAGGAACAACCCACGATGTGAGCACAGTTATGGAAAACACATATAAGTGAGGAAAATAACGCAAAGTAAAATTAAGACGTTATTTAACGAACTAAATACACACGTCAATTAAATTGATAAATAATGCACGCGCTCAAAATAAAATTGCGCGCGCACACGTACAATGATACAAAACAAATGTAAGTAAGAAATAAACAATGTAAGGATACGATGGTGCAGTTCAAGCTTGGATTGCTAATCTCATCTCCCGCAGGGTTGCACCATACTTATCAACGATAAGACCATGGCGATTGAAGGTCATCATCGATTGAATGATCATCTTGAGGCCAAGTAAGAGATTATAGTAAGTGATTTTATCGGATCACTTTAAGAAGGCGAGTATGTTACTCAGTGGAATATTTTCAAAATTTCCTCAATTTTAAACGGTGGTTAGTTTTAAAAACCTAGTGGGAAGACACTTTTTATTTTTGTTTCAAATTAAGGGTCACTTATACTTTCTATTCATGTAGTTCAGCAGTTTCAAACAGATGCCATATTTTTAATTCATGCCTTCAAAGTAGAGCTATTTTCGTGGTTGGTTTAAAACTCGATTGGACTGGTAGAAAATCTTCTTTTAACCGTTGAAGGAACAGCATTAAATTATGATTGCAACATGGCTAAACAAAGTGCTATGATGCATCAAGAGACCATATATGCATCTATAGTTGGTAAATAGAATTGGGACTTTTGACCAAACTTCAATCAATCCTAATCAAATGAAACTCATTTTGGTGATCGACTCGGTAAGGGCTTCGAAATCCCAGCTTATGTAAAAAATCGAATTTTCGAAGTAAAATCAGTGGCCGGATTTTACAGAGACAGCCTCTAACGTCACGGTGAAACCTAAAGTCTAAAGACTCCTTGGTTGTCACTAGTACGTGTTCATCTCAGGTAGGATTAAATCAGGCCCCGTCCACACGTATCCTGATATTTTTGAATCCGTAGCTGTTTCTTTCTGGATAAGGCTTACGTCTACACGCATCCGGGGAATCCATATTTTCTTGAATCCGCTCTCCAAAGTGGAAAATAATAAATCTGCAATGAATCAGATAACGTGTGGACGGAAAAACTTTTGAATCCGGAAAGAAAAAGTTGCGGATTCAAAAGTACCGGATACGCGTGGACGAGGCCTCAATCAATGTCATACAAATTCATCAGCAAGACTGCCACGTTTGATATCTGCTCCAGTGACCACAAACAATTGTTTCAAATTTAACTAATTTTTATTTCTTGTCATGTTTAATAACTTTTCGCTCGCGTGGATGAAAACGTCTATACGTATTGGTGTTTCAGTGATCTGGGTAGAGGTGGATTTGATTAGGCACTAAATTATGTTTCTCAATTCTGGCTTTTGACAGGAAGACTGGGAAGTAGTCCCCCCTATAGAGTGTGATTCATCAATAAATCTATGAAGTACGTTTATATTAATGACACTCCGTCAATAACGCTGTACGGCGTATACTCTAAACTTAACCTTATAAGTTCTTGGCTTGAGTAGCTTCTTAAGGGGTTTTGGATGGGCTTAGAAACAGAGGAGCTCTTATTCTAGGAAGCTTATAAGCGGAAAATGAGGTGCAGCCGTGTTGATCGAAATACGTTTTTCATATGCTGATATTTGATTAAGCTTTGAAATATCATTTTAAACCAAAGGAAGAGCTTATAACTGGAAGCAATATCTCGTTTACCCGTAGATGGGCTTATAAGCGGTTGGCTTGAAAAAAAGATGGCTTATAATCAGATGTTTACGGTAGTTGTGGTGAGTGCACGTACTGTTGCCGTAATGTCGCGAGCAAAGAAAATTTACATTTTAACAATCAAAATAAACGAGCGACTTTCATTCATTCAGTGTTTCTCGTTTAAGGCTTGTGTTCCCACAGAACTTTCGATCTCTAAAACCTGCTTATCATATTTCTTCAACTTGAAATAAACGCGGAATTCAACTTCATTAAGTCTAACGCTTTGGCCATCTGATACATTGAAGTCAAAGATTTGTAAAACAAACAATTTACAAAGAAATATAAAAAGGATAATAAAAATATCCCGAGTCCTTCGGAATCATTAAGATGTTAACGGGCAGAGCAAGTTACCGTGGCCGGTTATGCCAAAATGTGGGGGTAGCGATACTCACTGTTTACAAACAAGTCTTTTGATATTTAAATTTTGCCAACCAGAGAACAAAAGAATCCTTTGTTTCGACAGCCAGTGAACCTCTGGTTGGCACATTAATGACAATAGGTGACGTAACGGTGAGTATCGCTATATTTGATTGGTGTACTCTTGTAAACACGCTCCGAATATAGAATACGGCACGGGAAAAATCTTGCTTGAAAGTTTACAAAACATTTAACATAACTAATTTTTGAGTCCTCTGTAGTCATTTGCTTGCTGTAACTTTTTAAGCTCAACAACATCAAACCAGTTTACAACTACCGCGATGAAACTTTTCTTTCAAGCTCTTCTGTTGGGCTTTTTCGTTGCGGCATTCACGTTAGACTCAAATCAGACGACGACGGCCGCGAAAACTGTTGACGGTACAATGAAAGGTTCGCATTGTAACGTGAATAATAACTACAACACCTTCCAGGCTGGTGCAAACTGCAAGAAAATCGAAAGCATGTTTTCTGACGTGAAACAACAGTTGATCGAACTTAGAGAAGAAATCAAAGAAATGAAAGGAAACCAAACTGGGAACCCGGCTGAAAAAGGTTTGTAACTTAATTAACTTAGAGTTGCGTAGAAGTTATTGCTTTATATATGGTATATCAGTGTCGCTGTATACGTGTTGAATCATTTCAAGCATCGTAATAAAACCAAATGCATGTTTATTTATGTAGAAGCATGTTGCCACAAACAACTACAGCACGGAAGCCGATTTAACTTAAAAGTCCCCAAGACCAATGTTGTGTTCAGTCCGTGTCGTTCAGTTTCTAGCCAGTTTGCTTTCATTCAATTTTTCATTTACTGTAAATAACACTCCAGTACGCTTTGACATTCGTTTTTAATCTAACGATTCACCAAACCAAATAACAAATACAGAAATTAATAAATACGAACTTAAACTTAAAGAAAAACCGAAAATACAACAATATGAAAAACAGCAAAACATAAAAGGATAAACGAGACTACTTACAAGATCTGTACGGCACTCCGGAACTGACAACGACTGAATACAACTAACAAACTACAACGCTATAAAACGGAATTTTGAACTAAAAGAATAGACTTAATGAGGTTACGTAATAAACAATAGACAATTGCATAATACGACGCGAAAAAAACTGTTTTGCACATAAAAACGGCACAAAAATGTAGACAAAAATTAACCTTTAACAATAAACCCAAACAAACAGAAAAAAAAAATTTAACTCTCGTGGCTACAATTTACAATGTAGTTCTTCTTACTCGATATATCCTTTGAAACGCGTCGATTCTAGTTTTAACCTCAATTTCTTACCTTAAACTGAAATCATGTGAAAATTCATCAAGGAAGCTTTCCATTCGAAAAAAATACCGTTCCAGCCAACTTACGAAAACCTGGAATTTTTGGTCAAATGGAAGGCACCCCAAGTATCCGAAGTAGATTGGGCATATTTACATTGATACGCAAAAACGCAACACAACGAAGGCATCGCAGTGCGATGTCATTGCTGGTAACAACTGCCTCTGCCGAATCAAGCCAGCCCAAGAGAATCGAAAATACGTTTTGATATAAAAAACAACAACAGACCGACCTAAGACTAGAATTCAAGGAAATGATCGAAAATCAAACTTACGGCCAGGGTGGAAAAAGTTTGAGACTGTGACAGATTTGCTGAAAGATGTGGCTCCTTTACTTAAAGTGGTATGTACTTCAAAATATGGCGATGCTCAGAAAAAAATTCCATTTTTTAGAAAAGACCCTTGAACACTTGTTGAAAACATTTTGAAACAATCTTGCCGAATTTATCTCTAGGTGAGTGTGAAATTTAAGGAAAGTACACAGTGGTACAAGTTTTTTTATATAGCAACGGCCATAGCAACGGCTGTTTACAGTAAGAACATGACCAAAAGTATAGATTAGTTTTAACAAATATTAACGAAACTTTGTATTAAAGCTGTAAAGAGATGCACAGCTTGATTGGTATAGTTTCCTGGGAAAAACTTTGCTTTATTTTCTATCATAGGCTCATCTTCTTTCCCTTCTTTTTAGGAACATTTCCTATAATTGCGGAAACTTTTTACAAAATAGAACAACCATTACATCTCCTCCCCGGAGATCCAATCTACACCCCACTCCCTTAATGTTTGGCTTGTTAAATGTTTAATCCATCATGTAAGCAACTTTCAGTACAGTTTTCTCAAAAGTCTACTTCTGTACCAGCTGACTTCACTGTAACAGTTCAACTTCGGAGAGTATTAAAGAGAAATTCCTGAAATTTGGGATACTTAATGACCGATAGTTTCGTTATACAATAATCTAAAAAAGATCTTAACATTTTAACTTCTGTCACGTGACCATAGATTATTTGTTGACCGGGTTTGGTGCAAAATAAGGTTATTTCCAAATAAAGCCTGTAAAAAGCACTGAAAACGACAGTTAGCTGTCAAAACTGTAGTTTATTGTATAGAACGACTCAGAAACATACAAGATATGCTTGTTTGAAAATCAAATCTTGTTTTGTGAAAGAGCAGGAATTGCTACAGTATTGTTACAGCAAGAGAAAATGATGGGACATCATCTTCTCTTGGTTACAGTTAATGCTATCAGATAAAACCTCTAAAGGCTGTGGCTCGTTGCCATAGTGTGTTTTTTTTCTCCAAAACACACCAAAATGTGTCGAAAAGTTATGTTTTGAAGCTATGAAAGTTTTGTCGGTTTTTGTTTTATTGACTTCGCCGTTTATTCACTTGTAACTAGATCTAGATAGACTGGTGTACCAGTAGTGATTGCAACTGGGTTGACTGTGCAAACCAGCCCAAAGGCATTGTGGCTAGTGTAATAAAGAAAGGTGACGGTTTGAAAACGTGTTTGTGTTTTCTTGTGTGCAACCCGCCTGCATCGAGGAGGGTCTCAATCGGGGTCCCTTTGACGGTTGACGGTTAAAAAAATAAGTCGTTTTGACGGTTGACGGTTAAATTTTAGGTGATTTGACGGTTGACGATTAATTTTTCGGAATGACGTTTATCACACGAATTTAAAGCACAAATTTGGCTGTAAGTTTTAATAAAACGATATAATTTTGCTCATATTTGAATACTTTTGCACTAAAAATGAGGTTATTGGTCTTCAACTATGAAAACTATGAGTATTATTAGCGTAATTACAGCACCTCCGTTACCGCTGGATGTATTAACGCGATGAAAGGTAATATCACAGATCTGCACGGACTCTTATTGTGGCTTTCAATGAGTCGCCTTGAAATCATATTTTGGCCCTAACGAACGTGTCTTTGAGGGTTTTACACTTCTTTGTAGGAGATTATTGGAGGCTTTTCAAAAATTGTTTTCAGCAAAGGCTAATTTTGTATAACGCTCCATTGTTACAGTTGGCTGCTCGGTTACCAACCAAGCCACGGAAAAGGCCCTGGGATCGAGGTTTCTCGGTGACCTGGTCTTTGAATGGCAGTGAGGCTGGAGTTGACCTTGCTTTGATACAGACTTCTCTGGTTTTGTCATGTAAAATAATCTAGTTAGCATTATAACAACCTGATTTATGCAATAAAAGCAGTGACGTCTGTATCAAAAGAAGGCCACCTGCAGCCTCGCTGCCACTCCGTGGCCAGGTCACTGAGCACACGACTGTAAAATGGTCTATACTGGACGTCATGCTTTGTAAGAGCAAACGAACAGCGATGGCGAGGTCATGCGAAGTGACATGTGATGACTGACGTTTTACGACACCAGAAGTGTTAACCGAGCGGAAGTCAGCAGCCTCATTCTCAGAGCTTTTTTCTGGCTTAGGGGTGGGGCCCCGCCTCAAATACAGGGAATGAGGTTGCTGAGGAATTTGACGGCTAATTTTGGTTCGCTCATTTGATGGTTGACAGTAAAAATATTCCGTTTTTGACGGTTGACGGTTAATTTTTTGGCAATTTGACGGTTGACGATTAACCCAATTGAGACCCTCATCAAGGACCTGCCTAGTGTTCAGACATTTCAACTGGCCAACCTTGACTAGCACTAGCTCTCCGCGGGCCAGTCCAACTGTAAAATGTAAATTAGAAACTAGAAATAACCAACGGTTAGGAAGTGCGGGCTACAACAGACGAGGGTATCTTTGTTATTATACAGCTTTGAGTCAATTTGTTCAATTCGTCGCAGATCGCGTTCGACTCCTTGAATGTTCACCTGCATCTTGTCTAGCTCCATGAAATCATTGGAAAGAGAAGCGCAAGAAATTTATAACACGCAGAATTATTAAAAACAAATCGCCCTCCCACTTCAGGGACAGTGTCGAATTTTGAAAAGCCGGTGAGAGAATATTTTCTCATTTAGGTGAATGACAAATAGTTTCAATCGAGGGAAAACTTCTTCATTTGAAAAAAACACTATTCTAAGTCATCTTCCAGGAACTCTCGAAGTATTGTGATAACTTACTTATCCATTTCTTTTTAATAATATAACACTTTTCATTTCGCGCGGCGGCGGCCAACTTCCATGTTTCACCGAAAACAGATTACCACCGTTTTCGTTGATACGCGACCTTAGAAAACAAAACACCCGCGGAAACGTTTCCAAAATTTCCATCAGTCTTCTGTGTTATCGACAGATCGGATCGAAATCCACCAAATACAGCCACTGGTGTGACCTTCAGACCTTCTTTACGTCATGCTAGCGGGCTGTGATTGGTTGATTTCCATCCGAGCTGTCGATAACACGCAAGACTGACGGAAATTTTGGAGACGATTTTGGAAATGTTTTCAAGATTTGATGCTACGTCTTAAAAAATCCTCAAGAATTTAATATGGTTAGCCCTCTCTGATAGAGAGAAACATTTCGTTTATGAGGAAAACCTCAAAGGAATGATTTTAGCACAGAATTGCCCTACAACTGCAAAATCCTGGTGACACTGCCCCTTTAAACACAGTGTTTTCGTTCCCAACTCGGCTATTTTTATCCTGGAAAGAATTTCATCGGGGTAGATTTTGATCAAGTGCTAGGCAACCACTTCTGAGCCGTGAGCGCGCGTCACGTAATCAACAAAACAACGCTGTAAGTTGTATAAATTTTCGTCGAGCTTCATGTAAACACTTGACTATCCTTGAGCCTGAAGCTTACCTTTTCGTCTTAAAATCGTTATTGTCAAGTATTCACGTGAAAAAACATGATGGTAGATTATTGTTGCACATGTCGAGTTTGTGGAAGTCCGATAATTGTCACATCTGTCGAATATTCACGTGAAAAGAGGTAAATCCGGAGCTTCGATTCCACTGTCGGGTTCGCATCGAATCGTGGCTTTCATCGGTAACTGCTCTTCTTTTGACATCATAGCGGGAAATGAGTGTTCTTTAAAACTGTTTCTTTCCATTTTAGATCTTTTAAATGTACATTAACTCTTCAATGATGTAAAACTTTGGCTTTGAAGATCTCGCACACTTTCCGTCTCGGCAGCCATCAATTAAAATATGTTCTTCGCGTGGAAATGGATTCTGATTGGTTTACGAGGATTTATCGATCGAATTTTCCTCTGAAATCGAGATATGGCGTGCAAACTAGGTTGCGCGCTCCTCTTGAGCCCGCAATAAAAGATGATTGATCGATTTAAAAGATTGATTGATTGATTGATTGATTGATTGGCGTCGTGCAAGCGGGTTTCTGCCACCACATGCAGAGTGGAAAAACTTCTTATTATAGAGAAAAAATCAAGATTTCATGATAAGAGGGGTTGCTTAATTGTGTTGTACAATTTGCAGTTTACAAAAGCTGTGTAGAAATTTACAAGTCCGGCGACAAGATCAGTGGAGTGTACAAAATCAATCCTGATGGTTTGGGTGAATTTGAAGTCTTCTGTGATCACAAAACAGCCGGTGGAGGATGGACAGTGTTTCAAAAGAGACGAGATGGCTCTGTAGATTTCTTCCGAGCTTGGGATGATTACAAACGGGGCTTTGGCAATCTAAACGGCGAGTTTTGGCTCGGACTGGACAAGATTCACCGCCTGACTGTGAGCAGCAGTAACAAACTTCGTGTTGACTTGGAAGACATTCATGGTGCCACAGCATTTGCAGAATACAGCTCGTTTTCTGTGGCAAGTGAAAATGCGAAGTACCACCTCAGTTTGGGAAGTTATACAGGTGAGCTTACCTCTGTGACATTTTTCGTTACAATTCGTTCAAATGCAACAATTTGAAAATATACTGGACTTTACAGCAAGACAGTTTTACTGGTTGACGTCCCCAATAGTGTTCCACAAAAGAAAATGTCCGTAATATATTCATTGAAA
Source organism: Catalaphyllia jardinei (assembly GCA_022496165.2). Classification (NCBI taxonomy): domain Eukaryota; kingdom Metazoa; phylum Cnidaria; class Anthozoa; order Scleractinia; family Caryophylliidae; genus Catalaphyllia; species Catalaphyllia jardinei. The sequence goes on along the minus strand of CM042748.1, from coordinate 38,913,062 downwards.
ACATTTTACTGCAAATTTACTTCCAGTTTTAGAGTGTCTTTTTTCAGCTTTTCAGTTTTTCTTCTTTATTCATAAGTAAGGGCATCTTATTATAATATACTTCCAATCTGTCTTTTTTGTCGCTTAACATTTCAAGGAAAAGCAGTTATTTTTAGGGTATGTGTTAAGCTGATGGGGCGGATGTTCTCTCAGAAAATAGACATATCCGCAATTCATGAACTTCCCGTCATTCTGCGCATGCTCAGAGTCAAGTCTGACAAATATGATTGGCTGAGAGTACGAAATGAATTCTCTGTGCATGCTCCGAAAATGGGACCCGGCAAAAGGTCGCGATTCTGGGTGGTGACCAAAAGGAGCGCGGCCTCTAGGGATGAAATGACTGATTCCGCGAAGCATGTCTTGAGTTATATTTTGGGAAGTTCAATTCAAGAATTAAAGGGCCAATGAAAATAGAGAGACAATGCGACTCTAAAACTACAGTATCTCGGTGATTCCTGTACCTTCATGGTCTTTAGCAATGTCGTTCAGATGAAGTTTTGCCAGATATAATTAGCTGCGTCAGTTTTTGTTTCGTTTCTCAGGTACTGCAGGCGATTCCCTCAGTTATCATCGTGGCCTTCCATTTAGCACTAAAGACCGCGACAATGACGCCAACTCGGGCAATTGTGCCACAACTTGGAAAGGTGCTTGGTGGTACAACAGCTGCCATTATTCAAACCTGAATGGTTTGTACCTCAATGGTAAGGTGGATGCTCAAGGAATGACGTGGTACTACTGGAAGAATTCCCATTACTCTGTCAAGAGATCCGAGATGAAGATTCGTCCAAAGGACTTCTAACATGCAGTGTCATGTCGCTCTTGGTACACTTGAATGAAATATCTAATTAACAAGTTAAGGTGCTTTTGCTATAGTTTCTACGCGCTCTTTTAAAAGACTTCCCTTACACGTTAATTTTGACCCAAATCAAGGATTAACTCAAAAAGGAGGCACCTTTTAGTTTGCAGTACTGGAACAAACTGACGAAAAAGGCTGAACACTGTCCAGTTGTAAGCTCTCTTTTACTGCATTGACGTTCATTTAAGGTTACTGTAGGCCTTCGCTAGCGATAAAACTTGTGAAGCATATAACATGTAGAATCTGAAGAAATAATTATTTTAAAGATTTGATGTAATGGTAAGCGCTCGCAACCCCTTATATGCAAAACCGCTGACGATGTTTGCTAAACTGAATTACCTGCTTTCGTTTAATCACGTACGACCAAACAAACCGGTCCCTGTCAATCAGCAGTTAATGAACCACAAAAATGTGTGATGCTTTTTTTATATTCTTATTGGTTGCTGAGAAATTCTATTTTGAGATTAGCGAACAGCGATACATCTGTACGGGACCCCAAATGATCCCAGGAACGCAAATGATCCCGGACCGCAAATGATCCCTGATGGGGACCGCAAATGATCCCGACTGAAAAATAAGGAATGGCATGGATGTGGGAGTGGTGAGGACAGGGAACTGGGGTGAATAGCAATTAGTTTTATTAAAAACATATTAAATTATAGCTTACAGCTGGCTTCTTTTTGTTACTTCTTTCATACAACGATGCTATGAAAACGAACCTGGAATTTTCTTTACTCTATATCTTAAAAATATGGATGACCGAGACAACAGATGCCGGCAATAACGCAACATATATATTCTGCCTTAACTAGCCACATATTGGTATGCTGGCTTGGTATACCGTTATATCTTTAAATCAAATTGTATCAATCCATTAACGTCACTCGGCTGGCAACACCAGCAACAATGTCAATACAAACAAAAACAAAAACAAGAACATAGTGTTTTAGACTAATATGTTTTCACCAAGAGACCATTCTCTAGATCATTCTCTAGATCAGGATGCAAATTTACCTCTTTTTTCCTTTCATCTTCGTGTTTGTTCTTATCGTTTCCTCCAAGAACGCTCGCAAATGAAACCAACGCAAGATTAGCGATTAGAAGAAAAAGTTTAGCCATTTTTACGAGCACATTTGAGACGCAGATCACACCGCCATGACGAAGTTCAGATGATCTTTGACCCCTGGTCAAACACTCTCATTCTGGAAACCAGTGCCCTTGTCGGTATTCCCTGGTCATGGGCAGTCGGCCAACCACCCAAGAATGCCAGGGCGGAAAAAAAGTTTCTGCTGCTCTGGGTACAACTTTTATGGAGAAAAGCCGAAATGAACTTTTAATTTCTAAGGGCAATGAAATTTTAATTTTTTTAAAGGTATGTAAAGAATAAATGGTGTCTATCAACGTCCCTCGAAAAACAGGAAAAAAACAACGGTGGAATATTTCAGGTAAAATGATAAAAAAAGTTGTGAGAGTAAGGAATAAGAACCAACATTTGGGTGTCATCTATGTTTGTATGTGTGTCTGGCTTCATGAAAACTTAATTCGGGCCCTTGGCGGTCGTGTCTTTTCCTTTCGCCAAAGGCGACGATATGAAAATTCAAAGGAAAGTCAGTCTTTTTTCTCTTTCTCCACCCGTTTATCTCACCTTCATTGTCGTCCTTTCTCTATTTTTTAGCCTTAAAGGCGCCCTAAAAGAGTAGCGAAATCAAGATGAAAAAGAATAGTTCAGCACCGGTTTCATAAATGCAGACATATATATAATCTTTCAAACCTTCCTCTGATATCTAAGTCCATGCCATTCCTTATTTTTCAGTCGGGATCATTTGCGGTCCCCATCGGGGATCATTTCCGGTCCGGGATCATTTGCGGTCCAATTTGGGGATCATTTGCGGTCCCGTACAGAGGGAAGTAAAAGCAAGAAAATTTGAAATATCGAAAAAGCCTCACACACTTTGTTAGCCCATCATCTCCTGATTGATAATGTCCAATCAGTCTGGATGTCCGCGGTAACACAAAGGCTGGTAATTCAGTTTAGCAGACACGGTCATTTTTGCGTTTAAAGGCTTGCGTATGCCTATCAAAACAAAAATAGCAAAGTATATTGTTATTTTCAGATTCTACAAGTTATTCGCTTTCCAATGGTATATAGTTTAGCGAGGTTTTCCTTAAAGCAACGCGTAAACAAAGAATTTTCCGGAAGACACCCTGATGGTCTACAGTAACTTTAATTTTCTCAACAGTTCCAACTCAAAATATTGTTCTTTTATAATGAGGAGAGTGTAATGGTGAAAAATGGCAGTAATTTAGTGAAGATAAGCTTGTGGCACAAATAAAAATGTGAAATAATTGGGGAAACTTTCTCTTAGACTGTTACTTTTCGATCTGTTAATTTCCCAACAAATAACCATAACCTCTCTCTCCTTCCAAAATTAAGTTAATACTTTAGAGTTTATTGCTTTAATGGCTTCCTAATAACCATTCAACCATACAGGATATGTCTGTGTTGGGTTGTGTGCGACTTGCGTGTACTTGCAAGAAATCTTGCAACTCCATTTGGCCACCAGACGCAAGTATCTACGCAAGTTCAACTTCAGTTGCAGCTACTTTCGACTACGTAAGCGTCTGGCCCTCTAGTGATACTTAATCCTTTAATCATTATTTTCAAGAAGATTGTATGTTCCCTGTGCTGACCTGCTAGCGCATCCATTTTGTTTTTCTTTTTTTATTTACTCTTTATTTGTATCGGTCAAGACGCTATAGATTATAATCTTTTGTTTTGGTCGTTTCGTTTCGGGCGTTTCGTTTAGGTTGTTTTGGTGGTCTCGTCTCCGTCGTTTCGTTTCGGTTTTTTCGGTGGTTAGTGGTGGTTTCGGTCGTTTCTGGTCATTGTTTCGGGTTTTATTACATGCCCAGAAACACAGGACGAGATGAAACCAAACGTTCCTCAACAAGGAAAGCTGGCGGTGACGGCAACAACAACACTTCACCTGATTTCAGCCTCTGTGGGTCTTTTTCCTCAATAGAGGGTTTGTAGGAGACATTTTCTTTGCTGCTTTGTTCATGTAGCACGAGATTTGATCTTGCAAATCTTGGGTCAGATGAAATTTGTAGGCCTCTGCTAAATGGCGGGGCATTAAGATATATTTCTATGGAGTGACGAAATCCTATTGAGGTAGATTTACTGAATCTTCGCTTTAATTTGCGTTCTCACTTCGGCATAAAATTTATGTAGGTTTTCATCAAGCTGGCCTATTTTCCGACATCGCTTCAAGCAGGGTTTGAATTTGTTTTTCTGCTGAAATTAACATAAAAAGAAACGGACTATCAAAACCCGGTGTGTTATAGAACTAATGTTTAAATTTATTTTCATCTGTTATTAAAGCAAGCGCTTTTTAAAGGGTCTCTGTAAAATGTGGCGGGATGAAAAAATGAGGATAGAAAATTGCGAATGCAGATGATAGAATCAATGAGGAAAAATTAACTTACGATGTTTCCTGAAAGTTATGAAGTTAGGCCAGGAGAAGTCCAGTATTTTTTATTCAATGACAAAACAGATCCAAACATTTTTACGCCGGCCGAATAAAAAAAAAACATATAAAACCTTGATCGAATAATAAAGGCTGGTTTTCAGTAGACCATAAGCTCAAGCATAAGCACAGGTAAAACAGAACTGTTCGTTTTTCTTGTGCTTATGCTTATTGTTAATATGTCGAGCGCGTTACTAGTGAAAACAGCACGACACAAATAAGTGCGTTGGTTCTTCTTACGTTTCTGCTTATGCTTATGTTTATGTCGCGGCTGTTTTTACTTTTGTTCTAGTGAAGACAGACTAGACTTTCATCGTCAGACTCCGTTCTTCCTTCACAACATCGAATGATTAGGGCTGTCTACTATTAAGCAAATTTCCGCCACCTCAACAGTCAGTGACTCTCCGAAAGTGGAAGAGGCCAGGCAATAGAGCTTTATATGGCGCCGATTCTCGCGTACATCGAACGTGTGCAGAGCGTTTTTACAGCTTTGCTTGGATAAAGATTTCATGCAATTAAAACGTAGGGGAAAAAAACAACTTTCGAATCTCTTTACGCTAGCCAATTCACATCAACCCAGTTGATAAAACCAAATTATCCTCTAAAAATGGGAAAGTACATGGAACCCCTCCGTGGACCTGGTCCATGGGCCGGGTCCCCTATTTTTACAACCCCTAAAATTACTGTAGTAAACAATAATAAACATAAAATAAAATTAAGTAAATTGATAAAATTTATTCCCAGTAATATTTCAATTTTTATATTAAAATATTTAAATTATTTCTGGAAAATTACTGGTAAAAGTGAAGAGAAATGTAATATAAACACCTCACTACTGGAAAATTTTCCCTTCATCTGTAAGCACGGCTTCTATTTAAATCCCCTCGGGTCAGTGATACAATTTTCACGGCTGATTTCCATAAACGTCTCAGTCCGTCCACAAACAAATTTCACCACGTCATCGGCAGACGTACTACAAGTAGCATCCTGAACACTTTGTTAACCGTGATGGCTTGGTTTCCGTGATCTCCCCTCGCCACTCTTTCCTTTGAAAAATTCCGATACAGGTATGTTCATATGAGATGCTGGACTGGCCCTATTACCGCCGAGATCTCTTTCGCAAATTAAAAACCAAGATGAAAATTTCCCTATATGAGCACTCCAGCCCGGTGTACCGGGACGAAACTTTTCTAACAAAATAACTTCGCTTTCTCAACATAGTGGCCAGAGACCCTTTTTGAAATCGTGAAACGGCAAATTGAAAATGTTTTGTCCACATTAGGCCCACTTATTTGCGAAAAATAAATGAATGATTGAACCTATTGTCTATGCATTACCACTAAATTGGGTTTACACATAACTTAACTGCAACAGTGTCTTAAAATTCAATGAATCTTAAATCGTAAAGCCTAAATGAGTGCCAACTGCGCTTTAATAACTATTTGTTTACCTTTAAATGTTGACAAGGCGAGTTTATTTCTTCTTTTGTCTTTTATGAGTATCGCTCACTCACAAGCTCTTCAAGTTCACTTTCGCTTAAACTTGCAAATTTCTTTAGAGGTGCATGGCTCGAGGAACTTAGTGCTCCTTTGTCTGCTATATATAGCTCTAAATTTTACGATCTCAACTGCTTTTTGAACCTCCATTTTCCAACAGTGTATTAGAAATGTTTCATGAAACAGTGAGATATAATAAAGCAGAAAGCGAACAAGGTATCAATATCTCACGCTTGATTACGAAAAATATAACAGTAAGACGATCAAGAGCGGAGTATGTGAACCGTATATAAAATGAAAAAATAAAATATTAGAGCATGACAAGAAGAAATTAATATTAAGAATTAAGAAATTTTTTATTATTCAATACGCACCACTTACAAATACAATTTACTACGTTACATTGGCTAACACAGGAGACGTAATACAGCTAGGAGAAAAGAACAATACTGGCTGAATAAAGGAAAAGAAAAAGTAAAACAAAGAACACAAAATAAATAACAAGATGTAAATTGAAAGGCACCTAAGAACTTACCTGCAATCTACCTTCAATACAATCGTGCTTAAGTGTAGTGTTAAATAGATCTTAGTATAACTGTAAATGTATCGCTTCGAGTCTTTACCTCCTTTTTGAAGCAATAGGGAGTTTTAACAAACGACGACGGCCACGGCAACAAGAGCGTCACCAAAAAAAATATTCAATGAGCAAAACAATAGCTATGCACGTGCGTTTTTTATCTTTGTACATTTCTTTGCCGTCCTCTACAAAACAAGAACGTGAAATGATTAACTTCCGCGTATTTTGAACAAAGCGAACCGCAATAGCTAATTTTTTGTACCTTCTTTTCAAATTGAACGCTGTCGGTGCACGTTTAGCCTGAGCAAGTTTTTAGATTGATAGCCGCACTGAACAGATTTACACAGCTGCGACATTCAAAGGTAAAATATATTTTACACACATCTTATACATTTTTTTACAAGGCTTCGTCCCCGCTGTAGCCGTCGTCATTAATAAAATTCCCAATTAATTTTACGGAGGGGAGAAACAGAATTAGTAAAGAGCACATTTCTCTATTTGCTATTGCATCAACATTTTCGTTTGGACTTCTTTCTGGATCGGTGTTTTTCAAAACACTTACAACTGTAGACATTTTGTTCCAAAAAAATAACAAATAAGTGTAGTTTGCGTCTTGGGTATTCAGATAATTAATGAAAGTCGGGTATTTTTTTATAAAAGTAATTTGCTCGTTAGAGAGATTAATTTCGGTATTGTTTACGCGGTTGAACCAAATTAACGCTTTAGAATAGAATGATTTCATCACAGAGCAACTTAGAAAAGTATGCTCTATTGAGTCTGAATGGTTAAGTCATCGGTTAATCAAAATTTGAGCAGTTCTTTTTTGGTTGCTACAGTCAAACCTGTATATCCTGTTTAGGGGCTAACAACTCGACTGCAAGAATAAATAAAGAGGGGCTAAGTGGAAAGCCTTTGCGAACTCCCCTTGTAAAGAACATTAAACCATTTTTTAAACTCATTTGCAAAATTGAAAACTTAATTCTAAGGTTTTTGTTATGAAACTCCATTCCAAGGTGTCGAATGCCTTTTCGAAGTCTACGAACATAATTATTCCCTGGCATTTTTTGCTATCTGAAAACTCCATTATGCCACTGAGTAGTCTTATATTTTGGACTTCTAGAATTAATTAGTTTAGGTAAGTATTGCTCCATTCGTTTGGCCAATGCTTTTGAAAGAATCTTGTAGTCGATATTGAGTAAAGACAAAGGGCACCAGTTCTTTAAAGATATAGAGCGCCAGGTCTTTAAAGATATAGGGCGCCAGTTCTTTGAAGATATAGGCGCCAGTTATTTTAGATTAGACAGATTTTTTATCACCTTTCAGAATACTGAGCGCTATTGTTCCTCTTTTCTGGGAAACTGATAATTCTTTGTTAAATGCCTCGTTTTAAGGTCTTTCCAAAGGAGATCGAAGAATGCTTCATAGAATTCTTTGAAAAACCGTGTTCTCCTGGCGATTTGTTGTCTGCAAAGGATGTTAGAGCTGCATCTTTTAGTTCGTCCAACGTCAGATCCCTTTCTAGAGATTCTTGCGATTCTACATTTAATTGTGGGGTGTTAAGACCTTCGATAAATTCGTGAATGTTATGGTTGTGTTCAGATAGATCGCTGGTGTTCTTGTCAGATATTTTAGAGGTATATTTTCTGCCATAAAAGTTCTTAGATTCTTTATTAGCTTGCGCAAAGTCGGAAATTACCTCACCATTTCCTAATTTTACTTCCCGAATTAATTTTTTCTCGTATGTAGTTATTTTTTTTTTCTAGATTGAAATAGTATTTCGTTGGCTTTTCTCCTTGTTCAAGTCATTTTGTCTTGGACCTAAATATAGCTTCTTTCCCCCTTGTGCCATGTATCCTTTTTAATTTACCCTTAGCGGATTCATATTTTTCCAGGGTTTCCTGATCGAAGACGTACAGTTTTTTCGATCCAGTTCTTGTAGTTCTTCTTGAAGAGCTTTTTCTTCGTTTCTTAATTTAGATCTTTTCTCTTTCGAATATTTGATCGTTTTCGCGCGTAACCCAATTTTTACCAATTCCCATAGAAGTTGTTTATCGGTGACTTCGTGGTATTCAACTAAAATTTGCGGGTAGTGGAATTCGATGAGTTCTTTGCAATTCTCATCCTCCAGTAAGGTGTTGTTAAATTTCCATAATCCCGGGCCTCTTGCGAATTCATTTTTAATTTCGATGTTTAGGAATATTGACTTATGGTCGGGTGCTACTGATGTTCGAATTTCTGTGATCTTGACGCAGCAAGACAGACGACGAGAAATAAGGAAAACATTGATCCTTGATTTTAAATTTAAAGGTTTTGACTCGTATGTGAATGATTTTGTGGTGAGATGGATTTGTCGATAATTCACCCATAAGATTGAGTTCTTCCATGAGATTCATGAGAGAATTTCTATAGTTTGTACAGCTTTCCAAGGCTGGCTACCTCGCTTATCGATTGGATTAAGAGTAGTATTCCAATCTCCTGAAATAACAATTTTTGAGGTGTCTATATTCCAAATGAGTTGTTTGCTTAAACGACGGATGAAAGAATCCTAGTCACGGTAAACCGTCGGGGCGTATCTATATTTGTTGCGAAGAAGCATTCTTCATCTATTGTTCCTTTAACAATTTAAAGCCTTCCCTCTGAGTCCGCTTCAACGCATCACAAATGCACATGATGTACAATGTGGATTTAAAGGAACGCAAACGCCTCTCGAGCGCATGGAGCCATGCGAGAAAAAAAACCTTTTGCCACCCCATTCTGCAGCCCACGCTTTTTCGTTCTCGATTGAAGTGAGTATGCCTGAAAAATTGTAGCTTTTTGCCATTTCAAGTCAGAGAAAATTGCTCGTCTTTTGTTAACATTGCGTAAACCTCTCACAGCAGCTTTAACTTACGTGACATAAGGCAATTAAGTAAAGTTTTGCCTATGCAAATTTGGGGCACAAACAAAAACATCCTGGCGGAATAGTTACTTTGGAGGAAAAGAGAAGACTACAGGAGTACCATAGTATCTTTTTGACTTGGTTAGTGTGAAGGAAAATCGTTGATTGTTGTAAGAAAAAAAGATGTAGTGTTTACAGTGGTCCATAATTGTATAGATTGGAGAAATTGTAGATTGCTTTATACATATATAGAGCAAAAAGAAAAGGCCAAAAAAATTTATAATGGTTTTGTGAATGAGACATCACCTCTAGCAAAACCTTGTTAGCGGTAGCGTACCCTTCCTACAATCGGTACAAATCTGAGCGGGTTTAAAGGAACTCTGAGTCATCTTCTGTGAAGATCTTGACAGTATTTCCTTCAGGTGCATGACGTTTTAACAAAAAGTTTACCATCCATTTTCCAAATGCTATGAATGTAACCACCTCCTCGTTTTCTATTAGCTGAGTCTACCAGCCCTCTTCTGTATGATGTCAAGTTTTCGTTGATAAATAGACGATCGTTGTACTTGCTGCCGCGGCCGCATATCCAGGGAACAAGTCCGAGGTTTTGATATTTTTTAACCTTGTGCGTTGTTTATACAGGTTGGCAATTATACCGTTCTCACCGCTTTTGCGTTTCAGTTTATTTGAGATTTCGATACCGCTTGGGGCTTGAACAACGAGTACAGCTGCTAACTTTAAAACGGCTTCTTCGGTTGATTAGTAGGAGTTTTCAGGAATTCTAAGCTGTTTTTGCGTGTTTATTGTTTTAGATTATTTAGCGCCTCATTTACACGGTCGACTTCTTTAAATTGTTTATCAAAATCTCTTCGTGTCGCTTCAAGTGAGGTAGTTGTCGCTTGCAATTTCTTTTCTAATGCATCGTTAGACTTGGCTGTTTTGTCGACCGAGAACTTCATCTCGCTAAGTTCTTTGTCCTTCGTTTGGATATAAGTTTTCAAATTTGCTAATTCCTTCCTTAGTTGTTTGTTTTCAAGCGCAATTGATGATAAAGTAATCTGTATGTCGACCAGTAATGATTTGATTTCGTGTAGGCTCGGCTCTTCTTGGTCACTCGCCTGAGATAGATTGTCTTTAGCGTTTCTCGCTCCGGTCTCACGGTTCGCCATGTTGCTTCTCTTAGCTGCCGAGATTTCTTCTTGAACGGAACCACGGGCACCTGTTTTATTTTTCCGGCCTGGAGATATTAAGTCCTTTATTGTTTGATATTGTCAGTTTCCTCGTATTTGAAAGATAAGCATCGAAGAAGAAAGGGTGAAGGCACCGCTTAAAACACACAACCACCCTGCTAGTGCTTGGGCCCGCGCATGCAGGTTTACTGATTCATTGACGAAGTCATGGCGTTTACTCGGGAAGTGTGACTCACTAATTTTGGAGATGGTTTTCTCTTCCTAAAGCCCTGCTACACTAAAACCTATATGATCCCCATTTCTTTTTTAACCCGAGATTGTTACCAAACCATCAATTTAAGGAAGTGAGTGGCGTTCGATTCAAAAGGACCATCGCCTGACATAAATAAATAAATAAAAGGAACACGAGAACTTTTCATTTTCACATACTTAAATACTTTGTCTCCTATATATAGCTCTAAATGTTACGATCTCAGCTGCTTTTTGAACCTCCATTTTTCAACAGTGTATTAAAAATGTTTTATGAAACAGTGAGCTTAACCAGAAAGCGAATAAGGTATCAATATCTCACACGTTGAAGAACTTCCACTTGATTACGAAAAGTATTATAGTAAGACGATCAAGACCGGAGTTTGTGAACCGCATATACAATGAAAAATAAAATATTAGAGAATAATAAGAGGAAATTTACCGTAACTGGTGGGTGTGTCAGCAAAGCCTTAGATTGACATGGAAAATAATTTCCAATCTGATTATCGTTACGATCACTGCGATCGAGAAGTTTCTGTATAATCGTGGCAACTTCTATAAAGTTATGTACAAAAGCCAAGACTATAAGACGTATATAATCCCGCTGAATGCCAAGAAAATGTTTCCGATTTTGTGGGTGTCATGATCTAGAATGGAAACTGTTTGTTCACAGAACAAACCGAAACAAACTTGAGGCCGAATGCACTCATGTGCTCGTATGTTGTTTAAGATTTATTTGAATGTTCAAAGCTCAACTGCAGAATTCAAGTCACTGTAAAGAATTTTTTTGGCAAATTTTCAATTTGGCGAGCAACAATTGAAACTCGATTTTCCTAAAAAGATAAAAACATATCACTTTATTTGTGGAAGTGTTAGGCTGCACTGCTAAAATACGCATAGGATATTTCGTAAATAGAACATAAGAAAGATAAGAATCCCAACAGGTTGGAGGCTATGCAGCTGGCTATTTACGAACACAAATCCATCTTGTGGTAGCCAGGGAGGAGGATTTGAACTCGGGAATCCAGCGCCCTAACTGCTGAATCACGTCACGTACCTATTACGCCGTCGACGATGCTACGGGTATATGACACATTTTCTTCAACGCTTATGTAAACAATTTACTCAAACCGAGCAAGTAAGATTAAAAAATCAAAATTGCTTTATTATATGTTATTTTATTGAACGTTCCCTCAAGCCTGAGAGAGCTTACTCAGGCGATGTTTTGTGAAGTTAGAAAGCTGTACGTGCGTTATTACAAGTGAGGGTAAGCCTTGAGTGACATATCAAGAAAAAGGCACATCCTCAGCCTAGTGACACATAGGTCAATTTATGCTTGAAATTTGAAATCTGTTATTGTGGCGCCGAAGGGCCCAGTAGTTTTTGACTAATTTTTTATTCAAATTGATCAATGATCATTTGAGGGAAATATATTTGCTTTTTCTATTCCATAATGCAATACTCAAAGGGTTGATTAAGTTATCTTAATAGCATTTACAAAGCTGATAAAACATACGATGTCTGAACATAATGAAGTCGTATGGAGTCGTTTAGTAATGATAGCCTTGATAATATGAATCTTGTTGTCGGTTTCGACAAAACGGTAATTGAGCAGATGTGAGACAACAAATGACACCGTTTACTTTGGTAATCGTGAAGTATATTCAAAAGCCTTGGTCACCTTAATTAGGAGATCTCAGCAAAAGTTCCATTAACACATGTCAGCTACTTTTACTAGAAAGTTACCAGCTGTTGGTGATACTGAGCACGTTATTTACAGATCTGGAGATATTCCATTGGCGTTAAATTCGCTCCTAAAATGGAAGTTTGAAAGATCAAGCCACGTATTAAATAAACTGGAGACTTTTACATGAAAGTCATAAGCTCTTTTTAGCTGTTGATGACAAGCCTCACAAACATCGATTCAAGATGATACGTTTTCTTCAAGCTCTGCTGTTGAGTTTCTTCGTATCGACACAAGTAAACTCAATTTTGACCACGACCAAGCCAGTGACAACACAGCCTTCAAAGTGTAATGTCAATAACAACAATTACAACAGCTTCTTCGCTGGTCCAAACTGCAAGAAGATTGAAACTATGTTTTCTGAATTGAAACAACATGTGACCGAGCTGAAAAAAGGAATCAAAGAAGTAAAGGAAATTCTGAATGGCAGTAAGCCAGGTGGAAAAGGTTTGTAACAGCTTTTTCGAAAATCCATGTATTTTCAGTGTATGCTTTTATGTTGCACTGCTTTTCAGCTGTAGCTTATTTAATTCACGTTTTAACAATTCAAGTGAAGTTTCACTTAAAAACCAAATGATGGCGCATCCAAATCTTTCACTTCTAACGTATATTTACATGTATCCTGAACAAGGAGATCTAGAGATTAGGGTTTGTATTACTTGATTTAATCAGAATCTGACGTGGGAGGATCATATTGAGCACATGCGTAATAAGATAAACAAGAAGCTAGGTCTTTTGCGGCGCATTAAGTCGTGTCTCCCACTAAGTGCTAGGTTAACTTTTTTTAATTCTTTTGTTTTGCCCCTTTTTGACTACGGAGATGTTATATGGGGAGACCGGGGCAACACTACACTTATGGCGGAGCTACAAATACTGCACAATTAGGCTGCGCGAATCATTTTAGATCTTCCCCCTAATGCTTCCGCGAGCGATGCACTTTCAAAGCTCCATTGGAAACCTCTAGACAGGCGGAGAACTGAACACCGTGCAATTTTTATGTTTAAGGTAGTTAATAACCTTTTTATGCACACCTTTCACTGCTCTTTTAACAGTAATTATCATAACTATAATACATGATCCTAGCGAAATATTCGTAAATCATCCGCACATAGAAGATGGGGCCACTGGATAACATCAAATTTTGCAGCGGACGCTTGGAATGCCTTACCCCTTTCCCTAAGAGATGTGCCCACCCTAAGCCAATTTAAGCGTGGTATCAAGAAAGCTCTATTTTAATTATTTAATGCAGTACTAGTTTAATTAAATTTGTGTTAATTTTTTAAATAATGTATGTTATATTGTTATATCTTTTCGATTGTATCTATATTTACATTTTTACGTATTATATTTATTTGTAGTTACCTTTAGAGGACCCTTCTGTAAACCACTCTTTCTGTGATGTTGGCATCCTCAATAAAGATTAACTATTATTATTATTATTATTTACAGTTTCCAAGAACTGTGCCGACATTTACAAGTCCGGTGATAAGATCAGTGGTGTGTACAAAATCGATCCTGATGGTTTGGGTGAATTTGAAGTCTTCTGTGATCACAAAACAGCCGGTGGAGGATGGACAGTGTTTCAAAAGAGACAGGATGGCTCTGTAGATTTCTATCGAGCTTGGGATTATTACAAACGAGGCTTTGGAAATCTGAACGGCGAATTTTGGCTCGGACTGGACAAGATTCACCGCCTGACTGTGAGCAGCATTAACAAGCTTCGTGTTGACTTGGAAGACATTCATGGTGCCACAGCATTTGCAGAATACAGCTCGTTTTCTGTGGCAAGTGAAAATGCGAAGTACCAGCTGAGTTTAGGAAAATATACAGGTGATCTTACGGCTAAAATCAGACGATATTCCGCCAGATTGAGCAGGATAATTGTTTTATTATTCAACAAATTGATAACAAAACAGCTTGACATTTTTAAATCTCTCTGTCGACATTTTCTCACTTCACTTTTTCTTCCCACGTACGAAGCTACGTATATCGCCGGATATCTGTTACCTACGGATGATAGATATCGAGAGCATCATGACCATATTTGGATAGTGTTACAATTTGTTGAATAATGACACAGGATATTCGGAGTTTGACGAGCCAATCAGCGCGCGCGTTCAACACTATCCACATTTTTTATCATCGCTGGTGTTTTGTAGCTTTAACAAAAGCGAATCTTAAAATATTTTGCAAAGTTTTAACTGAAGAATTAAAAGGCGAATGGAAATAAAGGTCTTTACTACCATATCTCGGTGATTCTTGTTCGTTCACTTAGCAATGTCGCTAAAAGGAATTTGTGCTTGATAATAGAGAGCTTAAGCAAACCATGGTGACAACAGCAACGAGAACATCGCAAAACAAAAGTTTAATTAGTAGAACAATGGCTGTGCACGTGCGTTTTACATCTTTGTACATTTCTTTGCCGCCCTCTGCTCAACTTCAACATGAAATGACTGAGTTCTGCGTATTTTGGAGGACGCTAACGACGGTGA
Organism: Catalaphyllia jardinei; assembly: GCA_022496165.2. Lineage (NCBI taxonomy): Eukaryota > Metazoa > Cnidaria > Anthozoa > Scleractinia > Caryophylliidae > Catalaphyllia > Catalaphyllia jardinei. Next base: position 38,898,014 of record CM042748.1, on the reverse strand, counting down.
TTAATTTTTCGTATTTTCATTTGGAATTGAACTCTGGCGTTACATATTTAGCTTGAGCAAGTTCTGAGACCAATGGGCGCACAAAAATGAGCTGCTAGAGCATTGAGAAATTCAAAAGTTAAATATAAATTCCCTTTTTATTAAGCGTGGTCCTCGGAGTCGCCGTGGTTATTACTTAAGCTCTCTGATATTAGCTGAGTCAGTTGATATTTTTTTACTTTTCTCAGGTACTGCTGGCGATTCCCTTAGTTATCATCGTGGCCTTCCATTTAGCACCAAAGATCGCGACAATGACGCCGACTCAGGCAATTGTGCCACTACTTGGAGAGGTGCTTGGTGGTACAAACACTGCCATTATTCAAACCTCAACGGTTTGTACCTCAATGGTAAGGTGGATAATCGAGGAATGACGTGGTACCACTGGAAAAATTCCAACTACTCTGTCAAGAGATCCGAGATGAAGGTTCGTCCAAAGGACTTCTAACATGCAGTGCCACGTTGCTCTTGGTACACTTGAATGAAATATCTAATTAATATATTAGGGTGCTTTTGCTTTAGTTTCTTGGCGCTGTTTTAAAGGACTTCACTTGCAGGTTTATTTTGAGTAAATCAAGGATCAACTTAAAAGTGACCTATTTTTAGGAAACACCTTTTAGTTTACAGTACTAGAACGAAAAAGGCTGAACACCGTCCAGTAAGCTCTCTGTTACTGTATTGACATTCATTTAATTTTCTCAACAGTTCCGACTCAAAATATCTTTGTCAAGTTATGGTGAAAAATGGCAGTAAACTAGTGTAGATAAGCTTGTGGTACAAATAAAAATATGAAATAATTGGGAAACTTTCTCTTCGACTGTTACATTTCGATCTGCTGATTTCCCAGTAAATTTAACCATTAGTTCCTTCTCCTTCCAAAATTGAGTTGATACTTTCAGTGAAAAAAAGACCAGGGATTAAAATAACCAGAGTTTATTGCTTTAGTGGTTTCCTAATAACCACTCAACCATACAGGATATGTCTGCTTTGAGTTGTGTGTTACTTGCGTGTACTTGCAAGGAATTTGGCCACCAGACGCAAGTACATACGTAAATTCAACTTCAGTTGCAGCTACTTTCGACTACATACGCGTTTGGCCCTCTACTTAACAATTAGACCCGTAGCCCTTTCGGGCTACGGGTCAATAGTTGGGTGATCCGTGGCCCTTGAGGGCGAAGGGTCTAATTGTTTTAGTATCGCCCAACTAGTCGGACAGAAAAGGCAATAACAAAGTTAGCAAATGCAAGTTGAGAGCCAATAGAACGCCAAAACTGTATATGGTTCTTCAAACTACATGGCACAACAATATTAGAAGTAACACCCTGTTCATATTCGTAAGAATCTGAATTACAATGTTCGGGAAAATAGTTTGATAACTTATCTCTGTTCTGTAGGGATTGCGAGGGCTCACAGATCATCACACGCGCTTGTTAGGCTGACTTGCTGAAGGTTGGAAATTCAGGACGGGGCACTGACTTCGAAAGTGACCAAACTTTCCACACGCGAAACAGGATCCCCCACGCAAGCCAGGAGATGCTTTGGGCCAGCTTCCCGAGTACGGATTCTGGAACGCTGTAGGAAATACCGAGGGTTGCAGAAGAGGAACAGGAGAACTAGCACGCACAGTGCTGGAGAACAGTGGATATGACAATCCTTGGACGAAATTAGGTCTCTTCTTTTGAGATTGAGCACGCCTTCGTTTCTGACAAGCTCTTGCTTCGGCCTGCCTTATTCTTTTGTCGTCATCGCTATCTTCGGCCAGATCCCTGCGTTGATACTCATTAACTACTTCCCAACCGTCTTCAGCAGAATCGGCAATAAGAATGAGCTTATTCCTGTGAGCAAGCTTCTTCTCACCTTCTCTTAATTCCTCGAGGGCTTTTTCAACCTGAGGCGGAGTAGCCGCAAGAAACGAAGAAGCCGACTGAACGTGATCAAGGACTTGTGAGTTGACTTCAAACTGCTTTTCGTTCCCTTTCTTCTTAAGTTTAGGTGTCGATGAAGCTGTTGACCTTAATTTCTTGATCGCCAAAGTGTTTTCTTCGACTAAGTCCCTCTTTAGCGAAGAAAAGCCAGAACGTAACTCTTCTTTGAGATCGGACAAGCATTTGGCAAGATCGGATTCGTTTTCGGACGGCATTGCAACGACTAAAATTTGAAAGTTCGAGAGCTGAGATGAATACATTACAGCCTGTCAAACCTTATATATGATTACAACAATAGAATAAATTAATTAATGCCATAGCGGCACGCAAGCATTTCATGCCAACAGGAAAATATTTACATTCTTTGTCGCTGTCACTTACAGTTTAGCTCCGCCGAATGTAAATACATTTATTGAGCTACATCACAATAAAAAAAATGTTTGTGTTGTCTTTCATAACAAGAGAAAATAAGCGCGCGAAAATTTTTTCATGACAACCAAATGCACACCAACAACTGAAATTTCCTGAAATATTATCAAACTTATTTCTTTCTAAGCTCTGTTTCTAACAACCGGTGAAATAAAAGTGAAGAGTGATCATTGCACTAAATTTTCCAATTTAAGCAACTGGAAAGAAGAAGCCTGAAAAAAATCAGGGCTTCAACGGGATTCGAACCCGTGACCTCCGCGATATCGGTGCGATGCTCTACCACCTGAGCTATGAAGCCACACATTGGGAGCGAGGTCAATTTATTGAGTTCATATTTTCCCGTGCAGTGAAGTGATGTGAAGTATATATGAAATAATTCATATTTGTACTGCGGTTGTAAATGAAAGTGGCCGGTATCCGCACCGGTATCGCGGAGGTCATGGGTTCGAATCCCCCTGAATTTTTTCAGGCTTCTTCTTTCCAATTGCTTAAACTGGAAAATTTACTGCGATGATCACTCTTCACTCTCATTTACAACCGCAGTACAAATATGAATTATTTCATATATACTTCAGACCGGTGAAATAGTTCAGCAAACTGATTATGAACAAACTAAAGAAAGTAATCCACCGTGCAAAGTCATTTTAAAATGGAGTGTATTTCAGAGGAGGAACCGTTGACAACAATTTCCACGTTTTGAATACTGCATTCGCCGAAAAGCGATTTCGTTGCCTTTTGTTTGGTGTGAAACGACGTGGATTGACGAGGAGTTTTTTATGGCTACATGGCTGTGATTGTTTGCAGGAGGAGAAAAGGCTCCCGACAAGACTTGGATGTAGCTTACAGAGGCTGCTCACTGCGATGTCCTGAACTGATGGCCAAGATGCGACAGTTTCAAATCCCATAATTTTATGGGTTCAGCCAGCAGAAGTTTGTTGAAGGAAGTGAGGAATGGAAAAAGTTTCCACTTGACTATCAAACGCAATGATTTTTTAATTATTTTTTTAGAGGAAATCAAAGCGACAGATATTTAAGGGTAAATAATAATCATATTCTTGCAGGGCTGATTTGATTTGATTATGGTTGATTTGATCTCCAATTAGTAGAGTGTCTGTGCTCTCCTAGTAGAAATTGATTTTTATTATTGTTCTTGTTGTTGTTATTATTATTATTATTATTATTACTATTATTATTATTATTATATTATTATTATTAAGGCTTCGTAGCAGTACGAAGTAAGATATCGCTTTGATGAACCAAACGAAAACGTCATCCATCGTCAGTTGTACAATGACAAATGAAATGAAAATGGGCAATAAGCAGTGAGATATAACATGAAAACTTAAGGATGAAGGCGAGAACAAAATAAAAACACACACATAAAAATCAAACTATTTAAGCTAAGAAAAGAGACTGATTAGTATAAAAGGGATAAACTAAGATGTTTGACTTGGGAATTTAAAGACGGCTGCTCCCAAAGGATATGCATGGCTTCTTTAATTTTCAATTGGAAACTAGTGGAAGCAGAGTCGGGGATACTAAAGCAATCTTCTGAACAAAGGGAGCGACAATATTCAGAACCTCTTAGGTGCTTGAAGATGTGGGAATGTTTGTCGGATGCGAGATGTTCACGGATGTGAGTGGCGAAGTGTCTATTGGTTTCACTAATATAACAGGTACCACAGCCTGCACATGAAAACTTGTAAGTGACTCGTGATTGTAAAAATAAATATTCAGCAGTCTGGGAACGACTCTCTGGTGATTTAACCGAGGAAAACTGGGGCTCAGTGTCAAAATGGCGGACTCAGCCTGTCTTCGCGGTCTTGATACAGGAGAAATTGCAAACATTTGCAACAGTTTATAGAACTACAGAATACCAGTCTATTTAAAATGTTCCAAAAAAATACAAGGCAAGCACCGTTTTTGCATGTTTCCTTGAGGCTGTGCCAGAGTTTGGTCTACCATCCCGGGTACGCTCTGAAAATCTGTGAAAATGTTGGAACCCGAAAACACTGACGCCCGGTCCACGGACCCCCACTACGGACCGGGTCCGTGGACTACCTACGGACCGGTCCACGGATTACCCCTACGGACCCCTCTACGGACCACCCGCCAAATAAATTTTAAAAAAAAGAAACAGAAATAAATATTTTACTTACTGCTTGTCCATGAAATGATGAATAGATCACTCGTGTCAGCGAAATAATTAGTTTCGCGCGCTACGCTGGGTAAATGTGACAGACCTGGGTTCAGTCTCGGGCGCAAGTTATGTCATTGCAGATCATTACATCTTTGCCATTTCTGCATGAAAGACCGGAAGCGTAAGAAAATTTGTGACATCCTTCCCTTCGCCATTTTGTTTATATTTGAAATTGTGAAGCCTGGGACGAGTTTACGAACCCGCGGGAGAATAGGCCGAAAAAAATGGCGAAGGAAATGCACTCAAAACAGCACAAAATTTTGAGGCTTCCCGGAGATTTCCCGGCCTTTCATACATACTTTTAGCCTCAGCAAAGAAAAAATAACAATGTGGAATGTCAATGGTATAACTTGCGCCCGAGATTGAACTCAGGTCTGTTACATTTTCCAAGCGTAACTCTCGACATTTCGTCACGAGTGATCTATTGCCGTGGACAAGCAGTAAGTGAGATCTTTATTTCTGTTTCTTTTTTTTAAATTTTACTTTGGGGGTGGTCCGTAGAGGGGTCTGTAAGAGTAGTCCGTGGACCGGTCCGTAGGTAGTTCACGGACGCGGTCCGTAGTGGGGCTCCGTGGACCGGGGTCAGTGTTTTCGGGTTACCCGTAGTTTCCATGTTCATGCTTCAGTGACCAAAGTGGATGCGTTTGTTCTACAGTTGTTCTACAGCAGCAAGAGATGACACTAATAAACGACTGGTTTTACAGGGTTTCCAATTGTGTTTTTTAACACTCACGATCTCGCGAAAGGTGAGTGGTTTTTGGAATTTATAAGTTACAAAATCATCTTCTAGCCCTAGCATATTTGCAAGTTAGTATAACTTAGTATAAACCTCTAGTAGAAAGTTGCTGTTGAAGAATCTTGTGGCAAAAAAATGCATGCATAAATATATATTTTTAAAGAAAGAAAGTGGCTGTGCGTAGAACCCAATAAGTGCATTTGATCCACATGCTAACACTGTACTTGGTAAACAAAGGGAGAGCGGGAGGGGGGGGGGGGGGGCCCTCTGATCAGTGATATCACACTTATTAACTTCTTATATTATATGAAAAAAATACCACCAAAACCCCTCCATGTTCCTACTATGTGGGTACTGTTGGTTTCTAATATTGTTGGAAAGAAACAGAAAATAAAATCAGTGAACTCTAACAGCAAGATTCATCACAATTTAATCAACAGTTTGATTCCAGGTCATTAGAGAAAAACTGAAACTAAATGGCAGTGCCTTTAATTGACTATAATTTTGTTATAATGTGAAAGACTATAAAGCAGTCAATATCTTCTTAGAAATGCACAAACCCATGTTATAAAGAACTTTTCAGTAACGTAAACAAAACTATGTTTTTTAATCACTTACACAAAACTGTAATAATTTTAAAGTTGTACCATTCCCTGCAACGTGAAACTGAAACACCATTTGGCAATGGGGTTGCAGAATGTTTTGAAGAGAAAGCCATGCCAGCACTTTTTGCATCCTTTGATTGCCAGAATTCCATTTCCAAGGGCTTTTGTTCTGGAAGGACACGTAACAGTGAAATTGAGAGTAGTGAAAACAGTGTTTTGTTTGAATAAGTCCATTGTTGATTTTTTTGCTTTTTTTTTGTGTGCTACTAAGAATTGTTGCCTATTAAGACTATGAGTGTGGAACAATTTTTTGTTGCATGTTTTTAGCAAATTCTTCACCACAGGAATACTGCGTCCAGCATGAAAGCAGGGCACCTTTTTCCCCTCTTTTCCACAGTACAGGTGAAGGAAGAAACTAAGCAATATTTTTTTTCTGTTTTTCGTACCGCATCAGGATAGGTGGGAGTTGAAGTTATATTTCAGATTCTCAAGATTGTTATGTAATAATGGAACAACCAGCTGCCCCTGTACCTCTCCCCTTTTTACCCATAAGTCAAATGTTTGGATCCCTGTTGGACGTATTACATCATGTTCCTCTCAGTGTGTATCAGTCATGTGCTCCATGATGGTTTTTTCAGCATCACTCATCTCTGATGGAAACATCAATATTTCCTTGATGTCAGAACCCTTCATTTCCTTTTCTCCTGTCAGAAATAGCTCTTTGAAAAGCTCAGGATATACTTGCATTCTGGACCCGAATCCCAGAGTCTGAAGCCCTTCCTGTAGTTGATCTAAAAGTATTTGGGGCTTTCTAATGGCATCATGTAAAATAAGGCTTTGGATGACTCGCATTTTGTTATCATTCTGAAAGACATTCACTGAACAACAACAATACAGTAAGAAACTCATGGGCGTAGCCAGGATTTTTCAAAGGGGGGGAGGGGGTCACACTGAGTCATACAGAGGGTACTCACCAGATTATCACCTGAATATCGTGGGTTGTTTGCTTTCAAAAAGGCTTACAAAGGGGGGGGGGAGTCACGGGCACCCCAGGACCCCCTGGCTACGCCCTTGAAACTGGTCAACGATATAGACGCTCTGTCGACAAAACTAACATTAATTCCAAACCCACCACTGTTGCCGAACATTTTCTGTCTCATCCTAATCATTGCCATACTGACATGCAACTAATTCCACTCGCACTTATCCACTCGTCACGTGATTCAATAAGAAAAGCCAGAGAGTCCTTTTCAATAGATTTAGCGACAACACTGGAACCTCACGGTATGAATAGACGTGATAATCGTAAAACTTGTAACCTTAGAAAGCCTTTTTTATCTTTACTTTATTTTATTTGTTTTGTTCGTCATTTCCGCCACTCCTTTTGATTTCGAAATATGTATTGCGACATTCACCACAAAATAATATTTTATTACACGACTAAGTTAGTTCAGAGGGCCAATAACTAGAATCAGCTAATCAAATTGCTTCGTTGCCGGTCCAATATTCTCTAAGTATTGGACCGGGCACTGTCCAGAATGATCCCGCACGAAGATTTTCTCGTAGTTTTACGCCATTTTTTTCTAAAAGTATTACTCTACATGAAATGTTATTTTTGTTTTCTTCCAACTTTGCTTTTTCTTCATTTTGAAAACATCAGGCTTGAGTAAACGTTCCGTTTGCTCCAAATTGCGCGCTTGAAGTTTATGGTGTCTTTGCAGTCTATCATTTGGGTTTTTCTTCTAAACAATTTCAGTCGTGTAATAAATCTCTTATTAACCAAGCTTGCTCGGGACCGTACTAGGAAAATATCGGCCCTTGGTCTTTTTGTACAGACCTCGCTGCGCTCGGTCCGTACTGTCAAGATCTCGGGCCGATATTCTCCCAGTACGGCCCTCGCGCTTGGTTGATAAGATATAGGTAATCTCATTTTTGTAAGTTAAAACCTGAAGAAGGCTGGTTTGACCAGCCGAAGTATTTTTATACTACAGGCTAAGAAATTTCTAAAATGTGATTGGCTAAGACAGGTAGTATTTAAGGCAAATTTGAAATACTTACATGTAAAAATTACGCCAGTTTCCATGGTAACTGAGAAATGATTGTTTCTAATTTTAAAATAATGGCGGACAGGTTTCCCGATTGTGACGCGAAAGAACTGCAACAGTTTAAGGAAAATGCCACAAATTCACAAAGAAAAGCACTAAGACCTGGCTTGCTGTTTGGACGACATGGGCTGAAGAAAAAGGATACAGTCCGGATATTGTAAGCTACGAAGCCAAGGAACTTGACGAGAAGGGAAAGCTCGCTTCCTCCGTGAACAGGGCTATGGCAAACGTCCCCGTGCATCAAAGGCACTAACCACTGAAGATGAAGAGCTGTTGTGGTCCAAAGGGCTCCTCGGCAGCCAGTCTCCGAAGTCCCTAATAGCCACAATGTGGTTTGTTTTGACGCAGCATTTAGGATTACGAGGCTGCCAGGAGCACCACGACATGTATGTGGAGGATTTTTCATTCAGCAAAGACGACAATGGCGTCGAGTACATCACGTACGAAGAAAACCCCACAAAAACGCGTCAGGGCGGCCTTCGCAAAACACGAAGAGTTGTTCAGCCAAAAATGTTTGCAACCGGTGGGCCAAGATGTCCCGTCAAGCTTTTGAAGAAGTTCCTGTCACACAGACCCGAAGAAATGAAAAGCAATGGGCCATTTTTCCTCGCGGTCATAGAGCGCCCGAAGTCTCAAGTGTGGTATAAGCGACATGGGATCCACAGCATTAATTCCTTCATGAAATCTATGGCTGCTCAGGCCGAGATTGAAGATAAAAGGCTCACAAACCACAGTGCACGCAAAACGCTGGTGAAGAAACTTAAAGCTGCCAACCAACCTCGCTCGGCAATTATTGGCGTCACTGGCCATAGAAACGAGCGCTCTTTAGCCGACTACGAAGAAGGCCATGAGAATGAACAACGGCTTATTTCATCAATCATAAGCTCAGCCGGTCAGGCAAGCACGTCCAACCAACGCCGTCCTCTTCAAAATGTTGGCCTTTCCTCTGCTGCGGAAAACACGCTGATGATGAACGAAGAGCAGTTGATGACAATCAACAATTTCCACGGCTGTCAAGTAACCATCAACTACCAGCTCAGCCAAAAGTTACCCGAGCCGAGGTGCAATGTTCCACAGGCAGAACCGATTGCAGATGACTGTTAAACTTTGATTGTTTAAAACCTTTTAAAAACTTCCACCCTTTAGAAGTGTGGTTTTCCGCTGGCTGAGGAACGAAAGAGGCGGAAAACGTTTTTCTCACACATGACTGGGAGCCTGGGTTCGAGTGTATGGGGGGTCTCAGGTCACGTGCGACGTTCGTGTTCACTTTGCAATTGCTATCCGCCATTGCCTGACCTGGGTGTTTAATCTCGGTTGTGTTAGGCTGTTTTTATCGCTAGTTTCTGCTATTGGGATGGCGAAAGATTCAGGAAGTTCACGTACCAAGTCTAGAGCCGCTAAACGGCTCGAACCTTACAACAAGAGCCCGAGGACTCGTGAAAATGAGCGAAGTACCGAAGATCGTCCCGAAAGTAGGAGTGCTCGTGGCGATTCGAGGGGAAGTAGTCGTGCTCGTTCTTCGCCTCCTCGCTCTTCTTCTGACCCACCGGACTGGGCTAAAGAGCTTCTCAAGCAGCAACAGGAAAACGCCACCGAGTTGAAACGCTTACAGAACGAAGTGGCGAGTTCCAAGTCATCACAGAGCAGCCAGAAACCCCGCGTGGCGGAGCCTGATTTTCGCTTTGCTGGCAACAAGAAACAGTACCAGCTGAACAAAGAGGTTGTTGAGAAATTGGATGAAGCTCTGGCAACGACTGGTGACGAGGAACGTACCTCAAAGATACAGGAAGGTAAGGATTTGCTTTTAGTAAGGAATAAGCATATCCTTCTAGCAGAGAAATACGGCTGGGACACGGTCGCGTGTTATACGGCCGACCCGCTTGCGAGCGACTCGGATGACGAAAAGAGGATAAGAAAGGCGGTTAAAGAGAGTAAGCAGTTGAGAGATGAGAAGAGGAAAGTTGTGGCGTCCAAGGTTGTGCGCCCGAAAGGTCCCGTTGTGCCTCCCCGTTCGTCGGATAGAAGGGTTGTCCTCGAGCGTAGCGCGAGTTACGCAGCACCTTTGGCGGCGGGAAAACAAAGTGCTCCACGTGACAATCGGTCGATCTGTTTTCGCTGCTTCAAGCCGGGGCACTTCGCCAGGGACTGCCGCTCTGCCAACGTGTCAAGCGGTACAGGAGTTGTCGTGCAGTCCTCCAACAGTCATCAGCAATCCTCACAGTAAGGCCCTGTCAACCGGGAGCACTGGTGCTCCTTTTGACGAGAGCGTTTTGCAACGGAACATTGATGATTCAGTAGGTGATTTGTTTGATTTTGTTGATGAGAATGACACTGATTTAGTTGAGATCTCTCCTGCGAGTTGTGTTGTTGTCAAAGGTCGTTTGCGTGAAAACATTGCCTTTTGGCAGAGTATCGGTGCAAGTAACTGGTTACTGAAAGTTATTCGCGAGGGTTACTGTTTACCGTTTGTTGTTTTACCGGAGTTGAAGTTTTTTTCATAATCACAAGAGTACGTCATGTAATGCTGATTTTGTGTCCTCTGAGATATCTAAACTGTTGACGTCTGGTGCTTTAGTTGAGGTGAATGCTGTGGACCTGCTTGTGTGCAATCCATTGGGGGTGGCCAAGAACAGTTCGGGAAAGCCTAGACTTATTGTGGACTTGCGTTATGTCAACCAACATCTCAGATCTCCTAAATTCAAGTATGAAGATATACGTACAGCAGCTGATTTGTTCCAGCAAGGTGACTGGTTCTTCAAATTTGACTATACGAGCGGTTATCACCATGTGGAGATTTTTCCGGCGCACACAAAGTTCCTTGGCTGCACTTGGATGGTTGATGGTTCCCCTAAGTTTTTTAAGTTTACGGTTTTGCCTTTCGGTCTTTCTGTTGGTCCTTTTATCTTTACTAAAATCCAAAAGGCCCTTACGAAACATTGGAGAAAGCAGGGTATTCGTATATTTACATACCTGGACGATGGCGCGGGGGCAGATTCCAGTTTCCGTGAAGCTCAGTGGGTCTCTAGTGTGGTCCGACAGGATGTGCGGCGTAGCGGTTTTGTGGCAAATGACGAGAAGAGCCAGTGGGTGCCAGTGCAGTGTGGGGAACTGTTGGGATATATACTTAACTTGCGTGATGGTACATTCCAGGTCCCGCAAAAAAGGATAGATGCTTTTGACCAGGTGCTGAGGGATGTGATAGCTCGCAAGTTTGTGGTGTCTGCACGCACAGTTGCCCGGTTTACAGGACTCCTGGCTTCCATGAGTTTGGCGTTGGGCCCAGTGGTGCGTCTTTGGACCAGAAGCTTATATCGTGACATCCTGCAGGCGTCATCATGGGACAGCCCTATGCAGTTATCTGCGGATGCCCAATGCGAGGTTGTGTTTTGGCAGAAGAGTTTCCACAATGCAGGCTATTCGATTTGGTCTCCAAGCCCTAGACCCGAAGTTCTGACCTACTCGGACGCTAGCGATTCTGGTTGGGGCGGCTTTGCAGTTGAGATTGGCGGCCAGGCAGCAGTAGGGAGTTGGTCGGTTGATGAGAGTAACAAGAGCTCCACCTTTCGTGAGCTGCGGGCCACTGGCCTAGTTCTGCAGTCTTTTGCTCCTCAGCTACGTGGCAAGGAGGTTCTTCACAGAACTGATAACAAGAACACTGAAATCATCTTGTCCGTAGGTAGCCGCAAAGCCGACCTGCACAACGAAGCAGTGAACATCTATAGACTGTGCAGAGAATTTAGCATTCGCCTTACTGTGGAATGGATCAGCAGGGAATTTAATGAGGTTGCTGATGAGCTGTCACGGATTGAAGATTCAAATGACTACATGCTGGATCCTGTCTGTTTTGCTCGCTTGGACAAGTGTTTGGGTCCTCACGCAGTCGATCGGTTCGCAAGTGTCAAGACGAAGCAGCTACGCAGGTTTTGTAGCCGATTCCTTAATCCAGGTTGCGAAGCTGTTGATGCCTTTACTGTCTCATGGGCAGGAGATCTCAATTGGCTGTTTCCTCCGCCATACCTGGTGCCTCGTGTCTTGCGTCACATGTCGGAAGGTGGTGAAGATGGAACCCTGCTGATCCCAGAATGGCCCTCGGCACCCTGGTGGCCCCTGCTTATTACTAAGCTTGGTGCGTGGCAAGGATTTGTAACGCGTTTCATTAGGATCCATCCCTATGAGGGCATCTTCACTCCAGGAGCAGCGGCTAGCTGTGTCTTCACCTCAGGTGTGCCACCTTTTGATCTACTGGCGCTTCAACTATGCTTCTGTGGGTCCCATGGACGGATGTGACATACATGGTCCGCCCTGCGTCATGCGTATCAAAATTTTATGAGCCTGTCATGGGCACCTGCTGATATGAGTTGCCCGCTGTGTTGGCCTTTCAAGCCTGTTATGGGCACCAGTAGGCTGTTATGGCTTCAGAGATTGATTCTCCATCTGCAGAGGTACAGCAAGTGAGCCTGTCATGGGCGCCTTTTTGGTTTTTCACCCGTTTTGGGCACTACGGCTGTTATGGCTTGTGGTGTTATAGTGTCATGGACCCAGATTTGAGAGTGTTATCAGGCTTGTGGTTCTGCTGTTCTTTGAAGAAATGTGTGTTTACTGGACTTTTTGTGTGCTCTTATGAAGTTTGTCATTGTGTTGCAGCTGTTCCACTGTTGGTAGCTGAGGTCATCTTTCCAGCCGAGTATCATGAGAATCGTTTTGAGCATCCCGAATTGAAGCAGCTTGCGAGGGCCTTACCAGCGGTATTGGTTCAAGATCGGGCAGCTTCAACAGTTGATACTTATCTTCGGGCTTACAAGTCCTGGAAGTCATGGGCTAGTCGTCATGATGCAGCGTTTCTGCCTGCTGATCCTGTGGTGTTTTCACTGTACATTGTTTTTCTCATTCAGCAGACCCGGTCGGTGTCTTCTGTTAATTCTGCAGTGTACGGCGTGAGTTGGGTCCATAACAAGAGTGGTTACCAGGAGCCAAGCGAATATCCAGTAGTGAAGCAAGTGGTCAATGCTGCCCGGCGAATTCTGGCTAAACCAGCGGCACGGAAGGAGCCCCTGTCTTCTGCTCTGGTGAGGAAAGTGATCAGTCGCCTTGAGAAAGGAAGCCTTGGTGACCTCCAGTTGGCAGCCTTGTTTTCCCTGGGATTCTTTGGTTTTCTCCGATGGGATGACCTGCACCGTTTGACTGTAGACAGTGTTCATTTTGCTGAATCCTATGTGGCTATTTTTCTGGAAAAGAGGAAGAATGATCAGTTCCGTGAGGGCTCGTGGGTGTTTGTAGCGAGATGCTGTACACCACCCTGCCCAGTTGGTATTGTTGAAAAGTTCTTGAGAGTTGCAGGCCATTCTAAGGGCTCTCGATTATTTCGTCGTGTATCAAGTACCAAGACAGGAGTACGACTCCGTAAGGAGAGTATGTCTTATAATCGGGCGAAAGAGCTGGTTAAGAAGGAGCTTTGCAAGGAAGGTCTGGACCCCACCAAGTTTGGTCTTCATAGCTTGCGTTCAGGAGGAGCTTCGGCGGCGGCCGCTCTTGGTGTTCCAGACAGACTCTTTCAGAGACATGGAGGCTGGCGAAGCGAAAAATCTAGGAACAATTATGTCAAGGAGACCTTAGACTCACTTTTACTTGTTACTAAATCAATTTGAAGCGGACTGTGACATTGTTAGTTAAACTTTCAGGACATGTATGTCAAGCAATTCTATTTCTACTGTCAGTATAGTTTTTGCGGAAGCCTAGTGCATGCTAGGCTTAGTTTTTTCATTTGTTCGGCGCTCTTTGCGTTGTCGCTTTGCGTGGTTCGGCTTGGCATGGCTCCCAGCTGTGTGTGAGAAGTGTGGTTTTCCGCTGGCTGAGGAACGAAAGAGGCGGAAAACGTTTTTCTCACACATGACTGGGAGCCTGGGTTCGAGTGTATGGGGGGTCTCAGGTCACGTGCGACGTTCGTGTTCACTTTGCAATTGCTATCCGCCATTGCCTGACACCCCCCACCCGCCCATCCATGAGTACTTTTTAGGCAGTTGAGTTGTTGTTTTCATTAAGGACCATGTTATTTCAATCGCTTGAATTATGGCAGTGATGTATTAGAGTTATTGTTTTATTAAAGGTCAGGCTGCGTGGTTCGGCTTGGCATGGCCCCCAGCTGTGTGTGAGAACCTAGACTTCCAGACATTAGAGTACAGTTTTATCCAAAATTATGTGATGTTTGAGCGATCGCATGTTTAATCACGTGTTGTTGTAAACCCAATCAATTGCGCGTGACGAAATAATAATGTGTGTTACATAAAGTGCGAAATTTCTTTGCCTTGTAGTATAAACAAAAAATAGCACGGTTTCTTCGGGGTATTTAGGATAAATACCGGCTCATGATATTTCAAAACTCCCCAAATATCACTCGCCGCGGCGGCTCGTGATATTTTGGTGAATTTTGAAATATCACTCACGGTATTTATCCCAAATACCCCTTGAAACCGTACTATTTCCTATACTAATTTAGAAAACAGTTCCAAGGAAGCACGCGCGCTGATTGGTTAAAGAGCCTGTTTGTATAACTCGATGGAGACACAGAACTAAGCGCGCGCTGTTGACGTAGTGATGGCGCGAGCAAAGAGAATTTAAATTTTGATAATCAAAGTTTACAAGTTGTTTTCCTTTTTCTCGTCGTGGTGTTTTCTAAAAGAAATAGAAAACATGTACTCCGTGTTTGTATCGAGTTATACAAACACTCGTGAAAGTTTGGGAGAACTCGAAAAAGCTGTGGAAACACTCGCCTGCGGCTCGTGTTCCCACAGCATTTCTCGTTCTCCCAAACTTCCACTCGTGTTTGTATAACTCGATACAAACACGGTACATGTTTTCTATTTCTTAAATATCACGTTGTGTCAGCCTTGCAAGAGTCTTTGACTTCTCGTCGTTTTTAAAATATCTTCGCCTTCTCAGCATAGCGGCCAATATAGCATAATTTTTGTCTTGTATTTTTTCCACTTCAAAAGTATGCTAATTAGCTTTATCAGTTACAAGATTATACAAAGCCACAAAAGCGTATATTCTACCATTTTGGTTTTGTTTGTTGAATTTCATCCCGGTCGACCGGGCTGAAATTTCCTGTATGAACAGATCAAAAAATACGTCATAAATTTTGTCTCATTTTTACTCTACTTTACTTTACTACCACTGTGACTGCAGTTAATAATTTCCTCTCCTACGGATTTTGTCATCCGCAATTTTCCATACTCATTTTACCATTCGCATTTTATTATCCACGTTTTATAATTCACATTTTATCATCCGCATTTTGTCATCCGAATTTTTTCAACCGAATTTTGTCATTCGCAATTTGTCATCCTCATTTCCTTTCCCCAAGTCTCTTCCCCCCACCCCTCCCCCCCCGCCCCCTCATTCAAAGTTTTCCCTCCGCCATCCGGTCCTGACTGCATTACCACTAAATTGGGTTTACACAGAACTTAACTGTAACAGTGTCTAAAAATTTGATGAATCTTAAATCATTAAGCCTATTAATCAGTGCCAACTGAGCTTTAATAACTATTTGTTTACTTTTAAATGTTGACAAGGACTAGTTTATGTCTTCTTTCGTCTTTTATGAGTATCGCTCACTCACAAGCTCTTCAAGTTCTCTTCAAATTTCTTTGCAGGTGCATGGCTCGGGGAACTGAGTGCTCTCGAACAGGTCTTAAGATGAAATTTCTGTCTCATCCTCACACAACTTGAAGACCGTTCTGCATTTCTGGCAGAAGGGACGTCGGCCATTATTTTGGAAGCAATTTCTGTCAAGACTTTTGCTTTGTAAACATTAGCACACACGTCAGCAGCGTACACCCAACGAGAGCACGAGCACGCGCTTTGCTTAATATCGCTTCATCGCGTTGTAAACTTACGACATGCTTGAGGCAAATTAGTCTCCGTAACGCTGGATTTAAAACCTGACAGTACTTTTGGTTGTCATTTTTAGTGCATTAAACGGTAATCAAAGGTTTGTTAAAATGATTATACAAAAATGAGAGCCGAATTGTACACTTAATTAAATTATTCATGAAATGAAATATTTCTGAAATGCATCAAAGCATAAAATTGTTTGACAATGACTAAACACTGCTAATTGGTTCTGTTTGAAATAATTTATCAATAGAGCCACGGCACGAAAAATCGCGTTATTTATGAAGAAATAGTCTCGAAAATCTTGTGAGGCACTAGCAGCCTCTGTTTCTGTACAATTATTTTTCAAAAAAAAGTCACCATGAAAAACTTATTGAATTTTTTTTGGCTAGGATATTTCTTAACAATACTTGCAAACCCATCTCTGACGGTAAAGCTGGCAGACGACAACAAAAGCAGTGAACCAAAGCTTTGCAAATCAATAGAAAGCGCCATTGTTGAAGTCAAAGACGAGCTGGTTAAAATAGAGAAGAAAATCAGAGAAATCAAGGGAAAAGGTTTGTAAAGTACTTGTGCACAAATAAGAAATATTCAGTAAACCGTCAACTCCTTGTTTAGATATCAGTTATAATAATAATAATAAGGAATTTGTATAGAAGAGATTTTGCAGACGAACGAAGCGCATAATTAGCAGCTGGTTTCACGGATAAAAGATCTGTAATGTAGGATGGACTTTCGTTCTGTAGTGACTTGTAAACAAAAACGAGCAATTTGAACTGAACTCTGAACGTTACTGGAGGACAATGTAAGTCGATAAGAGCGGGTGTGATATGATCAAATTTCGCAATCTGAAAAGTCACTCTAGCCGCGGCATTGTGGACTTTCTGTAAACGATCGAGCTGATACTTAGGTAGACCAAATAGAAGTGCGTTACAGTAATCAAGGTGCGAGGATACAAAGGCATGGATCAGTGTCTTTGTGGATTGCACGGTAAGGAATTTTCTATCTGTCTTATATTATATAGAGAGTGCATATAACACAACAAAGGGTCCGGATGGCGGACGTGCTAGGCGAACTTCTGTTAATGAGTGTTAGCCGCTCTACTACTAATGTTGATGTGATTTCTATGATAGGAACAATTGTATTTAAGGGGGGCGGAATGCACTAGTAGGAATGTGAAGAGGTTGTGACCAGGTTCGAATCGTTTGCGTGTTGTAGTGAAACCTAAATAGTGCTGCAGAGTCGAGGGCGAGTCAGCATCCATTGATCAGTTTCAGTGATAAGTTTGAACGAGAAAAGCGAAGAAGACTACGATTAATTAATTAATGTGACGATTTTACATTTATAATGGTTCTTGTTTACTACTGAGATGAGAAGATACGTTATAAATGAAACTTAATCTTTTCTCGTCAATGTTATCAGGGTTTTCGCTTTATCACATTAATCGCCAGCACGAATTGTAGTAGAGGAAAAAGAAAATTTCTTGTTTAAGATAACTTAATTGAGGTATATGAAGTCTTGGAGTTCTATGATTGTATTAAGTACGAGGACTTTGTTGACTGAATAATAAAGACTGACGTGTATGTTGCCGGTTTGTGATTTTTAGTCCGGTTTGGAGGGCATTGTGACAGTTACATAGTATACATTGGGTTGTTAAGTATAATGGTGGATAGTTATGAACGAGACGAGTTTTGCGTTTTGAAGTAGTTCATAAGTCAGTAGTAAACAAATGGGAAGAGATATTTTATTTCAGGTTACAAAGGGTAACTTGATACTTTTGTTTTTCACGAGTAAATTCAATTAGAGGTCATGAATCGTCGCTCCTTGTTCAAAGGACATATTTTAGAGGAGTTAAGACTATTTAGATTTCAAACAGTTTTAACGTTTACAAAATAAGTGGAAATGACAATTGCCTTGTTCTTGTATGCAAATGTAACGAGATACTTTTATTTTTAGTTAAAAAGGGTAATTTGACACATTTGTTTTCCACAAGGGAGTAAATTCAATTAGAGGTGATGAATCGTGAGCACTTGTTTCCCCGAGATGTTTGCCATTTTCAGTTATAAATGGTAACTTGACACTTCTGTTTTTCACAAGGGAGTAAATTCAATTAGAGCTGACGAATCGTCACCACTTGTTCCCATGGAATGTTTGAACAAGCAAAACGAGATATTGCTATTTTTAGTTACAAATTGTAACTTAACACTCTTGTTTTTCACATGGGAGTAAATTCAATTTAATAGAGCTATTAAGTTATGACCTCTTGTTCCCAGGTTATTAAACAAAAAAGAAGTTAACCTGTTGGACAGTTTTAAGGTGTCTGCAGCAGCGGTTTGATATCAAAATTCATGGGCATTTTATGATATTCGTTTCAGTCCGAGATCTTTTTGTTGAAGGTAAAAAAGTATGAAAACTGTTCAAAATAATGTTCTTATCTTAGCGATATAAGATCGTATGTACATCGGATTCTCAGTTTCTTTTTTGCTGTACATTGTAGCGTAGCCAAAAAGCTTGTCAAATTAACTAAATTATCACTGTAGAGTCGCTTAAATGCTCCTATTTTCGTAACCTTTTAATTGAAGAAAAATCTTCAAACAAAACTCTTGCACGCCTTGCGTGCCTATGTTTCCTATCTAGAGATGCTGAATGCCACTCGGTACAGCCTCCATGGTTTGCAAATCTTCGTTCCCTGAGTGAAAGTAATCATAGACCCTTTGCATAAATGGCGCCTAAATTTGAATAACAATACTTGGTACACCCTTAGCCTCACATTCATGTTTCAAGACAAAGGAATTTTCACATGCATGCGACCATGCGCGAGTGAGGACGTACGTGTTTCCCTCCCGTGCTGTTTTAGAACAAAATTTCAACATTTTATGTCTATGTGGTCAGTCTATTGCGCAATGCTATAAACGCAGAGGGAGATTAAGTTTTGATAGCGATATTTCCTCTCCTGAAGGGAAAAAGATTTGCGAGAGCCCACGGTCTGACCCAAATATAAACACAGCAACTGACGAAGGCGAAGACGACCAAGCGTTGGTAGCGCTTAATATGACCGAAAGGATTGCCTCACAACTAGAAATGACCTGCCAAATGCTTATTATGCAAGCGTCGAAAATAGACTGCAGAGGCTAGAAGGTATATTTGAACGTTTCTCTGTTTTGGAGAGGTCGATTAACAGCTTTCAAGCTGGACTGAGGACGCTAAGCGAGAAGTCGAGAATAATAGAAGAGAAGACGAATTATATTGAGAAGGCTTTGGAGTTCGAAAACGCAGAAATCGAGGGACTGAAGAAGAAAGACAAGGAGAATGAAGTTAAAGTCAAAGAGCTTGAGGATAAATTGCTGTACCAAGAGGTATACAATAGAAGGGAAAATTTGCGTTTCTTTGGAATCCCGGAATCTACTACTGGTGCCGAGAATACATTTGAAGTGATGCGTAATTTTCTTAGAGAAGAACTGGATTTGGAAAACGCAGGGAATATTAAGTTTCAGAGAGCTCATCGAATTGGCAAGAAGAAGGTGGGAAAGGCCAGGTCAGTTATCGTTCGTTTCTTCAGGTTTCCAGAACGTGAGCCGGTTTTTAGAAAAGCGCGTGAGCTGGAGAGTAATACTGAAGTAAAGGTCTACTCGGATCTCCCAAAGGAAATTAGTGAAAGAAGAAAAAAGCAGTGGCCAAGGCTAAAGAAAGCAAGGGAAGAAGGAAAGATAGCATTTTTTAGCAAACCTGAGCCTGACAAATTGTTTATTGACGGACAGTTTGTTCCTCTGTAGATTGAACATTTAGATTTTTTTTAGGAACGGTTTTCTCTACAGATTGAACTTTTTAAATTTATATTTGATCTTGTTGTTGGTTTCTGTAACGGGAGGATTGCGTAAGATCATTTAGACCCAAAAAATTGTTCCAATCTCTGAGGCAGCTCTAGGTGTTAATTACTCAGTTTCCATTTATTCTCTTCATGTAATACATTGTTGTGTAATGTCCTTTATCTGTAGTTTCTTTTGTTTATGATGTTGTGTAGAAACCTCTTTTAAACAATGAAGGTGTGCTAATTACAGATCCTAATATAAAAACATTCTGCAGGAGATACAAAATTTTTATTCCAATCCTTGTAAACGTGATCCTCTTAGACCATCAGATCAGAAGATATGTTAAACTCTTTTTTGAATAATTCTGGAATACCAAAGCTCGAATCTGTGATGGAAAACTAACAGTCGACGAGTGTTACAAGAGTCTTCAGCTATTTGAAAGCAACAAGTCACCAGGTAATGATGGATTAACGGCTGAATTCTATAGAGCATTTTGGCACATTTTAGGAAATCTTATGGTAGACAGTTTAAACTCTTATGATTATGGCGAATTGTCAAATTCACAGAAGGAAGCCATTATTACCTTAATTGAGAAAAAGGATAAAGACAAACGGGATTTGTAGAACTGGAGACCAATCTCACTTATCAATGTGGACGTAAAAACAGGGTCAAAAGCTATTGCTAAAAAAATAGAGAATGTCTTACCAAATATCATACATTATAATCAATGTGTATATGTTAAGGGAAGAACTATTTTTGACGCAGTCAGAACGATAGAAGATGTCATGGTATTCTCAGAAAGGTATGATATTGAGGGGGGAATGATTTGTATAGATTTCAAAAAAGCCTTCGATACTGCGAGTAGAGATTTTCTATTCGCACTCTAACCTCTTATCGTTTTTGCAATAGATTCACACATTCTACAATATCTCAAGTTGTGTCATAAACAATGGTTTTTCTACTCAGCCCTTTGCGGTTGAAAGGGGAGTGAGACAAGGAGACCCCTTCTCTGCTTACTTGTTCATTATAGTGCTAGAAATTCTTTGTATTAGTATACAGAATAGTTAAGATATTGGTATTGAAGTAGATAATGAAAAGATCAAACTTTTCACGGATGACCTAACTGGTTTTTTGAAAGATAATCTTTCTCTTGTGAACTTTCTTAAGCTTATATAAGATTACGGAAGTTGTTCAGGCCTGAAGATCAACTACGATAAATCAGAAATAATGCTATTAGGTAATTGCTCTTATACTCTACAACAAGACAACGCCGCTCTATGCAATTAAAAAATTAAAAAAGGTTGTTAAAATTCTGGGAGTGTACTTCACCTATGACCTTTGAGCGAAACAAAAATTAAATGTTGTTGAATTAATTAGTTCCATTCAACAAAAACTACGAATCTGGAGGTGGAGGGATTTGACTATTATCGGAAGAATTCAAATTGTAAAAATGTTTATTATTCCTGTTTTTCTGTATTGCGCGAGTTTAATATCCGTAAATAGGGAATTTGTAAAAAATGCGAACAAAATTGTCTTCCATTTTATCTGGAAGGGGAAGGACAAAGTCAAACGCTCTGCTCTTATTAGTGACATTAAAGATGGGGGACTTAAAGCCCCACATTTAGATTCTATAATAGAGAATCCTTTGTTGCAAAAAATTGGCAAGCGATCAACCCAGCAATTGGAAAAACATCCTCCTGCATTATCTTGAACCTGTAGGGGTAGATTTATCTTGTGTTGCGATTTTGATTTGAAGAAACTGCCTGTAAAGCTTCCAGCATTTTATGAAGAATGCTTGTATTGGTGGCAAATCTGTGTATTTTAGAAATCTCGCAGAAAAAGGAATTCTTCGAATGGGGGATCTAATCTCCGACAATAATGAACTTATTGTCAAAAGTAATTACAAGTTGAGAGAATTAAACATCTCGCCGTTAGATATATTTAGACTTATTTCTGTAATCGATGCTTTACCAGTTGAATGGCGTGAATCATTAAACACGTGTGCTTCTACAGCTGACGAGCCTTTCAATTTGCAAAATGAAATTAGATTAAGAATCAACACTCCACCAACTGCCCAACTGAATTTTAACACCCATTTTTTAAATTATGTTTTAGAATGGAAAGAGATTTACAGCTTGCCATTTCGTACTTCCTTCGACACAAAATCGCGTGAATTCCAATATAACTTACTCAACAGGTGTCTTGTCACAAATTCCTTTCTAAACAAAATTGGTATTATTCCATCTCCGGCGTGTTCCTTTTGTGGTGAAATGAACGAATCCTTAGAGCACTTTTTTATTGATTGCCGTTATACTAAGGATTTCTGGGCTGAGGTCATAAAATGGTTTGATAATCAAGGAGTAAAGATAAAATACCTCTCTGACAAAGATATAATGTTTGGTATTCTAAGGTGCGAAGACGAGTTATTTATTAATCATACTTTAATAATTACTGAACAGTATTTATATAATTGTCGACAGAACAAATCTCTTCCTTCAGTTAAAGTATTTAACTCGAAAATTAAAAGGATTCACTAACTTGAGACAATGATCAGACAATGAAATGGGGCAAGTATAAAAACATTAAGACTGATATAGAATCTCGTGTTGTTGCTGCGCTGTACTATTATTGTACTATTATTATATTTAGAAACAGAAGAGAGTTAAGAGGAACTGTGGCGTGCGTATGTAAATATATGATGTACCGTGTCTGTCTGTTTATGTGAATTATGTTTGTCTGATGAAAAAATTGTATGTAACTTTAAATCAATAAAAATTGATAAAATACAAAAAAAATTGGTATTCAAATTTAGGCGCCATTTATGCAAGGAGTCTATGGATCGGCAGAACATTCAAGCCGGCCGAGTTGAGGTACCACTGCTAATAAAATGAAACACAGCATGCCAAGAGCATTCAAGACCGGACGAAAGCAGACTGAAAAAACATTTTCATAGCAAGTGTTAGATTTCAACGTGATTGACACTTGTTTCTATCAAATATCTTGCTATTTTAAAGTGCGCGCGCTATGACCAGATTCCAAAATATGGTGAAGACAAAACTTGTCGACACTTTTTAAGGGCCAAGCAAATCTTGTCAACCTAGTGTATATGGTACCAAATCCACTATGAATACGTTTGGAGCTACAAACCACTGTGTTTGTATTTGAGACAAGAACGACTTTGGCATAAAAAATGTGCTTTATTAGGCCATTTCCGAGTTCCCTTAATTGTGCCTCCATTTCAAAGCGAGTCTAAGTGCGAAACCATTCTCATGAAAATGACTTTGATTTGCACGAATATGAGACTGCAAGGGTAACTCATTTTCATATGAAAAGTTTCGCACTTAGACTCGTTTTGAAACAGAGGCACAAGAGAACTCTAAAATGACCTTTTTTTATTAAGTGAGTTAAGAGAAAATTTGTCACTAAATTTGCAATTAATTAATTTAATATTAAATTGTAAGTAGCCCATCTTCATTCTGAAAAGATTTTTTTGAGACGAATAAAATATGTATGTATGTAATTTAGGCAATATAAATTATGGTATATCTTAAGGAATGAGTTTGATATAGCTAGAAATTTTCGCTGCAAAGTTGGATTTCACACAGTGGGCTATCTCGCTATAATTTGTGTTTTTGAGACTCGCTATGATTTTAAATTTTCTAGAATAAATCTGCTATGGATTTGTCAGTATTGTTACAAATTTCTTATTCCACTCAAGAATTCTGTAAATAACGGAGAAGCGCTCTCAATTTGAAATTTCGACTTGAGAGCGCTTCTCCGTTAATTATTTACACTTTTATCCAAGTCACCAATCCATTTATGAATATATTCCGCCAGTAATTATTTGACTTTAAGACATTCAGGTTGATGCAACAAATTTATAATTTAGAGGGTGGATTTCATTCAATAAAACTGCTTTAAATTCGTATTTTATGGAAGAATTTAACACAACAAATCAGTAGTTTGATAAAAGACCAGCCTTGCGTAATAAAATAATGTTCTCAGTGGCAGATCTAGGGGAGGGGCCCGGGCCCCCCTTATTTTTGGGAAAAAAAGAAGAAATGACAGAAGGGAAAAAGGCCAGCAGGGCAAGTAAATCAAGACACCCCCCCCCCCCCCCCCCACTTAGCTCAAGGTCTGGATCCGCCACTGGTTCTCAATGAATTATTTCACTTTCACTCTGAATTTGTATTTTTATGGAAGAAAGTTTGGCTCAACAAATGAGAATAAGTTTGGTTAGTTATGGATAAACTTCTGTTTTAAAGAGTAAGTTTGCAACAGCATATCCGTAGTTCATTCGACTTTCGTCGTATTCGGTTTAGTGCTGTTTCGATTTTAAAGAGTCAGTCAGCTGTCTGGCATGACAATTCCAGCTGCTTTATATGAATTTTAGGTGTTGCGATTCGCTCAGGTCACTTCACTGAACTTTGCAGTTTTTGGTTTGGCAAATTAAATCAGTTTGCAATGAACGTGAATTTTGTGAAGCGAGTGTGGCGCAAATTTAGCATCGAATTTAGTTTATATTCTGCTACAATTGAATTTACTTTCAACAAATTGCAGTTGGAAGTTTAGCACGTGTGTTTGCGCGGTAGGTTTTATAGAGTGACCCTCCTGAACCGATTTCCCATTTATTTATTTATTTATTTAAGGTAAGTTCTTCAAGACCTTCACTCAAGGATTCATTTATTTTCATCATTTAAGGTGTTTTCTGCAAGAACTTCACTCAAGAATTCCGTTGTTTATTTGACTTTTGACAGTTTACATCAATTTGTTCTTTGGAGAATGAACCGAGCGCAAAAAAATATCAGAGGTTGTAGGGGTTGTAGGCAGTCCTGATAAATTAACCATACATTGATAGAACGGTTATTAGCAAATTAGTAATGATAAAATACTGACATAGGCGGATACTATTGTTTATAATATTTCAGCTATCAGCCTTCCAAAACCGAGACACAAATATTAAGATTTTCGTACTTTTGCTTGAAGTATCTGAATTTGCTGGATTGCAACTAAAGTATTCCTTTCCTAATATAGAAAGACAGCTAGCGCTTAACGTCTCTAAAACTAGTACTCTTTTTGTTGTTAGCTTTTCAGAACCCTTCCGAGGAGATGTGTGGTAGCCAATTCTTTGCTCCAGACGTCCACTGCAAAAGGAAGATACTGATTGAGACTCGGTCAGCTTTGCCATCTCATTACACAATCAGCGTCAAAGGTAACAGGCGCCTTTGCCCTAGCTTGCATCTAAATTTTTTGAGAAGTATAAACATACGAAGTTTATACTCTCTTTTGTCTAATGGCTTTTACTTTCTTTGTTTTAGTCGATCACAAAGCTCTTGTTGACGAAAAGAAAACTTCCCCGGATGGCAAAGATCTCCGAGTGTTTTACCTTTCGGACAAAGCGAGTTCGCCGTACGAGATTGATCGAGTTGTTACGGGTTTGAACACAACTGAAGCACGTGTGCAATTTCGGGTCCAGAGAATGATACCCAGCAACACAGCTGACAGCACTTCCTATACCCTCGTATTTTCCGGGGAAAAAGCTGGCAATGTGAAGTCAGACCCCCAAAAAGTATTCGCTTTCTTCGAGGATTTTTCCAATTCGAAGTTGAACCAGTGGACTCGGGTGTGGGGCGAGTGGACTGTCCAGAATGGTGCTTTGTTTGGTAAAACAGGAAAGTCAACGTTCGGAAACGCTGAAGTGGGCTTGTTCTTGAATGAAGGAAGGGATTGGGACGATATTGAACTGGAACTTGATCTGATGGAGACAGGCTCGGGAGTTGTTTTCCCAGGTCCATTCCTGCGAGTTCAAGAGTCTAATTTACAATATACAACGGCGTGGTGGTTTGAATATTACACAGACCACAAAGATTGTACGATGAGGCCCTTTATCATCAACAGAGATGGCTCCTGGAAGTACAAATGTCAACTTCCACAAGCACTTGTCAAAAATAAGTGGTTTCATTTTAGGTATCGAGTGGTAGGAAACAGAATATCTCAGTGGGCTAATGAGGTGCTTATTCAAACTTTTACAGTGGACAAGGAGTGGATGATTCACAGTGGTAGCATAGGTTTGGGTTGCCATAGCGTATATAGCGGAAGCGTTTA
>CM042748.1:38862174-38867174 GCA_022496165.2 Catalaphyllia jardinei | reverse complement strand
TTCGTTTCCCTCAACTTTATTCACGCAGACAACAGTAAACAGTATGGGAAAGGTATGAGAAAGTCGTGTTAGTTCGTATTAGTTTGTTCACTGTTTATACAAAATTGACTCGTTTGAAAAGGACGCTGTAAGGAAGGAAAAACCATTCACTTGATGAGAAGAAAAAACTTGTTTTCGGTCTTTTTAGGCATTGGAGTAGGACATTTTACAACATGTATGGGAGGAATAGGAGGGAATTTGCCTGCAAGTCATGGTCAAGTTTAATACAAGTCCTTCACAAACTTTTTGCTGTGTTGTAAGGCGGGTCAAGAAAAGTATTACGAAGTTAGTTTTTTAATCACTTATACGGGTTTCATTGCCTACAAAGGCATTGAAATCAAGAGCATTGTTTCAGAAAACGACCCCGCAAATCTTCTTCTATTTGAAGCTTTTCCCGGACATTTGCCCTGATATTTAGAGAGACTATTTGTTCATTAACACTCACTCATCTCGGAAGGTGTTATCTGCCCGAAGCCTTGGGCTTCGGCGGATAACACTGTCCTCACAACTTAAGGCGGCTCACTAGAGTTTTCTGAGACTCAATAGCGCGCGCTGCCATTGCCTGCCAGACGTCAGTATTAATAGCGCGTGCAAAAATGACGCTGGTAGTCCTAAGAAGAAACGAAAGCAACTTCAGCATTTGAAAGGCGTTAAATTACTTCGGTATACGTAGCAATAGTTTGAAACTCTGTTCAAACATGTGTTTAAGCCTAAGGCCAAAAAACTATGACAAAAATTCTCTAAAAAAACAGGCAAAATAGCTCTAATTTACTCTTTGCTTTCTGGCACGCGATACATGGCGTCAAATAAGCGCGCCCTAACTAAATAGCCACGCGTGTCACGCGTGACCAGCCTGGGTTCGCACGGTGCCCTGGGGACGAGAGGACAAATGCTTGGCTGCTAAGCCCTAAAAAGATGGCGGACGAATGGCTTGTTTGTGGAGTGAACTCGAAATTGTTATTCAGTTCTATATATTATACTGGATGAACGTATTGTTGGGATGAACGTATTATTGGGAACTGCGCGTGAAAATGTCAGTTCTCAGTACGTCAACGAACTGGACGTTAGCGAAACGACTCGTTAGCGAAACGACCGACATTTCAGTTGCACAGTCGAGAAGTGCGGGGAATGATCTTAGCGGCACATAGACGTGTACATAAACATAGGTCATTTGCAGGTATGTAACTAAGTTCTGAAATTCTAAGTAGTTTAAACAGATCTAAAAACGTTAAAACTGAATTTTTAATTTCTGACTGTGAGAAACCTCAACACCCTCTCTCTTGATGCACGCGTTCGAATATTTAATCGTCGACATAGCGGCGCCACCATTTTGGTTTGAGGGGCGAACTGTCTAATGCTTTTCCTCGACTTCTTGCATTACAAGGTCTGCGATGATCGGGCTGACTGGAGATCCCATGGCGCACTCTGATATCTGTTTAAAGTAATTTTTAATTCCCTTGAAATTGTTCTACTATCAAACTTTTTTTGAAACTTGGCGTAATTAACATTCATGATATAAACATTCCAAAAATCTACTAGTTTCCCTGATTTCATCAGCGAAAAAATTATCTCGATTGATAAAATCCTTGCATTTCTACAGACCTTTGAAGACGTAATTTCTATGTTCACGACCGCGTGCAAAGCGGGATCTGGGTTGGGCTACTAGTGATGTCACTTCGGGAAGCGAGCTGAAACACTCAAGAGACTTTTGACTGAGCTTAGAGCTTGTTAGAGGGCTATCAAAACATTTTTGGGTTATTTGTGATTCATATGTTATCGAAACTGAACAAGATTTTTATGCGAAAGAACTGTATCATCTAACATTAAAATTTGGAGTCTAGCTACATGTACGATTTGGATGACTGCGATGTACATGTATATTTTTTTTTCCTTTTCGAAGTGTGGGTCACCCACAAAGATTGCCGCGTAATAATAATTTTTTGCCAGGATCAGGTCAACAATTTGCGGGTCCAGTTGGGTTATAATGTTACCAGCAATTGCATTAGAGTTAACTTACAGCTCTTAAAGAGTTATAAAGATGTTAATGGACACAAAGAGTCGGAAAGTTGGCTTTAAGGAACGTGCAAATTTCAGAGTGTCAAAACATTTTTAGATTCACACTAATTTCACCCACACTAATTTCAATGCAGTCGTAGTCCACTTCTGCCTACTTCGCCAGATCAATGATTGAAATTATTTTCGCCCGACCGTAGTATACGCATAGTCAATTACTGTGTAATTTTACTGTGCATGAACACAAGCTATATAAATTTACATATTTCTTACCACTAAATCATGGCAAATCCTTCATTAGGGTATTGAAAAGAGGTTTAGTATAGTATCAGTTACATTTTGTAAATGAATACATTTCTATTTCACTGTTATTTTGAATGAAATATCCATTTTACGTATGCTAATAACCTGGGAGTTCTTGACATTTGCGTTTCGGTTGACTGACAATCGCATTCTTCTTTCAGCATGATGAACTCCGTCGGTAGCTCTAGAGTTGAATCTTAGTCATTTGATTCACTTTTCTCACATAGTTATATGTGTAAATGCTTGATCCATTCTTAGTTTGAAATTTAGATATATTTCGTTCCTCAAAGACGAAGCTCAATGAACGAAACAATTCTGTATTCGGTATGGCTATTGAGATACAGGTCGGATTACGGCTTCTGGTGTGCGTGTGTTATACATAGCTAGTTAACCAATACATAACTAGTTAACCAGTTAATTTGAAGGCTCAATAATCTTAATCACTTTGTCGTAGGATGCAGATTTCGTCTATTATTCGTTTAAAAGTGTGTTTATTTTGAGTAAAAAACCGGTGCGTTTAGTTTACCGTGTGATTTCATGTGATGGACTCAGACAATCGATAGATTGTGCTTGGAGTAGTCAGGTGGCTTCCAGCTTACCCCAAATTCGTGTCGTATGCAGTACCATGAAAATGTCAAGCTTTTCACTAGAGATAAAGAAGAATATACAGGCCATGAAAAGCTATAGGTTTTTATAGCAGCGGCAAACCCGAGATCCAAGAAATCCTCGACGGCTCCCCGACTTTTGCTTCGCACAGACCAGCCCACTTCTTTGGTCTTTTTTCTTGTTTCTGGTCGAGTTTCATCAGGATACAGGTATCGAATGAAGAGGAATACTCTATCCTTCCTATCCTATATTGCTACAGTCTCCAACAACACATATTCCTTGCATTTTGCAACGGTTTTGACACACACTATCGCATGCTCGTATATACATTCTTCTCAGAAACAAAACATTGTTATTCCCGAAATAACGTCAGAAGCCAACTCGTCCCATTCTCCGCTGTTCCTCGGTTGTGAACATGGAAATGTGCAAAATTATAAACTTTGAAAATCCAAAGAAAATAGCTACTACGATGATTTTTTTGCAGTGGTGGTCAGGAGAGAAAGGAAATTTATATTAGCGAAAAAATTTTGGGGGGGCTAATGGCACTTTAAGTCTTGGTTACTTGGAAGATGGAAAGTTTTATCTAGAAAGCAAATCTTCATTTATTGATGTAAGCAGTATTGCTTCATTTATTAAGCTGTTTTCGATTGCTTAGTTGCTGGAATTTTGCACTTTTTCGGACAGCTCCATTGCTAGCTTGAAGTCCTCGCCTTGGCCAAAATACACCCACTTGGAAATTATTTTCCAAAAAAAATCGTGTTCCACTATCGAACTTTTTTTCTTCTTCAAATATGTTCTTTATTGGACTGTTCTCAGCGAATAGCTAACAAAAAAAATCGTTGGTCACCATGCTCGTTTAAGAGAAAAGGAGAATTTATTTCGGTATCAAGCTTAGTTTGAGGGAAATCTCTTACGTTTTGTACATGTACGTGCTAATGACACGCAAAAATCGTGCACAGTCGGGATGCGCAATGCAGTACCAAGGAATTCTCTTAAGGGGGCTCAATAGGCTAAAAATGACGACATTCCTCAAATATACGATGTTTTATAAAACATAATATTTAAAGCCCTTGAACACTTGCAAAAAGCATTTTGAAACGATCTTGCCGATTTTGCCTCTAGATGAGTGTAAAATTCAAGGAACGTACATTGTACACAGTGGATTATTTTTCTACGTAGCAACAGCCATAGCGATGGTTGTTTTCTGTCAGAAAGTGACCAAAAATGGAGGTCATTTTGAATAAATATGAATGATGGTTTGTAGGGAAGGCTGTTAAGACATACAAAATTTGATAATTGTAATCACGTGTGAAAAGTGCTGTCTGAATCACCATCACAGGCTCATTCATTTCCCTTATAAAAAATAATATTTCCTACAACTGTGGTAACTTTTTACAAAATACAACAACAATTACACTCCTCTAATATGCAACCTGCAAATGCAAACGCAAATATACATCATGTAAGGAATGTGAGGCATTTTTCTCTACCTTTGTACTAACTGACTTCACGCCAACATTTCTACTTTGGAGAGTATTAAAGAGAAATTCCTCAAACTTTGGGTAATCAAAGAACAATAGTGTCATGATGCATTGAGCTAAAAGAATTGTAATATTTAACATCTGTCACGTGACACAGGAAAATTTGTCCACTGGGTTTGTTGCAAAAATAGGTTGTTTCCAGATAAAGGCTGTAAAAAGCACTGAAAACAAGAGTTAACTGTCAAAACTTTAGTTCACTGCACAAAAACAGAGAAACAGAAAATTGCAAGATGTGCTTATTTGAAAGTCAAATCTTGTTTTATCAAAGAGCAAGAACTGCTTGCGTCAATGCTATCAATGCTTTAAATGAAAGCCTCAAAGGGTGTGGCTGGTTTCCATAGCAAGTAATTCATTTTGAGTAAAACCTAAAATAGATTGTCTCTGCTGAGTGCAATCGCACAAAATTATCTATCTATCTATCTACATGTGTATCTATCTATCTATCTATCTATCTATCTATCTATCTATCTATCTATCTATCTATCTATCTATCTATCT
>CM042748.1:38857993-38862164 GCA_022496165.2 Catalaphyllia jardinei | reverse complement strand
TCTATCTATCTATCTATCTATCTATCTATCTATCTATCTATCTATCTTTCTTGAGTTGGTTACAGCCGCACACTTCACGAAAAATGAATTTGCAAATTGCTTTGTCTTGACTGCTGGTACATTGTATGCTCTTTGGCGCCTAAAATTATAATAAGAGCTGTAGGCTTCAGGAATTTAATAGGTGATGCAGGTTACTGTCCTGATTCTCACTGATTGATCTAAGTAAAGACTTTGTAATGTCTTTGTGGTGTGCCCTGGTAGAGGTCAAACAGGCGCGCTCTAATGTTTCCTCTTATGGCATTCTAGGAAAAATACATGCCAGAGCTCTTTTCTGAATACTTTCTAACTCGTCTGTAAATACTGAGGTGGAGAATAATGAAAAAACTGGACAAGCATAATCAAGGGAAGATCTAATACATGCGCAATAGCAGGCGACGAGATCCTTGGCTGGAACGCACGCACGTTTAAGTTGCACAAGGAAATAAATTTTCCTAGCTGCTTTCTTAATTAAACTATCAACGCGATCGTTCCATGTTAGTGTGTTGTTAATGATAAGGTCAAGAAGCTTTCTAGAAGTCATTGCTTGGATCTGTGTCCCATCAACAGTGACTGGGTCGAAGTGTTCCTGGGGACAACAGAAGCTGATGGCGAGCTCTTTAGTCTTCTCAAGGTTTAGCTGGAAAAAATTTTCTGCTGACCAGTTGGAAATGTGATCTACTGCTTCTTGTGCTTTAAAGATTATATTTCTTATGTTAATGATATGCAGAGACATAATACAAGGGCATCAACAAGTAACATTTTATTCATACCTTTTTTTGTACCAATCCTGGTCTATGCACTTTTTATGCAAGTTTCAATCAACTATGGAACATGTTAGATGATAGCACTAGAATTAACCCTAAGAATTTTAAAAAGTACATTTAGTAATAAATACTTGTTTACTCAGTAGTTCCAAGCTCGATCATTTTTATTACTATTTCATAGAACCGTCTAATAATTTAAGTTTAGTTTAGGAATACTATGTGAACATTTTCATTTTTTTATCAATATTATTAAAATGGACCACAACGTAAACTACTGAATTATTAGTATTATTATGTCACCCAATACTCCCCCCACACGACTTATTAAAGTTCTCGGAAACATAATTTCCAATGTTTTGGGGGATGCTTGTTGGTTTTGTGATATCTTTGAAATGATCTCTGTTTTGAGCTACACTATATTGATAACAGGATTATGCTGACATGTAGGTATTTACAATAGTGCTTACCTTCCAGATGACGTACGTGGTAGTGGTCCAAAACAACAACAACAACAACAACAACAACAACAACAACAATAATTATTATTTGTTGCATTAACCTTTTGGCATAACTCTGATGGAGTTCAATTTAAATGCTGGCTCCTTCAGGAAAAGTGATTTTCCTGGGGCTTTTATATGCCTATGGCAGTGGAAATATATAGTCTAAGCTAAGTTGCTTAGCCTGTGAAATCTGTTCATAGAACAGCTTTTAATTTTTGGGGCTATGTACAATTTGACAGGAGCATGAATCACACATTTTGAATTTTGTAATAACAATATAACACAAACAGTGCTAATAAACCTTGTTTTTCAATGCATTTTAATACAGAAGTCAAAAGGCTTTGTAAGCCAACTTGAGTTTTTTGAAACTGTCATTTTTTTTTTTTTTTTTTTTTTTTTCATTCTTTATTGTTATTCATTACAGTTCTATTAATACCAACACATATACTCCCTTACTTACAATACTTCCAATACCTAAATCTCTAAATATTGCAACACTGGTCAGGATGCAGGGGAATTCACAGGGTTTTAGCTACAACTATATCAGAGGATGTCTTTTCGTTAATCGATTTTCACTTTAGATATTTTGTTTTAATTGATATTTTCCAAATTGTACTTGAGAGATAACTTATTGATAAATTTGTGCATGTAGATGCCCTTACTATTGATTTTGTTTGAGTAGATGTAGTGGCGCATAGCTAGGGTAGTGTAGTTAAATTTATAGATTAGCTTTGTTTCTTTGGAGCTCAGAACAATACCGAACAAGAGTTCCTTCGTCGTCGGAGAGATCTGACAACAATTAGCTTCATTGAACCATTGGATAACTTTTTTTGTAAAGGAGTCAGTAAACGGACAGTCAATAAAAGTGTGCTCAATAGAGTCCTTATTCCCACAATACAGGCATTCATCATCAGCTTTGATACCGAATTTGAAAAGTTCTTTCCCAGTTATTACGATTCTGTGAATTAGTTTAAATTGAAACTCTCTTAGCCTAGTTTCCTTACAGACGTTTTTCAGTGACTTGAAAATACTGCTCCACGAGTCCTTATTTATAGAGAGATTTTCACTCCAACGTGTGGGGCCCGTTTGATCATGGGTGTGAGTCTTGGAAACAAGCAATTTATAGAAATCTCTTGACCTTGCCGTGCAAAGATTAATTTGTACTGAATCATTCAGAAGAAATATATTGTCCTGACTGGTAAAGAACGATTTATCAAGGGTATCAGGGTGTTTGGCTATGGACAGGAGGTGCTTAGGAATGGCGCTGAGCACTTGATAGTATTGTAGAAAGCTGGTTCTGCATGAGTATTTAAGTGAGAATGCTTGAAAAGTTAACAGATTGCCGGTTTCATCTAATAAGTCCTTAATAGAGATAATACCCTTCATGAACCAGTCCCTCCAAAAAAATTGTTTCCCCCCAATAAGTATTTCTTTGTTGTTGAATAATATTAAATTTTGTTTTTGGTCATAATCATATAGGTTTTTTAAATCATTGAAATTATCAAGGATATTCTTATAAAAGACTGGTAAATCTTTGAAGTGTTTTGTATCGTAGTTGCACTTTAAGAGAAAGTTTAGGCCACCCACTTTCTTAAAGAAATGGTTCGGAATGGTGCACCAGTTACTGTTAACAGATTTTATCAATCTAGGGATCCATGCAAGTTTTAAAGCTTTGAACATAATACTTGTATCAGTCATGCGGATTCCTCCTCTATCTGGGTCTTGATAAAGGCCAGATCGTTTTATTTTATCCTTTTTGTTTCTCCAAAGAAATCTAAACAATTTTGTTTTTACTAAATCCGCCGTTCCTTGAGGAACTATAAGGTTGGAAGCCGAATAAACTAATTGTGATAGACCCAAGATTTTTAGTATCATAACTCTTCCGAATATTGTTAAGTCTCTTGAACTCCACATATCCAGTTTAGTTTGGAGTTTTCGAATCTTCTGGCTAAAATTGAGGTCGTTGTTCCCTTTTTCATCATAAGAAAAATGGATCCCAAGAATTTTCACAGGACAACGAAACCATGAAATATTTAGAGGTTTGTTTTTATTATTCATCCATTTTCCTAACCAAATCGCCTTTGTTTTCTTCACATTTAAGTAGAGACCAGCTAGTTTCCCAAAGTCTTCCACTATTTTCAGTGTTTTTTCTAATGATCCTAAGTCAGCGTTAAATAGGGTGGTGTCATCTGCAAACTGAGAGAGCTTGATTTCATTTCCAAATATCTCGATGCCTTTCACGGTTGAGTCCTGACGAATTTTATTAGCAAGCAGTTCGACTGAAAGAATAAAGAGGTAAGGAGAGAGAGGGCATCCCTGACGCACTCCTTTAGACGGTTTAAACCAGTTCGTTCTATTGCCGTTATTGACTACAGTACTCTCTATGTTTGAATAAAAAGTGCTGACCCAGCGTTTCATGTCAGATCCAAAATTAAAGTAGTCGAGCGTTTTCATTATAAAGGGCCATTCGAGAGAGTCAAAGGCCTTCCGAAAGTCTAGTGATGTTAATATGCCTGAAAGATTCTGTGTTTTTGTTATTTCCATTACGTCGTTTATGAGACGGATATTTTCTCCTATATAGCGTCCTTTAACAAAGCCTGTTTGATCTGGGTGAATTAGGGTTCCAAGTATTGGTTCGAGACGTTTTGCACTTGCCTTGGCGGCAATCTTAAAGTCGACATTAAGTAGCGTAATCGGTCTCCAATTAGAGAGATCTAAGAGCGAACCTTCCTCTTTTGGGGTAAGTGTGATTATTCCCCTTCGTTGAGAGATGCTAAGTTCACCTTTCGCATGTGCTTCGTTAAAACTTGCTAATAAATCATTTCCCAGTAGATCAAAGAAATATTTATAAAATTCTATTGTGAAGCC
>CM042748.1:38840493-38852993 GCA_022496165.2 Catalaphyllia jardinei | reverse complement strand
GTTAATAATTCTGATATGTTTATTACTATTTAATATATATATGTTATTTACCGGGCGGGAGGTCTGTATGGGGAAAAACTGTGCCCGAGGTCTTGAGTACATGTCTATTTTTTCCTGCAGTAAATTGGTTTTACAGAGTACTAATGGGTTTGTTTACGCAACTCTTGTCATTGAACCGGCCTGCATGCCGTCTACTAATGATTTGGAAAAAATCTTGCAACGAGCGAATAATTCAGATAGCAGGCAAAGAAAGATGTATTAAAGAACATATAGTTTTCGAACTACTTTAAGTTAGTTGCATTTGTTTAACCAGTTAAGTTTTCCAAAACAGTTTTCCGGTGTAAAATTTCATGCAAAGTTTGAAGTTTTACTACAAAAACAATGTCTGTCAGTCATCACTTTTTAAACCACTTGAAATCAGACTTTTCTACCGTAAATTAAATAGCAGAAACCAGGGAAATTGGTTAAGTATATTGTACAGAAATTCTCCTAAATACAGCAACGATCAGAAACGTAAATTGGACTGAAATTGACTCAAATTCTACAGCGAGGGAAACACAGGTTTAAGCTCCATTACAGCGACAAGCTAAAAACAAACCAAGCAAACTCTCACAACTTCAAAACACTCAACTGAATTCACTTACAGTGACTCTCCTTGCCATTTTAAAGACAACAGATATAAACTTGCGGTGACTTATCGTCCTTGGATGTCTAAAAAAGGCAAAAGATTGATGATTACCGCTAACTTTTAGGAGCGAAATGTAGGCAGCAGGAAAAAATCCGGCCCTTGGGCCATATCGTAAAAAGCTGGACCAGTCACGTGTGCAAGATTAGCCAATCAAATTCGATAATTTAGGCATCCGGCCCGCTCAGATGCTTGAGGAAAAAGTAAAACAACATATTTGTTTAGACCTTAATTGGTCATGGGGTATAACTTAATATGAAGGTCTGTGTTTTCTCAACTGTCACACTTAAAAGCTGTAGAATTTCTACTAACAGCAGTATATGATTTTCACATGCACTTATCTGTGTAACATGTCTAGATCTACTGAATGAAATGTTTAATTTACCTACCAATAAATGTGAATAATACTATCCAAACTGTATGTACATTGATAATTTTATCTTGTGTAGTTGCGAATTCAAATAGTTATTCACTTTTTACTAACTAGTGAATATTTTTCTAGGGTGTTTATCTCAGTCGCCATTTGCTTGGTGATGTTTTGGGGCCATTTTGCCTTTTTTGACCTTTGCCTGGTTCGACCTTTGCCTGGTTCGACCTTTGCCTGGTTCGACCTTTGCCTGGTTCGACCTTTGCCTGGTTCGACCTTTGCCTGGTTCATCCTAATCAACACTGGTGGTGAGTATAGCTGTGTGTTTTTGATTACCATCACATGACTGTGTCATGCTGTCATGGTGCAAAGAAAGCCATATGAGCACTTTGCTGATCAGCATGTTGTGAGATTGATAGTGGATGATGGCTACACCAACGTTTACACATTAAAGATTGCAAATTCCTTGCTGGGCTACAAGAATGCAGCCTGTTGAAATTAAAAGGACGGTGTCATGTGCACAATGACTTTCTGTACTGGCTTGAAATTGCTCTTGAGAGAGGATATTTAACTGCACTGTATTCTTTAAGAGCTTAGAGATAGTGGATTTGTCAAAACTAAATTATTTTGAGGTCTGTTTGTGTTGAATAATCTTTAACTCATGCTGTGTTTCCTGACTTGTTGAGTCGCAATGTGATCAAGATACTGTAACTTCATAATTCACCAGTGCACGCTAATTGTTTTGTGTAAACAATAAAATATTGTTTTCTCTGCCATACCTTGATAGATTTCTAAGTTAAATACTGTTACTAGTTAACAGAAGCTATATGTTAATGTGCACAGATTCTAGAGCACTTAATGATTGCTGCGGAGCAAGTGTAGCTACAGTACCACTCAAAAGTAAGTTACCACCGTCTTGCGAGATGAGTCTCATTTCTCTCGAGACTCGTCTCGAGAGAAACGAGCCGAGTCTTGTTTGAAATGAGACGTGTCTCGTTTCTCGCGAGTGCACTGGAAGTTCCAATACTTCGCTTTCGTCGATATTCAAACCTGTTTTCTGCATTATCGTACTGATTTGCTCAGTAGGCACGATTTTCATTCTCATCAGCGATGCGTGTGTACCATGCGTGTATTGTAAGAATTTTTTGCGTCTGCAAGCTGGCAACTTCTTGCGGCTTCTTGTGGTCGCTTGCTCTTGGATCCTACAAGGCACAAGAACTTCTTTGCAGTAGGAAGTTAAAATGATAAAACTTCTTTGCTGTTAGAAGTTAAAACCGAAAGAACTTCTTTGCGCTGACATCTTGGCACACAAGGAATTGTATCAAGACGAAATGCAAAGATGCCAAGAACGGTCAAATTTCTCGAGCGCCAGTACTTACCGTAAGAAGTATTTTGAAAAGACATAGTAAATATGATTAAAGCGATAAATTCTTAACTCTTGACAATTTAAACTCTAAAGCTCAATTCAGACATCAAACTTTTCATGAGCTGAACTTAATTCAAAGTTAGACCGATCCAAATTGTCACACTTAATCTGTAAATTCAGAAGGGTGAACGACCTAAGTAATGTTTTGAACAGATGATGGCAGCTGCTCAAACGGCCAAAAGTAATGAACGGATGCGATGAAACTTTACTTTGAATGCTTTGATTGGCATGAGCTGCTGTTTACATGTTCTACAGATTATTTATATCTGTCAAAACGTAAACAAATACAGCCGAAGATGTTGATTCTCACCCATACCGATGCACAAACAAATCGTTGACCTTCCAAAGTATATGGCTACCATTACTTAGAGGTCTTAGGTAGTTTCTTAATGATGTGATTAACATTAAGTTCTAAGCGTAAGCCATAAAAAGTCTAAACCTTGTTTAGTCATTGTTGGTGAAAATTTTCGTTCGTGAATGATAGATTTTATCACTGACAGTGAGAAGATTTTGGTCACGTGCTGAGCAACATGTGAATGCGAGAGTGGCTCAAAATAACTTGTTCAAAACTTAATCTAAATCCTCTTCACAGGCACTTCGAAAACACCAAGAAACTGTCTTCATTTTGCCAGCAAGAGTACACTGCTATGCTACTCACTATCTATCACGTATTAGTATCACCCAACTATAATTATTGATTTGTGGACATTTCAACCTAATGTCTCTTTTACTATTTGAAGTTGCATGAAGCATTTCTCTTCAAGTAACAAGGTTCTTTGATCCATTCAGTGACAAATTTCTGAAAGATTATATTCTTGAGCCATTGTTCCCATTGAATTTGCGACTTAAGTAGTTGTTGTACATGTGCTTGTTGCCAACATTTTATTTCATTCATAAAGTAAAGAGTAGGAGCTTGCAGCTCACCGACAATCACTTCCATGCAGTTTTCTTCCCAGTTGACCTTCACTGTTTGTCGCGCTGAAGACTTTAGAAATTCTCATATCACAGTTGATTAAGCAATGTTATTGCTTTGTCCTCCAATTCTAAACGTCTCATGCGATTAGTCAATGCTTCTATGTCCGAAGCAATGATCTGTTATTCGATCATGTGTTCTATCTCTGTTCATTTATGCTCAGCCTGGTTTCTGTGTGAATGTTTTCCGTTAAGTGTAAATATCTCCGGTTTTTCTTCCATTTTGAATCCTCCAATCCCACCCATCTCAAAACCAGTGCTCCCTGATTGGTTTTCAGCGAAACCTTTGTTCTTTCTGTACATGAGTGCAATATCACCCGGATGGTTGGGCAGTACGTTCACTGCATTACAACACACATATCTCTCTTAATAAAACTCTTAAAACAATAAAACAATATATATGTATGATTAATATTATTCCCCCTCTCAATTTCCCTCACATATACCTTAACAGAATGCATATCATTAAATGCACATCTACCTAAACCCCACCAAACCTCCCATATAACACAGCCTGCATTTCATTAAACCAGTTCTGGATTCATTGCCCATTATTTCTAGGCTGCTGAATTCATGAATAAATTGGTCTAGTCGTTCCCCTTTTACTACTACTGTCAGTATTAAAAAAGTATATTAAAAAGAAATGATGTAACAGAGAATTAACTCTGAAGTGTAAATTTAGTGCTAATGTGACCCATGAATAACCCACTGGGCGCTAGCCCTAGTAAAGGGAAACAGGGAACCACACGAGGTAAAGAAAAAATCTTTTGACCTCGGTGGGAATCGAACCCATGACCTCCGGAATAGATCTACCGTCACTCTGCCGACTGAGCTACGAGGTCAGACAGAGAAAGTCGGGGTCGATTTAGATGGTGAATCGCGGCGAAGAGAAAGTAACATTTATATATTAAAAAGAGTTTTCAGTTTAAACATTACTTTGAACAATGTCTTTAGAACACTGGTTTTTCACCTATTTCAGCTATAGATGGTTGCAGTTAAAATGTTTTTTCCCTATTTAATATCGTTGTTACAAGTGAAAGTAAATTAGCTGTGGTGACTTGCAATTGAACCAGACCTATTAATTAAATACAAGACACTCATGATGGTGGGGGAACACTGCCTTGCGTTTGGTTAGCCCATGCGACTTCCGGCGATAGCGTGACAAATAACCTCACTTATCTCCCCAGCACTACGAGTTGAATGACAGACAGCATGTGCTGGATCAGACAAGAGTATCGGTTAGCAAGCAATGCACAAAGGCGATGCAAAATCAACAAGCTTGGGGAAAGTCGCTGCACAGACTTAACCGCACTACACAAGAGTGACCCTTGTTTATTGTGTAGGAATACATAACCAACCTCGTCTCCAAAGGGAGGGAGGGAGGGAAAATTAGACGATAGGTTTACAGAAAGTAATAGCAACATTGCTTAGACAAACTCAAACGGTTGTTCGACCTTTTATGTGGAGACATTCGTCTGCTAGTAAACCAGTAGAAAAGGATGTGCTACCGAACAGCTTACCCTAGTGTGTGTAACATCTAATACATGAATAGTGATTTAATGCTTTGCACCAACGCTATGGTTCGTTATAATGTACTGAAGGTACCAAAGCTACAACGGTTAGGTTTTGCTACAATGAAACTTACAGTTTGCTAACCTTTTGAATACAACTGCTGGCTCATTGAAAACGCAGGTCACGCTCCATTAACTATATCTTACTGGCATGACAGTAAAATCTCATATAATGTATTCTCAGGAATATATACAGAGGCAGCGTGGCTGAGTGGTTAGGTGACTCACCAGACTTGAAATCCAGGTCACAGGTTCAAGTCTTGCTCTGACAGTTAGACCCTAGTTGAACTCCATGGCCATTCTTGTAAACAACCAACTGGTTTGCCTCTTACCAGTTGGGACGTTTAGCCATGTAGTGTTCATTTGCATTATATGTTTTATCTTTTGTTTCTACTGGCCCTGAAAATCTCTTTGGGGAATAGCAATTCCGATATATATATAATATTAATTTTATTTACTTATCATTTCAGTCTTTGTTAGTGCCATCATGTCTGATGATTGGGGAGTTGATGAGTCACCTGTAGTAGTTGCAACTAAACTGTCTGGAAAATGGAGCACAGATGATGTACAAGTCAGTGACATCAGCTTAACTGTAAGTGTTACATTCTTAATTATTACCTTTAGAACTTCATGATTGAGTTAAAACAATTCCATTTGTACCCATGTGTGATCTCAGATGACTTGAATTTCTTTTTGTTTTTTTGTTTTTTGTCACATCTGTTTTTCAGGACTACATTGTCAAACAGAAGTATGCCACTTATCTTTCCTACACTGGCAGATGTTATGCCTTCAAAGGGTTTAGGGAAGCACAGGCAAATGTAAGGCCAGGCGATAATTAGATATAATATACATTAAGTTCAGTGCAAATCCACTAAAACAAGTAGCATCTGGATAGTTATTGCTTGTCTCTGGCTACTTTTGTTTTTTGTTTAAATATGTTTTTTATAAAATTTCAAACTGCTTGATTTTGATTTCGATTATTATTATTATTAATTATTTTCCCTTATTTTATATCATCATTTACAAACTAGGAAAAATTAGTGTCCAGCTGCTTTTTTAACAACACGTACATTGTCATGTGTGAATTTGTATGCACTACAGACAGGAGAAGACCTAGTTAGTATTACATACTGTAGTCAGGGTATATGCTGTAGTAGTCAAGTACCATTCATTAGCCTGGAACTGGTTGTTTTCCTTGCTAGCTGATTAGAATGTACATGTATGATAAATATTACAGTTAAAACTCTCTACGATGACCACTGTGGATCCGAATAATTTTTATCAGTGGTTGTTGTTGAGAACATGAGTGGACATTTTAAGGAGTCTTCAATGGAAGTAAAGTGTGCAGATTGCTGAACACTCAATCATGGCCATTGTGGACATTTTAATGGCCACTCTAAAGATGTTGCCATCATTAAGATTTGACTTTGTTTTGTACAGTAAACCTTGATGGGTAGTATTGTATATTCTAAGTAGACATGCTGCTCTTTTTAGTGTCCTGTTTTTGAGCGACTGGCAAACCCCATGATGATGTACGACCGTAACAATGACAATTTAAGGAACTTATGACTGTCAGAACTGTCAAGCATGAATTGGAGGTCATTCATCTGCAGACAGGAGAAGTAAGGAAACCTTTGTCTATTACATTTTGCATGTATTGGGGGAGTGAATTAAATGGATGTTGAAAATGTGTATTAATAATATGTACCATTATTTACCCTCGGCAGTGTTTAAAGCACAAAAGCTAGTGGAGCCGAGCAAAGAAGTGAAACAAATAATTCAGATTGAACATATGGCTGCTGCTGGCTGGACTAGCTGTATATCATTGTTCCTTTCACTCAAATTTGGTTACAAAAGCTGTCTGTCTCTTCATTAGAAAGAACAAAAACACCAGTGCAATATTAGACATTTTTTGACAGGTTGCTGTTACATGAAATGCTGTGGTCGAGTGCTGCTCAGAACAAGGTTACACTGTCTAAATTAGTTTCCAAGTATAAATTACTCTCAGGAAGCTGTGATAATTGTTGTCTTTTTTCCAGAGACCTCTCCAGGATCAACAGTGGCCCATGTCAGGACTCTACTTGTATTGGGTGTGCAGGCACTGTGCAACTTTGAGCTGTCGATGTGTCCCCTGAGACGTGTCAGTCAAGCCATGTGGTCGTTGTACACTGGAGCTTGCAAGTCAGCTTTCAGAAACATCAAGTCTATTGGTGAGTGGCTTGCTGATGAACTGATCAATGGTGCTAAGGTTTGTATTGTATCAGAAATTCAAAACATTTCCAATTATAAAATGTCCTTATAACTCTGTAATATTGGTGTCCATTTTTCTCGAATCCTCTCCAGGTGCTAGTAAATGCAGTCATCAACAGTGGCCCATACAAGGACTGTACTCGTATTGAGCATGCAGGCACTGTGCAACTTCAAGCTGTGTCTACAATGAGACACGTCAATCAGGCCATGTGGTTGCTATGCACTGGAGCTCGTGAGTCAGCTTTCAGAAACATGCAGTCTACTGCTGAGTGCCTTGTTGATGAGCTGATCAATGCTGCTAAGATTTGTATTGCATCAAAAACTCAAAACATTTCCAAGTTTAAAATACCCTTATGAAGCTGTATTTGGTGTCTTTTTCTAGAATCCTCTCCATTAACAGTGGTCCACATGAGGACTCTACTTATAATGGGTGTGCAGGCACTGAGCAACTTCAAGCTGTGGATGTGTCCCCTTGAGACATGCCAATCAGGCCATCTGGTCATTGTGCACTGGAGCTTGCAAGTCAGCTTTGAGAAATAATAAGTCTACTGGTGAGTGACTTGCTGATGAACTGCTCAATGCTGCCAAGGTTTGTATTGTATCAAAAACTCAAAACAAAGTATGAAATACCCTTATGAAGCTGTAATATTGGTGTCCTTTTTTCTAGAATCCTCTCCAGGTGCTAGTAAATGCAATCATCAACAGTGGCCCACCTGAGGACTGTACTCATATTGAGCATGCAGGCACCGTGCAAGAGACGCGTCAATCAGGCCATGTGGTTGCTATGCACTGGAGTTCGTGAGTCAGCTTTCAGAAACATCAAGTATATTGCTGAGTGCCTTGCTGATGAGCTGATCAATACTGCTAAGGTTTGTATTGCATTAAAAACTCAAAACATTTCCAAGTATAAAATACCCTTATGAAGCTGTAATTGGTGTCTTTTTTTCCAGAGTCCTCCCCAGGTTCTACCGGTAGTTAATGTTATCATCAACAGTGGCCATGCAAGGACTGTACTCGTATTGAGTGTGCAGGCACTGTGCGACTTTAAGCCATGTATGACTTAAAGCTGTGTCCACAATGAGTAGAATCAATCAGGCCATTTGGTTGCTGTGCACTGGAGTTTGTGAGTCAGCTTTCAGAAACATGAAGTCTATTGCTGAGTGCCTTGCTGATGAGCTGATCAATGCTGCTAAGGTTTGTATTGCATCAAAAACTCAAAACATTTCCGAGTATAAAATACCCTTATGAAGCTGTAATTTGTGTCTTTTTTTCCAGAGTCCTCTCCAGGTGCTAGTTACACGTAATGTTATCATCAACAGTGGCCATGTGAGGACTGTACTTGTATTGAGTGTGCAGGCACTGTGCGACTTAAAGCTGTGTCCACAATGAGTAGCGTCAATCAGGCCATGTGGTTGCTGTGCACTGGAGCTCGTGAGTCAGCTTTCAGAAACATCAAGTCTATATTGCTGAGTGCTCTGCTGATGAGCTGATCTGATGAACATTTCCATAAACAGGTGCAGATGCAAAATTACATGTAAGTTGAATTATTTGGGAGCTGGAAGGTCTGTGTTATTGAATATCATTGTGTTTATTGGAATTTATGCCATACATGTAGCTGACAACTGAGAGCCTCTATCTGTACAAAGCTCAAATAACTAATTCTCCATGGGTTTTTCAAATGGCAGTTCTTCAAAACTTCCTATTTTTTCAGTGGCATTCCTGTAAACCTAGCTAAGTGCATAACCACTGCATGTATTAATAATATACATGAAAAAAAATTACTCTATTCTGATTGGCTGAGAACAGTGCAGTTTTTCGTTAACACAGTGCAGAAAAGAGGTAATTGAATGCAAAAAAAGGTAATAAAGCAAGCATTCTGATTGGTCAATGAACAAAGAAGTTCACAGATAGCCAATAAAATATTTTCTTTTCAAATCAAGCGCGCGCCCTGGATGGCGCAATTTTGGCGCAATTTTTTCCTGGTTGCGTGATAATTAAATCATCTGAGGTAAAGCGCGTGCACAATACTGAGAAGAGAGTTCAGAGTCCGTAAAGTTCAAAACATCCTTCACGCAAAATTTTCATGTTTATATTATTAATAAGTAATCATACGGTTTTTCTCGTTCAATTTGGAATTAATTTGCACTTGTGAGTTTTTCAAAAAGCGAAATTGCACTCGCCGAAGCGGCTCGTGCAATTTCAGCTTTTTGAAAAACTCACTCGTGCAAATTAATTTCAAATTAAACTCGAAACCGTATGATTACTATACAAATAAGATTTACGTTAGTTTTTATGTCTACATAGTCAGTGTGCTCAAGAATATGGATAATTTTTAACTCCATTAAAAATCAAACTTGTATTAGTTGCTCACATTTTGATTTTTGACCAATGTTTGTTGATTGATG
Source organism: Catalaphyllia jardinei (assembly GCA_022496165.2). Lineage (NCBI taxonomy): Eukaryota > Metazoa > Cnidaria > Anthozoa > Scleractinia > Caryophylliidae > Catalaphyllia > Catalaphyllia jardinei. Next base: position 38,843,317 of record CM042748.1, on the reverse strand, counting down.
ATTTATTTTTCTCTTTTTTTGTCAGTAATAATCAAACAACCCAGTGGATCTAAAGGGTATATTTTTCCTTTTAAAGAGTGAATGTGATTAGTGGATAGCCTGAACTCATTTAACACATGGCAAGATTGATTAAAGTTGCATTGACCAGGTAAATCTGTTTGACAAAGTACTGGATGGTACCATTTAGCATTTTTGATAACTTAAACAAAGGCAATTATCTCAATCTAAATCAATTTGAAGTTCTACACAGTGACAACTTGTTTTTACTTCTAAATGGCATAGACATCACAGTTGTTGCATTTCTATTGCCTTCAAAGTAGCAGGATGAATGTAATTTGTTGGAAGCAGTAGTGGTCATCTACCATCAAAAACGATACCTAAGGTTAAGAAGACACTGTTAGTAGAATTTACTTTTCACGAGTGTGTCAGACAATGATTTGAAATGTATCATTGAGAAACCCCAAGATACTGTAAATGATTCTTTAGCAAACTTGTCAGATTGCCAAAATGCATGAGGTTGAAAGGCTAATGTTTTTTTTTTCATTCTACAGTATGATGTTCACATTAGATGCTAGACTACATGTCTCAATCTGCCACCAGGTTTTTCAACCTGATTGACAAGTACTTTCTGGAAACTAATCATGAGAAAAATATTCATCTCAAAGCCAAAGCTGAAACAAGTCCAGTTGTAAGTAAGATCCTAAGTAGTAAATAGACTTGTTCTGATTAAATATGACTGCCATGTCACCAATCTTTAGAACAACCTGAAAGCACAGCTTGTGATTACTGTTTGTGGTTGTACGCTCTGCGTGTGAAATTTAGTGTTGACATGTTCAGTCTGTGCTTTTGAGAGCAGAAGGTTTGTGAGAAGATAGACACAGTACTCTTCCTGAGTACTATATGACTTGAGGAAAACTAAAAACCAACTACAAGGAGGATTTGATGAGAACAAAAAGCATTCTACAGTACCTGTGTTTGAAGTGGTATAGCATTCCCTCAAAAGCTATATACATATAATATCAAGATACATTGTGTAACAGGTGAAAGCATGATTTTACAAGTGCTTCTTTCTACATTGTGAACTGTGAAATATAGTTTGTGATGCCTTTCATTTGGCAAATATTTGTTTTTTAAACAGCAATCGAGCATTGATGAGGTCGATCAAGGTCTATTCTTTCTTTTGCTAGTTTTTCTTCTTTGGTTTTAATTTTGAGTACCAGTTTTTATTTTTCTGTGCAGGTTGGTCCATGTAATTTTTTGCTGCCTTTGCAAAGGGATATACCGGTAGGAAATAATTATGTTTCTCAATATTTTCCCCTTGTGCTAATTTTTCAAATCAATTCAGTGTTACTCTACCTGTTTGAAAAGTAATGAAATTGTCATTTAACTACTTTACTGGTTACTACTTTTCTAGCTGGTTTTGCTGAAAGAAAGTCTTTTTTCAATTTTTAACTAGTTGATTAGTTGTATGGCTTCCAAGTTACCATTTGCTTTGTGATTTAATTGTTTACAAAAGTTTACAATCTTGAAGTAGTTTACATGTGTAAGGACTTTGTCTGAAAATATAATAATGAATCCTTTGCAATCCTGATATCTTTCAGAAGCCTTAGGAGTTTTGCTGTGCTTTCAAGACCTTGGTTGTGCCTCAGGGAAGTATTCAGAATTGGTGGAATGGCAACCGGTTGAGAATGTACATGTACACTGGAAAGGAAAAGATAATTATGAGAGAAATGCAAAGTTGTTGGCAAGAATACTCTTGGGATTACTTTGTCATATGGCTTTTGTCCTATGATTCTCCTGAGTTGAAATGCTCACTGTTGGATTGCCTTAATCCGTTCAAAGACGTGACAGATATAACTTAATCTCTGTTTGTGTCATAACTTTTTCATTTTGATCGTTTTGCTCACATTATTACCTACAGTAGGTTTTTTGGTTGTAGGGTGCATTATTTTAGTGTCAGAGCATTGTTTTGATTTAGATCTGTTTCCACCATACAGTACTTTCTGCAAGTATTTATTAGGTTTCTACCATAGTTTCATAAGTATTCTGTTGGGAATAGGAAGCTATAAAGTAAATCAGCTGTATTATAGAATATATTATTAGCTGTAATTACAATAGTTTTCATTTATTCACATTGATATTTTTGAACAAATCCCTATCTCCTCAACAAATTGTGTGAAAATAAAAGATTGATTGATTATTTGATTCAAATATTGTCCCTCCAGGCAAAAGATTTTTTTGTATCCCTTTAAATTGTTCACTAATGAAAAGTCTTGTCTCAGGGTTTCCACGTGACCAAAATGAAATATTTTTATATCTCGCATATTGATTTTATGTGATAAACAATTACAATATAATTGACAGTCATGGCCTTGATTGCAAAGCAATGTGCATTCATTTACTTTTTTTTTTTCTTAAGGCAGGTGCATGTGATGTGACATAGTTAATGTGTTTCTTGATATCTAAGGTCAATATTGTTGTCTTTTTTCTTCAATGCATGTTCAGCAGTGCATATATAGTCAAACCCTGCTAACTTAATTAATTGATAAATATATAAGAAAATCATTTGAATAAATAGATTGAGTGTTATTCATTTTCGCAAAATATATAATATTAAACAGATGTAATTTACCCTTGGAATAGTGGAAAGAGACCAGATGATAATGTGACAATTTGTCCCTACACCTTCTGGGGAAATTGTGACTTAAGACCCTATAGAACCTTTAATTGGACAGGCTCTTCTAAAATTCTGACTGAAAAAATTGTTTTGTGCTGTTGCACCCAACCTTGTCATTGTGGGCCACGCATATGTCACATCAAGACT
>CM042748.1:38822842-38840093 GCA_022496165.2 Catalaphyllia jardinei | reverse complement strand
AACTAGTGTGCATTCTGTCTAATAAAGGGGGTAAGTTTTTAAAGAAGCTGTGGTGCTGCATCGGTGGGAGTATTGTTAGGGTTGATAATTAACAATTATTGGACGAGGTTGAACAAAATATCATGATCTGCGAGAGACTGACAAATCACAATATTTTGCGATAACCAAGTTAAATAATTGTTTTATCATTCGATCACCAAGTTTGTTGTCATATTTTGATCATTTCCTGGCAGCTCAGGGAAGCGATCTGCCATTTTTCTCTTGAGAATGTGGTTCCAATTACGCATGAGCAGAATATTATTTGCAGCAAAACACGTTTAAACGGTACTAAGCATGAGCAGACCATTATTTGTGCAGGTCACATGGTGGGCTCTCGGCCAATGAAAAGGAAGAAAACAATGCATCGAATGATGGTGTGAATTGGCTACCATAAAAAATGTGAAAGCTGACATTTTGAGCGTTAGCCCTTCATTGGTGTGAATGGTTACCTCTGAGGAAGAGCTGACACTCCAAACGTCACCTTTCAAATCTCTTTAGGGTGCCCAATTCACATTATTAACCCAGTTGATGGAACCAAATTACCTTGTATTCTGTCTACATTGTAAGCACATTTCAATTTCATGAAATATATTTGTTTCTAAATGGATTCCTGTTGTTCATTTAATGTACTCCTATTAGGCCTGCATAAAATGGAATGAATGAAATGAAATTTAGAATAATAAAATACAATTGAAGAGGCATAGTCGCTCCATAAAATTTATATGTGAGTATTAAAGATTGCAAATGATTGTTTTTTGTTTTGTTTTTGAAAAGTAATCATACTGTTCAGTCTCAGGAGCCCATCACTAGGAGTGTACAACTCCCATTTTGAGCCTGCTGTATGTCATGGCATTTTTACAGACTGGCCTTTTTCAGGCTTCTTTTCCAGCGAAATTGTTCAATTCAAGTTCACGTGAGCGTGCATGATGCATCAGTAATGAAATATTTTTCGTTTTGCTCTTTTTAGTGTTCTGTTGAAAATATGACATCAATTAAAATTATGTCCATGCCTGTGATTGGTCACTGAAGTCCCAAGTCCCTGTGTGTGTCTAAATTCACGTTTTAATAAATTAATAATGAAAAAACATGGGTATGAGAAAACGCCTTGACAGGAATATGGAGGTACTCAAGTGATGGTTCTGTATTTCTGTTGCAGTTAGTTTTGTATGCTTTAATTGTGTGTTTTATTTAGTGAATTTTTCATATTGATTTCAAGAATTATTGGCATGCATTGGAGCTGAATATGTTTTCCATTTTCGACCGTTTTTTTTTTTTTTTTGATTTTTGTGGCTGCTTCTGTTTTGAAATTTGAATTGATCAGTTTTTTGGCGTATGATTGAGTGATATTCTTCATAGATTAAGATATCCCTTTTATTTTTCTTGCCATATTCATTTTCTACCTTATGATATAAATAGGTAGAGTAACTTGTAAATCCATGTTTGAATTCCCTGTAAACAATTTCCTTTGTCAAAACATTGCCATTGTGGGTGTGGTGATCTGGTAACTAGTGCCGCGGCTATCGCTGTAGGCGGGAAGATCAGTTGAAACGAACATGGTTGTACTGTACAAACATGTGTTCTGCAGTTCTCTTCGAAATTTGTCGTGGAGCCCCGCTTTCCTCTTGTTGTTCGGGAGAAGATGAATTGGGTAAGTTTCTATGCATTCTTTTTTGGTAGTTCATTGTATTTTATGGGTAATGCAATACGTGTTTCTGCTAACATTGATCGGTGCGAAGTCCTTGTTCGTATCGGAGCATGGCGATGGAACGCTGTGTTTAAAGAGCACGTGGAAGACAAGTCGTTGGTTTCGTATGTGGGGTTGCATGTTGGGGATATGCGACAGTGTTTCGTTATCGTATTATCTGGTGTAATATTCTGAATTTCTGTGTAATAACTTATTTTTTTCTTTCCATGTAATGGCGGACTAGTAATTTGATCGAGCCTGTGTTCTGCAAGGGACAACCATTGCATGCAAGGATTCAGTTGCAGGTATTGCGGTAAGAATATCATCTGATTGGAAATAAGGATATGTAGTAGTAGTATTTGATTGTCACTGTTTTAGCTTGATCTGCAATATATTTTGTTTTAATGAGTGGATGGTCCAGTCATTTCATTTGCTTGGGTGGGGACTGTTGTCGGTGAAAAATGTTGGGTTTTTTCTGGCATTGAAAAAATAAAATTACAGTCAGCTCGCTGAGGTTGTGATAGCTTCCTGTCAATGGCCGATGTATAATAGATGCATTCTTGTGTTCATTTTGTTTTGTTTTAAGAGGTTTTCTTTTTCTTGTGTCTGTCTTAAACATTGAGGCGTGGTTGAAGACAAAATTTTGAGTTAATTGAAAGAGAATGAAAAAATTGAAAGTGAATGATTGGGACAGTCTCATTATTTGTGACACAAATAGTCAAAATATCTTTTAGGGTAAACAATTTTATTGTTGCTGTAGTGTCTACGTGTGGCATTTTGTGTTAAACATATTGTTATGATGTACTGTACAGAGGTCCTTTGTGGGACTTTCTGATACAGAATGTTTGTAGTTAAAATTAATGGGACACTGGAAATTGGATACCGTAAATCCTCAAATTATTTGAGGGAGCTAGGTACTTAATCAAGGGAGGGGGAAGAAGGCAAATTTGAATTTTTTGCCAAATCATGTTTACATATGATCGTTTTTGTGTAATATTATTTGTTCATGTATGTATCAGACTCGAGCCTGTCTCTCTTGAAGAGATGTATGTAACCCCTTTAGCTGGTCAAGGCCAGGTGTCTAAGGTTGGGTAGGCTTTAAGGCAATGAAGCAGGAAATCTTCATTACTATCTGTTATGACAGTTGATTTGCAGTGCTTGAATGAGTTGATAACCACTTTCTGTGATTGAACGTGCACCACCAAAATTATGGGTGCTCTGTTCTCTCGACTCTTTTCTATGAAAGAGCGGAGGGGAGGTGCTAACTGTTATTTAAAGTTTGGCTGATAGGAGGAGTGGTTATTGGAATGAGATGTTTACTGTGGGGAGGTGTTATTTTGAAGATTTTTGGCATTTTGATCAGTGAAAATGGATATTGGATTAGGCCAATGCTTAGTTTTACAACTGTAATTAATGGGATACAGACAGTTTTGTGCAAAAAATTGACAGCATGTTGGATAATTAGATCCCTTGATGGGGTCTCAGTACAACATGCTTTGTGTATTATAGGTTATAGGAAACATGGAAAGTCGCATAGTTTTTCATCCATGTCTGGAAAGTCCTTAAATTGATGTTAGCCATTGAAAGGCTTCGAGAAGCAGTGTGCTTTGTGAGAAATAAAAGATGAAAAGATGAAAAGTTGAAAACTTGGAAAATCAAGAATCTAGTAATAAATGAACACTATAGACACTGTATGCATCATTACGTGATAAAATCCCCTGAATAATATATAAATTCTCGATAACAACTGCTTAACATACATGTATGTCATGAGCAAAAGTCATAAGCTTATGGAATAGTTGATTGGAAGTCATGGGAGTTTAATAGCTTAAAATACTTGTTACTTTGTGCAACAAAATTGGCTTAAAACCTTCACCGTACACAGCAATAAGAGTATGGTTACAGCGGTTATCAATCTCACGCGACCTTCAGCACAAAAAAAGTCTAGACAAAACTTAAGTTTTGGTGGACGTCAATCATCTCCGCCTCCTTGCCGACTGTGTACATTACTATACAAAATTTACCTGGAAAAATAAGTGGAATTACAGGCGGACTGAACAAGATGTAAACGTGTTGAAAACCTTACAATAAGGTAATAATTTATAAGTTTTATAGAATTAAGTATTGTTCAGTCCGTAGGCCCAAGAAAAATACGTGCAGAAATAATATTTGTTTGCGTGTAGATTTGCTTGCTCTCGGGGACATTCATGCATGCGAAGGGCCGTTAAAACCCGACAAACGCCTGTTTTCATTTATAGATTTCAAGGATGTAGTTAGTGAGCTAGCCGGAGCTAGCCTTACATGCCGAAAGTAAAATGATTGTTTTTACGAGTGGACCGTTGCAAGGTTTCACTTATTTTTCAGGTAAATTTTGTATAGTAATGTAGACAGTCAGCAAAGAGGCGGAGATTATTGACGTCCACCAAAACTTAAGTTTTGTCTAGACTTTTTTGCGCTGAAGGTCGCGTGTGATTGATAACTGCTGTAATGTTTTCATGTTAGAAATCTGTGTCATACCTTGCTTTAAGGCTTTATATCTCAAGAAAGTGAGCATTAAGTTTCTTTGACAACATCAAATTTCAGTAAGTTTTTCATTTCAAAATTGAATTACAATGTTACAAAAATTGAAGGGATTCCCAGAAGGTACTGTTTGTTGCTTTACATGTTCATTATGATTGTATTTGATATGTATATTACCGGTATTTGTTGATAATGGTGGACAGTGGCAGGATAGCGCGTGTGTGGTACTGTGTTGTATCTACTTACCTTATAACTGCATGACGTTGCAAGTTTCATTACATGTATCTTATTATGGTGATTTAGATTATAATTGGTTTCAGATGTAATTATAGTTATTTAGCGAAGTCTGTAGTAGATATTTAGTTCGTAATTTTTTGCAATGCTGGTTAAGCCACACTGGTTGAGGTTAAAATTTGAACTAAAAAAATTCATGTAAACTCCTAATTATGTGATTTGCTCATATTTACTGTTCCTCCTTTTTCCTGATGAAAGATGTGTTTCATGTGAATTTGCAGTAATGTGTCAGTTTTGTATTTCTGTGAGTTATACAGGCTAGCATGACATGTTTAATGTGTTCATTTTTTGCACAGTTCACTAAAAATGCATTTGAAATAGAAGGTTGTATAACATACGCGATCTGTTATGGGTCGCCAAACTGGTGATGGTTCGTGACGGATCACTAGGACCGGTCATGTTTGTCAGTTAGCAATATGTCGGCAGTGGAGTGTTATCCTCCACACTTATACGAGTGTTTGTGGGGTCATTATTTTAGAATGAGGAATATTGTACATGCTTATTTGTGTTGTTTGCTGATTGTCGCGATCCATCAGGAACCGTCACACCTTCTGGTGACCAGTTATGGATCAAGTGTATTGGACATGTACATGTATGTTGAATTAATATTCAATCTTAGTTCACTGTCTAACATCCGCATGCGTCATTGGTTAAAATTGATCACGTGAGTTCCCATTACCTAACGACATCAAAGTGTGTTATTACAATAACGCATAAAAACTGTGCAGTGTTCAGGTCGGGCGGGAAGCCATTGCAAGTCTTAATCGCCAGCAGTGAACTCAGATTGAATATTACATGTAAAAGGGTTAGAGACTGTTAGTTCGTGTTTTGTTTTCAAATACACGCACTTGCTTACTGTACAATGAACTCAAAATTTTCAATACTGCACTCAGCTTCGCTTCGTGCAGTATTGAAAATTTCTCGTTCATTGTACAGTAAGCACGTGCGTGTATTTGAAAACAAAACACTCACAACAGTCTCTAACCCGTAAATACAGAGTGCACTCACTAGTGGTTATAACCGAGTCTGCACATAATTATGAGTTGTTATTGCCTAGTCACTTCATTTGAAGTGTTTTTTTTTTCTGCTAAACACGAAGGATTCATGTATGTTTTTTGATTTAATGTCATTGCCCTGCTCTCAGCTTAAGGGCTGTGTATTAGAATGTTTATTGCCTGAAGTTATTTTTAACTAGCTCATCAGTAATCCATTAAGGGTTTATTTTCTGGATCTCTGCCTGTCCATGTCTGACAGCAGGATAACTACGGTAACCATCCACTACAAGCCCACCAATACACACAGCTACCTTAACTACAGCTCATCCTGTCCTCCTCACTGCAAGAAAGCCCATTCCATACAGTCAGTTTCTCCATCTTCAAAGGATCTGCTCAGACGATGATGAGTATGTGGCTAAATCCTAGAAAATGGCGTTGTTCTTTGAGAACAGAGGATATCCTCGTAGTGTTGTTACCAATAGCCAAAGGCGAACCCAGGAGAAAGAGCACTCAGCAATTCTGAACAAGGGGACAGGGCCCAATTTGCTGAGAAAGTACCTCTAGTCCTCACTTACCACCCAAAAAACCAGTACAACCAACTAACCAACTACAAAGGAAATTTTGAACACCAAGCCTTTGTGTGTTTATCGGCGGGATACAACTCTCCGAGACATCCTGCTTCATAGCACTTTGTCATCTCACGCTGATGATACCCAAGCCACAGCAGCGGTAGCATTTCCTTGCCACAGACCCCGATGCTGCACATCTTACTTCACGGGAAGGATGACAACGGTCACCAATGCCAATATGGGGTTTGGCTAAAGGGAGGGTTCGACTGTACCATGGCTGGTGTAGTCTGCTATCACGTACCAGCACTGTTCCAATCTGTACATTGGCAAAACCAGTCAAAGGCTTCTGGATCGTTTCAGGGAACACCTGCGTTGGTTTCAAAGAGAACCCCACTGCCAGTGGGTGGGTTCCCCATGGCAGAACACTTCAATCTACCTGAACACAACCAAGTCGATAACATGAGTGTCTGTGGTAAGGCAAGCAAAAGGAGGAAAGGCAACACAACAGTGTCAGGAAAGACGACTGATTTTCCAGCTGGAACACTAGCCCCCGGGGGCTTGAACATTGACTTCAAGTTTCTTTAATTCGTCTTCAAAATAGAGACAACATGGTTGCGCAGTATTTGTGAAGTGCATCAATGCCATAGCACACATGTACATTAACAGTAATGCTTGTAAACTTAAACGTTTTGTTTTGTCAACAGCATCATTTGCGACTGACGAAAGGATTATTCCCGAAACATCTCGTTTCTTTTTGCTATAGGAATATGAGCATTTTTTAGAACAACATTCTTTATACAGTTATTTCATGTGATACACAGTATCAATTTAATTATGCATTAAGGTAACGTTTGATAGGCTGAAAGGGACCTAAAAGTTGGTGTAAATATGGTGAAGAAAGATCCATTGTGTGGGATTACACCTGTGAGGATAAGATAAATTTTAAAGGTTTTACTCAAAATGGTTTCAATGGCCAGCCACACTTTTTGGAGGCTTTAATTGAAAGCATTGATAGCATGGATGTCAGCAGTTCCTGCTCTTTGCAGGCTTTATCTGGAAATAACCTTTTTTGCACGGAAGCAAGTGGACTAATTTTCTCGCGTCACAACACTATTGATCTTTGAATACCCCAAGTTTAATGGATTTGTCTTGAATGCTCTTGTAAGTAGAAATGTTGGCGTGAAGTCAGGTGGTACATTGAAGGTAGAGTTTTGAGAAAAATGCACTGAAAGTTTTTTACCAGATAGATCAACAAGCAAGGAAGCTGGGGTAGGAAAAGCTGGTCATCAGTAATTTTTGTTGTTATAGTCATCAAATTATGAATTGATACATGTATTGTGCTTTTTGCCCCGAGCACGTTCTACAGTGTCAGTACAGGTACACTTGAAGGTCTATCAGCAAACTATATTTTTAATTTGTCCTGCTGGATGAATTAGAGTGCAGTGAATAGCATTCATTCTTTCTAACATTGATCAAATCAGTAATTAAATTTGTTGCCATCTACTTTTGTTCAGTTTTCAATTGCTCTGCTCTTAGGCCATGCCCTTTTTTTGCAATCTGGACAGAAGTGTTGTGGTTATTATTATGAAAGGTAAGGCTTGCTTGTAAACTGTTTAATGGCTCGGTGCATGAAGATTTTGTCCTCTGGATATGTGCCATACATGTTCATGTGTAGTGCAATTTGATAAAAGTCTAAAGATAATGTCATGAATAATGCTGATGGCACAAATAAAGATTGTTGTTGTTGTTGTCAAGAGGCTATTGAGGAAATGTATTGGAACTTTCAATTTGGTCTTTCTGTAAACAGTGAAACAATTTAGTGTATTTCTTTCTTGAAACCCTTTGCACCAGCTGGCAAAACAAATGGGGCCTGTAGCACTTAAAAATGACCATGAAAGTTTTCTCGAAATTTTGTCCACTTGATAGCATTGTCCATTTTTGCCAGGTGTGGGATGTTTTTTCCATTGAAGTGGTTGCCAAAAAACTGCCCTTTGATTTTGTCAGTTCTTAATTTAGGGTTTTTTTTTGTTTCAGTTGTCTGGGTATTAATATTGGGACATCACCTTGTTGGTTTTAGTCAAAGTGAAATGTTTTTTGGAATTTGATGAATGCCATTCTTGAAGGAGTAATTGTTTTGCGGATTGGAGTGGCACAGAAAAGTATTGACGTGAAAATGATTGGATTTTCTTGGATTAGATTTTGTGTTCATAATGCAAACAGGTATTCAATTTGTTAAAAGTTTTCAATTTATTGTTTCCAAGCAATATTCCGCTGTGTATTCATATAGACCAAGTGTTTTTTTTTTCCACCATGGGTCATGTCAGGGCATGAAGGCCATGTCAAAGTTTATTTTGAAACAGTTTATTTTATTGATTCAAACATAATGTAACATTGCAATAAGTTGCAAAAGTTGTCACGAAAAAAGCAAGGTTTTGCAACTAGAACAAGTGTGGTTGATGACAGATAATGGATGATGTTTCTGTTGATTAACATTGCAAACAATACTTCTGCTTCAAAGTTGTAGCTTTATGCAAGTGTGTATGTAGCTGGGGGGAGGCCAACACAGTGGTGTCAAGTTAAATGTGTATTTCAACATGGCTAATTAATTAGGATTTTTAATTCAGAAGTCTTTTGTTTGATATTTGTCATTGTTTTGCAATGGTAATAAATCTGCTTTGTGTATCGCAGAAGAAGATGCAATTCCTGTGTCTGTTTGTCTACCAGTGGTTCCAGATCTTGTGTTAAGGAGGGGGGGGGGGGGGGGACGGGGAGTTGATTTACTTGCCCTGCCAGCGTTTCTTCCTTTCCATTATTTCTTCCTTTTTTACCCAAAATAAGGTGGGGGCCAGAGTCTTCTGGGCCCCTCCCGTAGATCTGCCACTGAGATAGATGGTTGTTGTTGGTTAATGCAGGAAGTGTTTTGTGAGGTGAGCCTGATGTGTTTTTTTTGTTAGCTGTTGAACCACAGAAGAGTCTTCTGACATTATTTTAAGAAAGTTTGATGCAGAAAAAATGTTCAATAGAGTCATTTTTGCCAGACATTGCAGATTTTACACAACTAGTTATCTGAAATTGTTTCATTTCTTTATTGGTTGTTAGTGTTCTGTGCTTCAACGTAAAATGGAATGGTGTTTTTAAAGTTGTTAACCCATTGCAAGATATTCTTGAATCGTTTAGGAAGCAGTTTCCCCTGTTTTCTGCAACTTGAGTTCAATTTTTGGTCATAAGATGAGATAATTTATTTAATGTCAAGATTGCACAGGGGGTGGTCTCCCAATCCCCCGAGCCAGGGGCTCATGATAAAAGTGTTTGACAGTGTAAAATTATAGTGCTATATATGTATGAATGACTACAAAGAATGCAAAGAAAGGTAATGTTGTTAAATTAGAAGCTAATGCTAGTTAAATTAGAAATAATTACGTCTATCTATAAAAAAGAATTAACTAAGTCAAAGGCAATTACTGCATTGACACCCAGAAAAGTTTAACTTAGCTAAAAGTCTCCAAAAGGATGGTGCATTAGGTGCATTTTTTGGAGCTGATGGCAACTGGTTCCAAATACATGAGATCATGTAGGTGTGTGAGCCATGAAGGAATCTACTATTATATTAAGTTTGTACTACATTTATACCACTGCTTCTAAGATTATATGGTGTAACTCGGGTTTGAACAAATCAGCTACATAGCCTGGACCATTCTCCTTAAAACATTTAAAAAATATTATCAAAGATTGTTCTATACGTCTATGTTGTAATGTATTTATGTTTACCATCCTAAGAATTGATTCAGAAGAAGTTAGTTTCCCCTTGTTCATTATAGTTCATAGACCATAATCTTTCGCATCTTCCAGTTCCATTGCAGTAGATTCTGTGTCAATTTACTGAATTACAAGTTTATGAAACGTATTGCCCAAATCTTTGCTAAAATTTTGACACTATGCCACCATAGGTCAAATCAGGGTATCTAGCCATATCAAAGAGGAGGGGGGGGGGGCGTGTTATTCTGCTGGAGGTGTAACACTTTCATTCTGTTTTCTTAGTTTGCATTTTGTTTTTTTTAGCAAAGGAAAAGAAAAATTCTGCATTCTTGCTAGCTAGAGTGTGCCATTCAGCTCAACCTTTGGTTGCAATCACCTCTGAGGCGACCACCTGTCCTCAGCGAGCAGTTTTCAAAAGTTCATGAAGTTTCGAAGTCAAATCATGGATATATTTCCTATTTTTTGTATGCGACCACCCACCTCATTAAAGTAGGCTTATTTTAGAGTGTGAGGCTCTAGGAAGTGACCATTTTGCAGATAGTAGAGCAGAAATTGGACAATATGGTGTTGTAACATGATTGAAATATTGCAAGAGTGGAAAAATAATAAATGATGAAGTTGTCAATGTGAAGTGGTGCCTTTTCTGAAAATTGGTTTGTTGCATAGTTTGTAATGAGTGTTCCGGGCATGTCACTCATTTGTGCATGTATTGACATTCTTGGAAAATTGGAAGAGAGTACTGTTGACCTGTTGAAGAAATAAACAGTAAGAGACAGTGTTCCTTGACTTTGTTGAAATTGTGTTTTTTGATGTTTGCTAGTAGAATTTGATATGTTTGAAATGAAAGAAAATCATTGGTGTTGAAGGTTTTCAGGGTTCTCAGGTTTTCACCTTTATGGGCAAGATGAACTGTAGTAGAAGAGAAAGGAAATTGTTTTTGTTGAAGATAACTTGGTGAAGTAGATGAAGCCTTGGGCATTGTTATTGGGATGTTGTGAATTTGCCACCCCTAATGTTGCCTAGTTATGAATGAGAGGAGTGTTGAGTTTCTAAGCAGTTGAAGTTGTGTGCAAATGGTGAGATATGTTAATGATTTCTTGCAAGGGGTAACTTGATGCCTTTGTTTTTGCATAAGGACTAAATGAAATGGACAGGCATGAATTGTTGTTTGTAGTTGTAAGGTCATGTTTTATGTTGATAGTAGTTATTACAGGTGGTAATTGTTTAGTTGTTGTATGCAAATAGAAGAAGCTATTTGTATCTTTGGATTGAAAGAGTAATTTGTCAGTCTTGTTGTTTCAATGAAGTAAATCTACCACACATTTCTGTGTGATGTTTGAACAAAGAAAACAAGGTCTTGCTAGTTTTAATTTTTGGTGACGTGACACTTAGGTATTATGTTCACATAGGAGTGAATTGAAATTAGAGCTTAAATTTTGTGTGCTATTGTTCCCAGGATTTTGAACAGGAAAGAAGCTAACATTGTTGGACAGTTATGTGTGTGAAACAACAGTTGAATATTTCTGATGAATGGGCATTTTATTACATTCATTCCAAAAAAAAGTGTGAGGACTGTTGAAATGTTCTTGAAGGAATGTCTGCTGGCAAATGAAACTAGAAATGAAATCAGACTTTGATGGGTCAGAGGTCAGAATGTTTTTCTTTCCTTTTTTGCGTCATACCAATCACAGTGTGGGTGGTATGTTAGAAAATCGGATAGTACAGGTGTATATACCATGTGAAGACCAAATTTGTTTTTCAATCACCCTTTCTTTCTGCTCTCTTTAGTTTGAAGAAAGATGTGCGGGTTGCATTATTTCTTACATAACTTGTTATATTGTGGTGAAATGTTTATACCCACCTTTTAAGACGTTGTACAAAACCAAACACATTTATTATTAAGCATGTGAACATGAAATTCTAATGCAAGGTATAAAAGGGATTTTTGCAATCAATAAAGCAATCATCCTGGAAGGTTTTGAATGGGGCATTAATCTAGGTGATAATGAACAAAGGCCAAAGTGTATTATTAAATTATTGTTGAATGCCATCATTTTCTGTTGTTTTGTCCACCTAAAAAAGTGTTTTATGTTCTCACATTCGTGAATTGTTGTTAGCCCTCAGGCGTAGTTAGTCCTGAGATGTTGTTCCTAAAGTAAGTAAAGTAAAACCTTCATTGAAATGAACTTGTTGTATAGCGCGCCAGTGCTAGTTTCCAGCTACTTTAAGCTAGTTTAGTCTGTGCGCACATTTTGCTTTTCTGTACTTGTGTAACTTAGTTAGCTTTAATAAATTTTTGTTGATAGGGCTAAAAAGTAATGAACTGTTAACTCCTGCACTAGATGTGATGAAAGCCGCAGTCTCAATATGTTGCATGTCTGATAGAGTTTCTTTCATCATGTGCTCAGCTTATTTGTAAGCTTTTGTTAGTTGTATCTTTATGTTGCAGTTCATGGAGTCTTGCTGAAATGTTTGTAATAAATTGAGATGAGTGGAAACAGGAGTCAATCATAAATGGCATGAAGGTCAATCATAAATGGCATGAAGGGGTATCATCGTCGCACAGTTGGCATGATTGGCAAACTTCCTTTTGTTTCCAAAGCTCTATGTCCAGAAGTAAAACCCATGCTATATTGGAATATTTGGGAAAATGGCGTAGCCTGCAGTGTGTAAGTGTTAATGGCTGAAACATGTCTGCAACATTTTGCTAGCATGTGTGGACATTTGTGGCTTGTGAAATGTTACCAGAGGGTGTAATCGGTGTGTGCCATTGATTCTGTGCAGCAGGCATGCTGTGAACCCATGTGGGCAGAATTTAGATATTGATATATTTGTGTTGTTTTTATCCCACACACACACAGTAAAAATATTCCCTGGCTGAAAATAGAAGTGTGGATTATTTAACAGCACATGGAATATGCATCATGTTGTGTTTAGAAATTATTCTGTTTACATAGGGTATTTACAGTAATCTGTTTACAAATCGGTCAATTTTCCTTGCTACGGCAAGGGTACCATCATTTACATGCATGGTTATGGTGAATTCCTTGTCTTTATTTTTTGTAGTTCTGATAATTGATTTTTATTTCTTGGCATTTGTCAGTTTACTTTAATGGAAAGATATTTGTTTATTTATTTGTTTAACATTGAGTAATCAGTGTATTCTCACAGGTGTAGGCAGCTACTCCTAAGCCCCAGAGAAAAACTGTACTTTTCTAAAATGGTAATGGTAGATCAAAAGACCACAAGTAATATACCAGTGGAAAGGTATTTTTTGGGATATGTCTTAAATCACTACAACAGATATACTAGATGTCACAAATTGAAATGAAGAGTTTCCAAAGTAAAAAAAGGAAAAAGTTAAAAAAGATGTTGTTCCTTGTATATATTGGGTATAGCCCTAAACAATAGCTTAAATTTCAGCTCTGGGTGTGGAGCATTTTTACAGGTATTTACTTGACTCTAAAAGTGTAAAGCACAAAAATTTCAAAAACTTGGGAGGTGGTTAATCAATTCTAATTCAGGAGGGGGGTATGATTTTATGCTTCCAATGTGAATATCTCTCTAAGATCTTTCTGGTGTGCAAATTTGAAATGAATAGGCCAAATATTAAGCTTGCTATAACATTTTGTGCCATATGGCACTATCGGGACTTAAATGGTTAAGTGGTTTTGACCTGGTTAGCCTGAGCAGTCACTAACCCTTCTGAAAGTTTGTTGGCTTGTTGTTAGGCTAAGAGACAGTGGTGATCACTGGCTTGCATGGCTTGAATTGTGGACCTGCTGAAAATGGTATTCTCCATTTTAACATCTGTGGAGAAAATCACTTAACCCCATTTGCAACCCCCTTGAAATTCTCCAAAAGAGTGCTGCAGATAGCAAGATGGATATTTGCTCATTGTGAGCTTATTTAAAATTATAGATTGCTGGGAATGGATAATTCTTCTTTGTTGTAACATTAACTATTATTATGATGTAGTTCACAAGTTTTTAGTGGAAAATGTACCACTCGTAAAATTCATAAAAGCCGGGACCCGAGTGGTTTATTTTCCATAATCTCACACGTGAGTTTATCGATTATTTCATTGATATCAAGTTTGTCTCTTTAAATTGTTCTTAAATTGGTAGGTGTATCATGGAAACATCTTCGGGTCTTCCTCAAAAGTCTCTAGCAATCTTCGGAAATCTTCGGACATCGGGAACATTCGTCTGGCCTTTCTGAACAATTTTGGAAAATCTATGGAAATCTTCAGAAAGGTGCTCGGAAATCTTTGGAAAATCATCAGAAACTCTGTCATCAGTATGTCTATATAACAAAAAGAACATAACACGTTAGCTCGAAGATATGAATGTTATGTTCTTGTGGCAAGAACAATATCTCACTAGTGTGCTGTGCTTACTTGTGAGATATTGTTCTCGCCACTCAAACATAAAGTTCATATCTTCCCGCCACCGTGTAATATCCTCTATATATCAGTTGTAATAAATGAAAAAGCAGTGTGCCATTAGTTTTTGAATGGGAACAACTGAGAGGTGTCTATTATTTTCATTTCTGCTGGCAAGTTTGAAAACAGTAGGACTGAAATATTCCTGGATGTAATGTAATGTTATTGTTGATTGCGGTTTGTGCTTTCTGATGGTATGGATTTGTGGTGTCATCAATGTGGATTTTGCATAATAGAATGACTGTATTAGATACAACAGAAAAGAAGTTGTTGAAAGCAGAAAATAATTGTTTTATTGGCTTAGAAAGAGTCACGCCCTTTGTTTTTCTTCTAGGTCAGTTTAGGAATTTTTTAGGTAATCTGCAGCTGGTGTGGAGATGTTTTCTCTGGATAACCTGTTATTTAGTGTAAATTATGTATTGTTTATAGTTTTCAGTAAGTGGTTTTACATGTATGGATTGTGTTTCATAAGTAGTTATTTGCTGAGTGTATTGATTGCAGTTTTGTTGCAATTTTTAGTGGAATTGTGATATTGTCTTCGTAATTAGTGTGCCCAGCCATGGTGGACAGGAGTGGGTTAGCTGTGAAGTTGGTTTTCATGTTTTGATTTTATATAATTTGCACAGTTTTGTCAGGAGACTGTTTCACTTTTGAATGTGCGATGAAGCTTTGTTTTACATTAGGTTTGATAATAATAAACCATTTTTGTTGCGGTGTATTGTTTTCTTTTTTCATGTGCATGTAACCATGGCACTGTAGGGATGGGAAATGTTAAATTGCATTGCATGCAAATACCAGGTTTCTTGTTCATGCAGGAAATAAGGTAAATATTTTTATTGAATGAGATAATGTTTTGAAAGCTGTGGGTTTGATTGTCTTGGAGATTAATGTTTTGTCATTGAAGGGAAGGGAAGGTGGGTTATGTGTTGTTAGAATATAACAATAACAAAATAGAAACAATGTTTGCCATGTAATGAAATCTAAAAGAAAACTATTGTAATCATGGAAATATATAAAATAGAAAGGCAAAAGAATGGAAGGTTTGTGTTTTTATTGTTCTTTCATTTGTTCAGGATTTTGTTGGATTTTGTGTGTTGTTGAGGAAGTGAAATTTGTTGTGACGTGTTTCTGTATGCAATGAGTTATTGTTGTGAAGGTATATATGGTAGCAGTGATTGTAGTGATGGCATATGTTATTGAGAAACTCATTAGTGCAAGGGACCACATATGATGAATGCTGTCAAGGTAGGATCTTAAAGAGATTTAATCAATGAAAAAAGGAAAAGGTCAAGACAAACAGTATACAGCCAGGGTTATACTGGGTGAAAGATGTCTTTCACATAGTATTAGTTTATTGGTTTTCTTTGGAGATGTCATTTCACATCTTGATTTATGAAAAAGTTGTTGAAGAATTGGTGTCTTGACCATTTTCTTTTTCTTAGCAGAGAGTATCTGCCAAGGTGGTGAGAGAAAAAAATGAAAAGAAAAGTCATTTTGTTCCGTACATGTGTTTTTGTTGTTTTGATTGCCGCCTTTTCCCTATTTTTGTTCTATTTTTCATTGATTGAAGGCTGCCTTTTGGAGTTTTGAAATGAAAGTGAATTACGAAATTGAAGTATGATCATTGCAGTAAATTTTTCAATTTAAGGACTTGTAATAAAGAAACCTTGAAAAAATCCAGCTTTTAAGGGAATTCGAATCCATGAAATGACTGGCTGGCTGTTAATGTTTGGCTTAATAGCTCAGTTGACAGTGGCAGATCCAGACCTTGAGCTAAGGGGGATGGGGTTGGGCTTGATTTTATTGCTCTGCTAGCCTTTTTCCCTTGTGTCATTTATTCTATTTTTACCCAAAATAAGGAGTTGGGGGGGGGGGGGGCAGGCACTGGTTTGTAGAGCATTGTAGGTCACAGGTTCCAATCATGTTGAAGCCCTGTTTTTTTAGGCTTCTTTTTTCAAATTACATGAATTGGACAGTTCACTGGGTTAATCATTCTTCACTTTTATCTACAACTGCAGTTGAAATAAGCATTATTTCATATATACTTCACATCAAACGTGAATTATCATTGACATCATTGTTAAGATTCAATTGATATAGATATATAGCGATTTTTGGTGGATTGCATGTGTGAATGAAATGAAAATCAGTGGCAAATCCAGACCTGGAGCTAAAGGGGGGGGGGGGGTATTTACCTGTCCTGCTGGCCTTTTTGCGTCCTGTCATTTCTTGTATTTTGGCCAAATAAGGGGATGGCCTGGGTCTCCCCGCCCCACCCCCCTAGATCCGCCATTATTGTTAATATGTTTTTGTGACATGTTGCTATTGCCATTAAGTTATTGGTAAAGTTTCGCATCGTTGGTACAGTAATTTAGAGACATTGAGTTGCGTTTTCAGTAATTTGGTGGTAAATTGTTGCATAGCTGCAGTTAACTTATTTGTTAAGAGTGGAAGTTTGAAAGGGGTTATGTTGATAAACGAATTGTAATAATAAAGGAATTGAATTGATTTGTTGACGCGGAATTTATTAAAAATGTGTTTATGATTTTGTCTTTGAGAGCAATATAGTATTTGTGAGTTGTTTTTGGTTGTTTTTGTTGAGATTGAGTTAATAGCCGGGAGAGGGCTGGGGCCAGCTGTATTGCGACGAACTGGGTCGAGATGTTCAAATTTCTGCGTCTGCGCTTTATATGCCTCTTTCGTTGAAGTGTACATTTCTGTACAGAACGTTTCATCGCAGCTCTTCGTTAATTTCCTGGAAAGGACTTTCCTTGGTGGAATATTTGGATGGTTTTCATGTAACCGCTGTTTATAAAGTTCCTGGGACATCATTAAGTCCGGGATGGATTAAATGGGCGCTTATTGCTCAAAGAACCGAGCTTTAAGCAAAACGCGAACGAGTCATTTGACAAGATTCAGCCCAGCTTTGTAAACAGCGAAGAGTCTCCAG
>CM042748.1:38786587-38797934 GCA_022496165.2 Catalaphyllia jardinei | reverse complement strand
CCTCCTAGGGGAGGGAAAGTTCGGTATCGCTTCTCGGCCTTTTGGCTTCGATTCAAAGGGCTAGTGATCTTTGCTTTTTTAAGCAATCTCTATAATTATGGCGACTCAAGAGTCAGTCGAAATCAGTGAATTTTCTAGTTCTGCGGAAAATGCTGTCTCTATGGAAGGTGCGTGTGGCTCGTGGGCCGATGAGAGTTCTGGTTCCCCGGAGAATACTGTGCCGGTTCCTGATGCGTTGCGGCATTTGATTCAACATGGCGTCCGCTTTAAGGGCGTTTCACAGTGGAATAAAACTCCGTCAGCGCGGCCCGTATTGAAGAAGAATTTGTCAGTATATTTCGCTGTTGATACGGTCGTGACGAGTCAGGCGGTCCTAGAGGCTTTCGACGCTGCTGGGATCGAAATTGATTTTATTACGTCGATTCAGTGGCGGGCATCGAATCGCACGTGGGTGGTGTCTTTCGACAACCAGTTGGCGAAAGAGACTGCTCTAGAAGTTGCATCAGTCGAAATTGCTGGAACGACAGTCTTTCTCGGCGACTGTGAAAACCGCTTGATTCTGGTTAAGATTTATGAGGCACCGGCGGAGCTCCCGGATACGGTCGTTATCGGCCGACTAAATCACTATGGTAAGGTTTTGAGTTTCAGGCGCGACAGGATTGCCCAATTTATTGAAAGTGGTGTGCGAACGGCGCGTATGTCCCTCAACCGACACATTCCCTCTATAATCAACCTCGCTGGCGAGTACGTTCGGGTCTGGTACCCTAGTCAACCGAAGACCTGTCGAAACTGCGGTTCCATGGATCATCTTGTCAAAGAGTGTTCCTCCGTTCGCTGCTTTAACTGCGAGAAACCCGGTCACCGCTTTGAAAAGTGCGAGGAGCCGCCCTATTGTACTGCATGCAAATCGGATGAACATCGCCTAACTGATTGTCCGTTTGTCATGTACAGTGCAAATGTCGATAATTCGCCGAAGACGGAAGAGGATAAACAGCGAGAGAAGGAAAAGTACAAAGCAAGATTGGAGAAGGCAAAGGAGCAGCGAGAAGCGGCGGAAAAACACCAGGCTGAAATGGCAAAACAACAAAAAGAAAAGGAGAAAGACAAAGAGGAGAAAGACAAAGAAAAGCACAATGAGAAGGACAAAGGGAAGGACAAAGAGAAGAACAAAGAGGTGGATAAGGATCAAAACAAAAGAGGCAACAGTGATGACGATGGAAGACAACGAAAGGATAAACGATCTAAGAGCTCGGATAGGCGGGCAATGAGTGACGATGAGAGGGAAAGAAGAGAGCGTAAGGAGTATGAGGCCTGGAAAGAGCACCAGAGAAAAGAACGAGATCGCGATGAGCGTCGTGACGATCGCCGTGATGAACATTATCGAGATTATCCTCGTCGAGATTATCATCGAGATCGTTCTACACGCCGTGATGAAGACTATTATTCTGATGATGATGAAGGTTGGACTCGGGTTTCACATAGGCGTAGGCGCCATGATCGATAAATCTAGTAATGGATAGGCTCAAAGTTCTTTCATTAAATGTTCGCGGACTTGGATCCGCCGGTAAATCGGCTAAGCTTGTTAACGAGTTAATTCATTTGAGTTGTGATATTGTTCTTTTGCAGGAAACTCATGTTTCCTGTAAAAAACAAGCGGAGAGATTTGAAAAAATTTGGAAAGGACAGTGTTTTTGGTCCTTTGGGACTGGCAAGTCGGGAGGGGTGGCCGTTATCTTCCCGCCAAATTTTTCTGGAAAAGTCGTCCGGTTTTTATTCGACTCTGATGGAAGAATTCTGAGCTTATTAATTGATTTTCATAATCTATTCTTAAATATAGTTAACATTTATTCACCAAACCTTCTTTCCGAACGCAAAAAATTTTTCTCTGACTTACATAGTTATTTTCTTTCACAAGGGCTTTTATTTATCGGAGGTGATTTCAACTGCATTGATAATGTCTTGGACAAATTGAATTGTTCTATTGTTCCTTCCGCGGACAAAACATCTCTTGTCACGCTCATGTCTGATTTCTCGCTTTTTGACGTTTGGCGTCAACGAAACCCGCGTAAAGTTTCTTTTACCTGGTCAAACAATAGTCGCACTCAAGCCTCTCGGATTGATCGCTTTCTTGTTGCCAAATCTTTTCTCTCTAAAGTTTCCTGTGAAATACTGCCGTGTGTTCTTTCGGATCATGAGTTTGTTAAATTAATAGTTTCACTCAACGGAGTTGTTAAGCGCGGATCGGGTGTCTGGCGTTTCAACAACTCCCTTTTGTCTGATCCTGATTTTAAAAAAGATTTGAAATGTGTTATTGCTGATTTTAAACTTAAAATCCCCGAGTTCGCGTCTTTGCGCGAATGGTGGGACTCTTTGAAAATTGAGATTAAGAACTTTTCTGTTTGTTTTTGTGTTCGTAAGCGTCGTTTGTCTAATCAAAACAGGATTGCTCTCACCAAGCGATTAATTCGTGCTAAAAATTCTTCACAATCGGCCGATGTTATTGATCTAGAAAATCAATTGTCTTCACTTATCTCAAAGGAGGCCGAGGGTGCAAAAATAAGATCCCGTGCACAATGGTTCGAGGAGGGTGAGAAGCCGACGCGGTATTTTTTCCGTTTGGAAAAAACCCGCGCTGCTTCAAACTCTTTTGCTTCTCTTTTTGATGAAAATGGTATTGAGAAAAATTCGCAGGATGATTTGGAAATGATTTTAACTCGTTTTTATCAGGATTTATTTATGAATGACTCTCTTGACATGCAAATTCAAACCGACATTATCGATGCACTCGAATTCTCACTTTCTGATTATGAACGTGAAATGTGTGAAGGCCTTTTTACTATTGATGAGTTGTTTACCGCTTTGAAAGGCCTTCAGACCGGCAAAACGCCTGGGTCTGATGGCCTTTCGACGGAATTTTATTTACATTTCTGGGAAGACTTGAGTGATTCTTTACTTTCTGTTCTCAACGAGTCCTTTCATGCTGGTTCTCTTGCTGAGAGCCAGTATGAGGGACTTTTACGCTTAATTCATAAGAAAGATGATCGGCGTTTGCCGAAAAATTGGCGACCGATTTCTCTCCTAAATACTGATTACAAGTTGGCTTCCAAAATTATTACCGAGCGTTTGAAAAAGGTAATGGCCTCCATTGTGCACCAGGACCAAACCTGTGGCGTTTTGGGGCGCTCAATTTTTTCGAATTTACATCTTGTTCGTGATGTCCTGGATTACATTGACAAAACTAATGAACCTGCTATTCTTGTTACGCTTGATCAAGAGAAAGCCTTTGATCGTGTCGATCACGAGTTTATGTTGCGTGTTTTGCAAAAATTTGGGTTTGGACCCTCCTTTTGTAAGTGGGTCGGAATTTTTTATGGGCGTGCTTTTTCTCGCATTTTGATTAATGGGTCGCTTTCTTCCCCTGTCTACCTCTATCGAGGGGTCAGGCAGGGTTGCCCCTTATCTCCTCTTCTTTACGTTCTGGTTTCAGAGGTTTTGTCAACGCACATCCGTCTTTGTGATGATATTGAGGGTTTCCTGCTCCCCGGCGCGGGTGGCCTTCAATTTAAGATATCGCAGTACGCAGATGATGCCACTTCTATTCTTAAATCTGAGAAATCTCTTTCCTGTATGCTCAAAGTTGTTCGTAAATTTGAATTAGGTTCTGGTGCGAAACTCAATACTTCTAAGTCTGAGGCCATGTGGCTTGGTCGATGGCGTAGTCGAGGGGATTCCCCTTTTGGTCTTAAATGGGTGACTAAAATTCGAATTCTCGGTGTTTTCTTCTCGAATGGTCTTGTTTCTGTTGATGACGATAATTGGAAAGATAAGTTGAATAAGCTGAGTTCTACCTTGGGTCTATGGAAACAAAGAGATCTCTCATTTGTTGGTCGCTCTATGATTGTCAATGTTTTGGGGGCTAGTCGCCTGTGGCATGTAGCCAAGGTGATTTTTCCCCCTTCGTGGGTTCATGATCGTTTTCAATCAATTGTTTGGCCTTTTATCTGGAATGGCAAAATGGAAAATGTTAGTCGAGAGCGTTGTTGTGCGTCGGTTCAGACCGGTGGTCTTAATGTTGTCAATTTTAGTATTAAGTGCGCTAGTCTGCGCCTTTCAAATTTTTTCAGTTTGCGGGACGAATTCGGTACCTGTAAGTGGCATTATCTTGCACGGTATTTTTTAAATAATAGATTAGCTGTTTTAGATAGTCGTTTTTCCTTCTCTTCTAATTTGTATCCTTCCTCCGATCTACCTTCTTGTTATTATACTAAGTGTTTAAGTTCTTTTCGCTTTCTATTTGCTAAGTACAATGCCTTACCTGATGACCTGTCATGTAAATCTCTTTACTCTTTGCTTCTTGAGGTTCCTCCTGTAGCGCCCAAGTCGGCCGGTTTCTGGGGCTCCGTGGTCGGTCGTCCCATTAATCGGTGGGCTTGGGTGTGGCGTAAATCCAGATTTAAGATGGTTGAGAACAGGAAAAATGATTTAATTTGGCTTTTAATTCATCGAGTTATTCGGGTTCGATATGCACTCAAGTCTTGGGGTTATATTAGTAATGATAAGTGTGCGATTTGTAATCGTATTGAAACTATAGAACACTGTTTTTTAGAATGTCCCAGGGTAGTAAAACTCTGGGAGCATTTTTCCCCTGTCCTTGATATGTTGCTCGATTCTCCCTTCTTTGTCTCTCCTAAATCTGTCTATTACCCCTTTTCTAGTGCTCAGTCTTCTACTGGCGCTATGATCTCTAATTATCTTCTGGCTACCATTTTGTATTGGGTGTGGCTTGCCCGAAATCGCGCTACCTTTCGTAACTCCCCAATGAGTTCTGACAAGATAATTGGCTTAATCAAAAATGACGTTCGTATGAGAGTACGTGGTGATCGCCCTGATAGCGTTCGAAACTTCTGGTCTTTTAGGAATGCCTTGTGTTCTATAGATGTTAGCGATAACATTACCTTTTTTCCTTTGTAAATATCCCTTGTAAATAGCTTGTGTACATAGTTAATATTTCCTTTGTCTTTGTAAATAGTACCACCCGCGTGGCGGGCGCCTACTCCGGGCCATGCGCCTGCGCGCTGTTAGTGTCTGCGCGCGGGTGGGAATGGACAGTTTTCTTTATTTTTCGCTTATAATTTTTGTACTAGCTTCTTAATGACTCATTCCTAATTTTTGTATATATTATCTAAACTGTTTATATTGTAGTAGCTTGTACCATATGTCTCAGTATTCCCGAGAAGCAATAAACTTGCCTGGTCTTTTCCAGGCTTTTATATGTTTTAAAAAAAAAAAAAAATCTGTTCTTATCAGCTTAATATCTGATACGCTGCTCATTGAGCAGCTCATATATTAAACTGATTTTTGGAACTGGGCTGTGGAAAAGAGGCTTGCCTCGTCCCAGCCACGGGTTGCCTCGGTATAGCACTACCTCCGAGTGTGGCCCACTTCCCCTCGGGGAAGAAACCTTTATTAAAAGAAAGAAAGAAAGAAAGAAATCAAGAAAGCTTGCTTGTGACATTAACGTCTGGCCTTCTACTCTCTCGGCAGGCACAGAGCCAGCAAGCCAAGCTACAGGAGAAGCGCCTAGAAGTCAGGCTGGAGGTCCAGGCGGCTCGCAAAGCACTACCACAAGGATATAGAGGTAAGGAGGTTAGGGTTAGAACGGTGGCCGCGCCAGGAATTTTCATACTTACCTGACACTTGGAGTATGGCCGAAGGCCCTAGCCTTTTGGGAAGCCATTTGCCGTATCTCTCTTCGTTGCTTTGGTGAGTTCGCCGGTTTATCTGGTTGTTTGCAATTTTTTGCTGATCTTAGGGTGCCATATTTCCTTCGATCGTTCTTGTCGAGTTATTGTCACCCATCCAGTGGTTAGTTAAGCCGGGTCACCCATCCCCTTTTGGGCCCAGCCCATTCGGGCTTAACTCTTTCCTCGGCTTTTTGCTTATTTTTTCACCATGCCGCCACCGCCTTTTCTTCGTAATACGGTGGATATCTCTGTCCAGCTCCCTGCTGGGACGTTGAGTGTTGATGTGGCTAAGTATATTCATCAATTTTTTGAGGGTAAATTCACTATTAAGTCAATTCAGCAGCGTCCGGGTCGTGTGGCACGCGTTACTTTTGAGGAGCCCGAGGCTCGTGTTACAGTCGAAGAGCTTCAACGCGTTGAGCTCAATGGAGTTTCGTGTCCGGTTGTCGTCCCGCAGCCGCCTCCGCCGCGTTACTCTAATGTTTTTGTTTATCTCTATCCGTATGAGAGTTCGGATCAACCAATTGCTGATTTTTGTGGGCACTATGGTGATGTCGATTCCGTTAGGTTCCAACATTGGACCAATCTTCCTGATATTGCTACGGGAACCCGTATTGTTCGCATGGTTCGGCGTGGTCATATTCCTCGTTTTGTTATCATTAATGGGTACCGTTGTAAAGTTTGGTATAGGGGTCAACCCCTTAAGTGTGACATTTGTAGTGGTGACCACAAGGCGGCTTCTTGCCCTCACAAGGGTAAGTGTATTCGTTGTGGTGAAAAGGGGCATTTTGCCCGTAATTGTCAAAATGCGTGGGGGAATGCTGCCCCTGCAGAGGCTGCCCCTGGGCAGTCTGGTGATCCATCTGTTGATCCAGTGGTGGCTGATGAGGTTTCTGATCCTCCCTCTGGGGGGGATCCTCCTACTTCTGATCCTGTGCAAGTTGTTGTGGTTGAGGAAGGTTGTGTCGCCCCTGTTTCGGGCATTCCTCCCTCTACTATTGATGACGGGGTGGTTGACGAGAGACTCAATCAACTTGACGAGCTTGCCTCTAGTCAGAGTATCCTCCAAAATTGTTCTGTCCGCCAATTTGATTTTTTGAGTGTTGATGGGAGTAACAGCAATGGTGATTGTAATGATACCGGTACTACAATTAATGACAGTAGAGTGAATAATATTACTAGTGATAATAGTAATGATATTGATACAGTAATTAATAATGATAGAGTTGGTATTGAGAATAATATTATTGGTAGTGATAATGTTGTGATTAGTAATAATGATAACCCAAATTCATTCAATGCTGATCCAAATTCCAATTCTAATGGTAGTGGTCCAAATTTAGGTGGAATTTCTTCTGTGCCAAATTCTAATATCAATTATTATGGGTCGGCTGTTTCTGCCACTTCTTTGGATTCCCCTGTTGATAGTGAAATGTCTGTGGTGTCTGGTCTTCAATCAAAGAGGCCATTGTCTGAAGTTTCCTCCTCGGAGGATCCTATTGGTGAATTTTCCTCTGACCCTCCTGACTCGGCTCTTGATGCCAAAGCAAGGCTTGGTAGAAGTTCTGATTCTGTTTTGGCCCTTTCTTCAAAATCTAAAGGTGCCAATAAGAGGACCAAAAAGAATGTTGGCCATTTGCCTGCAGGGGTCGTTTCTGCTTCCCGTTTGTTGCCTCGACCCAAACGTTGATTTAGTTATGGCTAATTTTCAAATTATCATAATGGCTTTGTCCATTTTATCGCTAAATTGTAACGGTTTGAGGGACCAGTCCAAAAGACATGGCCTCCTCCAGTGGATTCGGTCTACCTCTGTTAGTGTGGATGTTGTTTGCCTGCAAGAGGCTCATTGTTTGTCGGCTGCTGAGTGTTCCCTTTGGTTTCGGTCTTCTGGTTTCCTTTTTGCTGTTTCCCCTGGCTCTTCCCACTCGTGTGGTTCTATTATTCTTTATCGTCCCACTCTGTCTCTTCTCAATTCGTGGTCTGACTCGGATGGGCGTTTTCTTCAATGTGAGTTTTCTTTTTTGGGCAAAACGTTTCGTGTTTGTTCCATTTATTGTCCCAATCGCAATCCTGAACGTGATCTCTTTTTGGAAGATCTCCACCCACGGATTGACCCTTCCGTCCCCACTGTCCTCACTGGCGATTTTAATACTGTATTTGATCGGGCCCTGGACCGCCGTGGTTCGGATCCTAGTGACTCTTCTCGTGAGAGCTCTGTTTCACTTGGTACCTTGTTTGATGCCTGTTGTGTTGTTGACATTTGGAGGTATCTCCATCCTACCTCTTTGGCTTTCACTTGGACAAGATGGAATGGCAGCCTTGCCTCTAGGATAGATCTTGTAGGCATCCCTTATGTTTGGGTGCCTTCTGTTGAGTCCTGTGATATCCTACCGTGCCCTTTTTCTGACCATTGTGCGCTCTTGTTGTCTGTTGTGGTTCCGGATGTTGTTCCTCCTGGCCCTGGTTTGTGGAAACTGAATACTTCTGTCCTCCATGACGATGATTATGTCAAATTGATTACTGATTTCTGGGTTAATTGGAAGGCTTCTATGCAACGCTTTCCTTCTTTGGCTAAGTGGTGGGAGGAGGGAAAGAGCCGTATCAAAGGTCTGACTATTCGCTTTTGTTGCTCCAAATCTGCTACCCGTTCTCGAAGCAGGGACCTTCTTGTCAGGTTAATTGAACATCTGAAGGCTAAGGTCGACTGTGGGTCGATCTCGTGTTTAGGCCCTTACCACTCGGCCCTCTCTGAGCTGGCCAATTTAGATTCTTTGGCTGCTAGGGGAGCGCAGGTTCGCTCCCGGGTTAAGTGGATTGAAGAGGGTGAGACTTCTTCGGCGTACTTCTTGCGTCTGGAAAAGAAGCGTTCGGCTGATCGCTGGATTTCTGCTTTGAAAGATGATGACGGTGCTATTGTCTCTTCTCCGGTCGATTTATGCCGTGTCCTGTCAAGTTTCTATTCATCTTTGTTCTCTGCTGAGCCTACGGATTTGTCTGTTAGATCGGCTCTCCTTGGTAATCTCACGTCTTCTCTTGATAGTGATCAGGCTGCTCTTTGTGAAGGTCTCCTCTCTGTTGGGGAGTGTTTCACTGCTCTTCAGGGTATGGCCCGATCCAAGGCGCCTGGTTCTGATGGTTTTCCAATGGAATTTTATTTGAAGTTCTGGCCAGTTTTGGGTGCTGACCTTGTTACTGTGTTGAATTCCTGCTTTGTTTCTGGCTCTTTATCCCTCTCCCAGAGGAGGGGTGTCATTACATTGTCCTTCAAGAAAGGGGATCGACTTGATCCTCGTAATTGGCGCCCGATTACTCTCCTTAACGTGGATTATAAGATCGCCTCCAGAGTAATCGCAGGACGCCTTCTTAAGGTTATCCACCATGTGGTTGATAAGGATCAGACTTGTGGTGTGCCAGGCCGTTTTATTGGAGAGAATGTAGCGTTGCTCCGTGACCTTGTTGATTTTGCCTCTTCTTTGAACACTCCTGTGGCTGTCCTTTCCTTGGATCAGGAGAAGGCTTTCGACCGTGTTGACTGGTCTTTCATGCGCGCCACCTTGTCCGCTATGGGTTTTGGTCCTTCATTTATTTCGTGGGTGGATCTCTTCTATCATCATGTTCAGAGTTCCATTAATGTTAATGGCTATCTTTCTTCCTATATTAGTCTCTCTCGTGGTGTTAGGCAGGGTTGCCCTCTGTCTCCCCTTCTGTATGTTCTGGTCTCAGAAGTGCTGGCGGTTAACATTCGCT
Organism: Catalaphyllia jardinei; assembly: GCA_022496165.2. Classification (NCBI taxonomy): domain Eukaryota; kingdom Metazoa; phylum Cnidaria; class Anthozoa; order Scleractinia; family Caryophylliidae; genus Catalaphyllia; species Catalaphyllia jardinei. The sequence continues at coordinate 38,788,443 of CM042748.1, read as the reverse complement.
GCAATCCACGTATTCCCGGCCTCTGTCTCCCAGATTCTTCAGTGCTTTCTCCCATCTCACAGTATGCTGATGATACATCTCTTATTTGTACATCGGATGATGCTATCAAGGCTGTTTTTGAAACGTATGTGTTGTTCGAGAAAGCTTCTGGGGCTAGGCTTAATCAATCTAAATCGAAGGGCCTCTGGCTTGGTAGTTGGTCTGGGCGCACTGATCCTCCGGTTGCCCTTGATTGGACTTCTGTTAAGATCAAAGTGCTTGGAGTCTTCATTGGTGTAGGTAATTTGGAAGAGGACAATTGGCGCTCCCGGATTGATGCTGTTGATCGCGTCCTCAAGTCTTGGCGTTCACGTGTACTGTCTTTTCGTGGCAGGGCCCTTGTGATTAATGCTCTGGCTCTTGCCCGCGTTTGGTATGTTGCGTCCCTTATTCACATGCCAGCGTGGGTCCTTAAGGAGCTTTCCTTTTTGGCTTTTTCATTTTTTTGGAGTAGCAAACGTGAGCTCGTGTCTCGTGCCTCCGTTTCGCTCTCCCCTATTTTTGGTGGTTTTTCGGTTGTTAACGTTAAATTTAAAGTATCGTCTCTCCTTGGTCAGTGGGTTAAGAGGTTTTCCTCTTCTTCTGCTGGCTGGATCTCGTTTTTGTCCTTCTGGTTCCGTTATCATTTTGATGCCTCTCCCCTTGAGGTTTTCTCCCGTCCTTTTGCCTTTAATCCAAGGGTCTTGCCTCCATTTTACCGTTCTCTCCTGCTGGCGTGGCGTGATCTTGATGGTTCCTATTCGTGTTCTCGTAGTTCGTTGGTTTATGGCTCATCGTCGTGTCACACTTGTGCGTCGGTTTCTATCATGTCTACCAAAGATTGTTATTTGTATCTACTCTCTGAGAGCATGGGTCCCCCTCATTGTGTTGAGAAGTTTGCCCCGACCTTTGGTGAACTCTATTGGTCCTCCACGTGGCGTTCTCTTTCGTTTTTTGATATGGATCGTCAAGTCATTGATCTTAACTGGAAGATCGCCCATGGTGTTCTGTATACTGCTCAGCGCCTTGTCCGTTTTGGTTTGTCTGTTCCGTTGCCCTGCTTCTGTGGCTCGCCTGTGGAGTCTCTTGAACATCTCTTCTTTTCTTGTCCTCTTGCTCAGAGTTTGTTGTCCTGGCTCCAGTCTCTCATGTTTAACTTCTCTCAAATGTGTCCGGTCATCCTGTGCCGTCATGCTCTTTTTGGTTTTAACTCTGATGAGTTACGTGTCACTCCTCGTATTTTTGTATATCTTCTCAATGTGTGTAAATTTGTCATTTGGCGCTCTCGGAATGATTTCCGTTTCCGTGATGTTCGGCCGGATGCAACCTCTGCTATTATTATGGTCAAGACTCGTGTCAAATTCAACCTTCCTTTGTTTTTTCGGCGTTTTAAGTCTTCTCGTCGCCAACGTCTTTTTCATCGCCAATGGGGTGCTCGTGGAGTGGTTGCTTCTGTTGCCGCTGGTCAGCTTACTGTGAATCTTTAGTTTGGCCTTTCTGTTTTGTTCTTATTATGTTTGTGTTCTCATGCATTTGGTCTCCTTGGTTGGGTGTACTATGCTGGGTCTTGTTTCCGCTCTGTTTTATTATACTTTGCATTGTTCCTGATTTTGGCTTGGTTTGGTCGTTTGTGCCCCTTTGGCGTTGAGTTTGTTTCGATTAGTTGTACTTTTGGATTCGGTGTGGTCTGGTGCATGTTTAGTGGCGAACCTACTTGTTAGGATGGGTCTGTTGACAGGTACCTTCGGGTACCTTTCGCCGTTGCGCTAGAGCAGTGTTTGTTAGGTTGTCCTGTTGTCCGACAGCTTTGACTGTTTGTGTTGGTTGTCAGTTAGTTT
>CM042748.1:38774851-38786487 GCA_022496165.2 Catalaphyllia jardinei | reverse complement strand
CTAGGGGAGGGAAAGTTCGGTATCGCTTCTCGGCCTTTTGGCTAAGTCAAGGGGCTTGCGATCTGTGAATTTCCGTAGGATTTTCAGTTTGTTTAAATTGTGAAAATGTCTGGAGAAACTATTGGTGAGTTTAGCAGTACGGCTGAGGAATCTAGTACGTTGCAAGATGGGCAGGTCGTCAACTCTGGGACATGGGCTGAGCAATCTGGTGAGGTATCTGACACGCCTGACGATAATCCTAATGGATCTGATATTGATGCAAACGAGATGCCCCAAATACTTCGGCAGTTAATTACTTGAGCGGTATTCGTCTTGTCACTGTGCCAGACAATACCTGGAATGTTGATGGTTATGCCGCAAAGCTTCGTCGTGGATTTTCTGTCACCTTTAGTGTCGATGAGGAAATTTCGGGCGCCGATATTGTTGACGCCCTTTTGGGAATTGATGTTTCTTTGGAGCATATTTTTTCGATTCAGTTTCGTGGTTCTAACCGTTCTTGGTGTGTAACTTTTGCGGATGAGCTGACTAAAGAGCAAGTATTGGAGAAGGGCGTCATTAAGATCGCAAACCACCCTGTGTTTGTCGGCGATGCAGACTTCAAAACAGTCATTGTTAAGATCTATGAAGCTGCGCCCGAAATGCCCGACACGGTGTTGATTGGGCGCTTGTCGCATTACGGGCGGGTTTTGTCTTTTCGGTGTGATCGCAGTATTGCCACTGGAATTTTGAACGGTGTTAGGACCGCCCGCATGCGTTTGGCGAAAACAATACCGTCGGCGCTTCGTATTGCAGGTGAGGCTGTTTTTATTTCCTATCCTGGGCAGCCGAAAACATGCCGGAGATGTGGGGATGCTGGACATTTGGCGCAGGGTTGCAAAAAGCCCCGCTGTTTTAATTGTGAGGCCCCTGGCCACAGGTCTGCCGAGTGTCCGTTGGAGCCCCTTTGTGGGATTTGTTTGAAGACTGGTCACCCTGTGGCCGAGTGCCCATTTCTTCTGTTTAGCGCAAATGTTGCCAACGCTGAAGACCAATTAGTGTCCTATGCGGATATGGCAAAAGAAAATCGGCCTGCTGTGGCCAGAGAGGATCGGCCAACTGCGATTAGAGAAAATCGGCCTGCTGCGACGAGAGAAAATCGCCCTGCTCCGTCTGATGCGACGAGTTCCCGCCCAAATAAACAACTTTCTGGGAGCAAGGAGCCTAGCGGATCGGAGCATGGCAGTGCAAGGAATTCGACTACAAACCATAGGGAGCAAACCGAGAAATCAACTGACCAGAGCGATGTGATGGAAGTGGGGAACCGGAAGCGTGGTCGGGAGAGAACCCCCGAGGATAGCCCTGATAGGAGAACTCAACGTAAGCGTGATGATGATGAGTATGTCCAAGATCGTGATCGGCATCACGACCGTCATCGAGAACATCATGAGCGTCGGAGCCGTGACTGGTCCCATTCGCGAGAACGTGGCCGGGGACGTCGTTACGATGATCGGGATTACGAACGTGAAAAGGGTCGCCGACGACATAGGGACTATTCCCCCCGGTATTATTCTAGTGGTGAGAGTGATTATGAAGATAGGCGGCATTCTAGATGATTTCTCTCCTTAATTAATGCCTCAAAATGCGATTGAAATGCATCTCAATTAATGTTCGCGGCCTTCTGTCAGCTTCTAAAAGAGAACTGATCTCGCATGAACTTAAGCGTTTAAATTACGATGTTTTCTTCTTGCAGGAAACTCACGTTTCTTGTAGGCAGCATGTGAAGGCTTTTGAAAAACTTTGGCAAGGGAAATGCCTTTGGTCCTTCGGGACTGGCAGGTCCGCTGGAGTTGCTTTGCTTTTTTCTCCAAATTTCTCGGGTAGAATATTACGCTATGTTTTTGATTCAGATGGTCGCATTTTGAGCGCTTTAATTCAATATAATAATGCCTCATTAAATCTAGTTAATGTTTACGCTCCAAATTCCATTTCTGATCGCAAAGGTTTCTTTGATGAGCTTCACAATTGTTTCCTTTCACGTGGTGATTTGATCATCGGTGGGGATTTTAATTGTGTCGAAAATTCCATTGACAAATTTCGTTCTAATGACATTCATGTCACGGATAAAAAGTCGCTTTCTTCTTTGAAAACAGATTTTTCTTTAAGTGACGTTTGGCGTGAATGCCACCCTCGTTTGGTGTCATTCACGTGGTCAAACGCTGGTCAAACACAAGCTTCTAGGCTTGACCGCTTTTTGATCTCCAAATCTCTCTCGGGTAAGGTCGCCTCTTGTAATATTTTCCCATGCGGATTTTCTGATCATGACTTTGTAGATCTCGATTTTTCTTTTGATGGCATTCCGCGTCGTAGGAACGAGGTTTGGAAATTTAATTCTTCGCTTTTGGCGGACCCTGATTTTAAACAATTGATTTTCAAAGAAATTGAAAAGCGGAAACTCAAAGTTAATAGTTTCAGTTCTTTGGGCGAATGGTGGGACGATCTTAAAGTCCGCATTCGCAAGATTTCTACGGACTTTTCTGTTCGTAAACATAAAAGGCTAAACGCCGAGCGATCATCTCTTACGAAACAATTGATCCGTGCAAAAAATGCTCTTCATTCTGGTGACGATCGTGCCGCCCTCGTTGTAAAGAGTTTAGAGAGCGCTCTTTCATCACTTATTTCTAAAGAAGCCGAAGGTGTTAAGATTAGATCTAGAGCTCAGTGGCTAGAGGAAGGCGAAAAGCCTACTCGCTTTTTCTTTCGCCTCGAACAAAACCGTGCAGGAAAAATTTCTTTGAGTCTCTTATTGATGAATCTGGTGTTGAAAGGTCTTCGCAGTCGGACTTGGAGTCAATTTTGGTTAATTTTTATTGGCGTCTCTTTTCAAAAGATTCTCTTGATATGCAAATTCAAACAGAAGTAATTGATGATCTCGAATTTTCTTTAAATGACTTGGAGCGTGAACAATGTGAAGGGTTGTTTACTAAAGAGGAGCTCCTTTCGGCCCTACAGGGTTTGCAGACTGGCAAATCGCCCGGGTCGGACGGACTCCCTACAGAATTTTATCTGACCTTTTGGGATTCCCTTTGTGATCCGTTGGTCTCAGTTTTTAACGAATGTTTCGGCCTTGGCATCCTTTCGGATAGCCAGCGTGAGGGTCTTTTGCGCTTGATCCATAAAAAAGACGAAAGGAATTTGGTTAAAAACTGGCGCCCGATTTCACTTCTCAATACTGATTATAAGCTGGCCTCTAAAGCCATAATGGAGCGGCTTAAAGTAGTAATGCCGTCTATTGTGCATCAAGATCAAACTTGTAGCGTCCCTGGTCGGTCTATTTTTTCAAATTTACAATTAGTCCGTGATGTCCTGGATATGATCGCTAAGACTGATGAGACCGGAATTCTCGTTACCCTTGATCAGGAAAAGGCCTTTGATCGGGTTGATCATGAGTTTCTGGTGCGAGTTCTAAGCAAGTTTGGTTTTGGTCCTATGTTTTGTGGCTGGGTCAGCCTTTTCTATAATAATGCCTTCTCCCGTGTAATTTGTAACGGTAAGCTTACGGATCCTATTTTTCTTGGTAGGGGGGTGAGGCAGGGTTGTCCTCTCTCGCCCCTCCTCTATGTGTTGGTTTCTGAGGTCCTTTCGACCCAAATTCGTAAATGCAAGGAAATTGAGGGTTTCCGCCTCCCGGGGGCCGGCGGCCTTCAGTTTAAAATCTCCCAGTACGCAGATGATGCGACTAATTTTGTAAAGACCGAGCGATCCCTTTCCAAACTTTTGGAAGTGGTACGCAATTTTGAAAAGGGGTCTGGTGCTAAGCTCAATACGACTAAAACTGAAGCGATGTGGCTTGGGCGGTGGCGGGATAGTACTGCCACCCCCTACGGTCTCAAATGGGTAAATAAGATGAAAATTCTGGGGGTTTTCTTCAGTAACGGTTTGTTGTCGGTTGACAATGATAATTGGAAATCTAAACTAGATAAACTTAAGTCGGTTCTAAATCTTTGGAGTGGTAGGGAATTATCCTTTGTAGGAAGGGCTATGATACTTAATGTTTTGGGAGCGAGTCGTTTTTGGCATGTTGCCAAAATCCTCCCTCCTCCTAGCTGGGTGGTCGATAGTTACAATAGTATCGCTTGGCCATTTATCTGGAAGGGGAAAATGGAGTGTGTTAGTAGAGATCGCCTTTGCGCACCTATTTCCCACGGAGGTCTTAAGGTTGTCCATTTCTCAACTAAATGTGTCAGCTTGCGCTTGTCGTGCTTGGCAGGCCTGAGGGACAACTTTGGTTCGGAAAAATGGCATTTTATGGCTCGGTATTTTCTAGGCAATCGCTTAATTCGCTCTGATAAACGGTTTAGCTTTACGTCTAATAGTATTCCATCTTCCTCTATGCCGTCTCTTTTTTATAAACAGTGTTTAGATAAGCTAGCATTGCTTTTCTCTAAATGTGGGTGCGTTCCTGATGATCTAACTTGTAAGAATATTTACAAGCTCCTATTAGTCTTGCCGTCTGCCACTCCCAGGTGCGCCGCTTTCTGGGGCTCTGTGGTGGGGCGTCCCATTAACCGGTGGGCCTCGGTCTGGCGTAAGTCTTGCCTTAAGCTCTGTGAAAACAAAAAGAATGATCTTTTGTGGTTAATTCTTCATCGCGCCGTGCGTGTGCGCTATTCGCTTAAGTCTTGGGGCTACATTGCCAACGATAGGTGTGCCGTTTGCGATAGAATTGAAACTATAGAGCATTGCTTCTTAAAGTGTCGTAGGACTCTTCGCGTTTGGAGCCACTTTTTGCCGTTCTTGTCGCGTCTATGTGGCTCTCCCTTTTCGGTCTCTGTTGTTGATATTTTTTACCCACTTTCTGATTCTCAGTCCTTATCTCTCCCTTGTTATTTGGTGGCTACCATTCTCTATTGGGTCTGGTGTGCCCGTAACCTGGCTACCTTTCGGAATTCCTTTTTGTCGTCACAGGCAGTTATTGCTCTTATAGTTAAGGATATTAAGTTTCGAATTCGTTGTGCACCAGCGGATGCCGTAAGGAATTTCTGGTCCAAAGATTCCGTTCTTTGTTTTATGGATGAAAATGAGAACATTGTTTTTGTAATCTAAATAGTAATTAGCTTTTCGTGTTATGTAAATAGTTTGCACAATAACCATTTAGTATTTTAGTTTCACGTGCACCGCGGGCGCCTACTCCGGGCTCGTATGAGCCTGCGCGCTGTTAGTGCCTGGGTGCGCAGAGTTCTACCATTAGTATACTACCCTTGATGGCCATGGGCTGAGTTATAAATAAACCGCCTGGGGTAACCAGGTTTTATCGCAAAAAAAAAATCTGTTCTTATCAGCTTAATATCTGATACGCTGCTCATTGAGCAGCTCATATATTAAACTGATTTTTGGAACTGGGCTGTGGAAAAGAGGCTTGCCTCGTCCCAGCCACGGGTTGCCTCGGTATAGCACTACCTCCGAGTGTGGCCCACTTCCCCTCGGGGAAGAAACCTTTATTAAAAGAAAGGAAGAAAGAAAGAAATCAAGAAAGCTTGCTTGTGACATTAACGTGTGGCCTTCTACTCTCTCGGCAGGCACAGAGCCAGCAAGCCAAGCTACAGGAGAAGCGCCTAGAAGTCAGGCTGGAGGTCCAGGTGGCTCGCAAAGCACTACCACAAGGATATAGAGGTAAGGAGGTTAGGCCGAACAGTGGCTGCGCCAGGAATTTTCATACTTACCTGACACTTGGAGTATGGCCGGAGGCCCTATCCTTTTGGTGTGCCATTCGCTGTCTCTCCTGGAGTTTTTGTGGTAAGTTCGCCAGTGTTCTGGTTGCTGTCTTTTCTTGATTTCTTGTTGGCGATTTTCGGCGCCATTTTGTCTTCTTCTTGGTTGCTCGTCGCTTGCGTCGTTAGCTGTTTTGGTTGGGTCACCCATCCGGTGGGTGTCCCCGCCCATCCGGGCTTAACTTTTTTCCATTTTTTCGGAATTTTGTCATGGCTCCGCGTTCGTGGCGTCGGACTATTGATATTGTGTGTCGTGGTTTTTCTGTTCGTGCTGAGACCACTGATGTAGCTAAATGGATTTTGCATTATTTCATGAGCGAATATCCAAATTTCAAAGTTGTTTCCATCCAGCTTTGCCCTGGGCGTGTCGCCCGTGTCACTTTCGACAAACATTGTGATGCGGCTAAGGGGACTCTAGAGGATCTTGGTGAGGTCACCATTAATGGGGTGCAGTGCTCTGTCTTAAAGCCGGTGCCTGCTGCCCCTAGCGTCCAGAATGTTCTGGTTTATCAGTACCCCCATGAGTTTTCTGGGGATTCTGTGGCTTCCGCGTTAGAAAAATATGGTTCTGTGAAGGATGTCTCTTTTCAACGCTGGACGAACTTGCCAGATGTTGGCACTGGCACCCGCGTTGTGCGCATGGTCGTTCAGAAGGAGATTCCTCGGTTCTCGTTTATTCGCGGAATTCGGTGTAAAATCTGGTACCGTGATCAGCCTTTGACGTGCGATATTTGTTCAAAAGAGGGCCATAAAGCATCTGCATGCCCTGACAAGGGTAAATGTTTGCGTTGTCATAGCCCTGGCCATGTTTATCGTCACTGTCCGAATACTGCTGGTCGTCTAGCTAGTTTAGCTGATGCTGCTGTTGCTAGTGCAACTGGTGCTGCTGTTCCTGTGGAGGAAGTCCCTCCCCCTGTGACTGTTGACCCTAGCGTGCTACGTCCTGTCGGGGACCTCTCTCAGGGTCCCCAGCATGCGGAAGATCTTGATGCTGGTTTTGCAAAGTCTGCTGACCTTCCTGATAGTGCTGTGGCTGATGCTGCTAGTGTCGCTGAAGCAGCCCTCAGAGGTTTTGGTTCCCATTCTGACCCTGAGGTGGTCGTTCTTGACGTGGGTTCTACACCTTCCTCTGCCTCGCCCCCGCTGTCCTAGATGCTCGGTTCAATCAGCTGGATGAGCTTGATCCTCAAAGTAGTTCTTCAATTTTTTCAAATTGTGGATCGGGTGGGGCTCCATCCGATGGTGAACCTGTTAATTGTAGACAAATTAGTAATGTATCTAATTTAAGCTGTGATAATGTTAGTGTTGTTAACTTAAGTCCTTCAATTCTTCCAAATTGTGGATCGGATGGGGCTCCTTCCGATGGTGAATTCGTTAATTGTAGCCAAATTGATTTAAGTAATAGTAGTGTAACTAATGGTAATAGTGATAATGATAGTGCTGTTAATCTTAGTAAGGATAATGTTAATTGTTATGGATCTGTGGTTACTTCGGATAGTGCCCCCCCTAATCCTACCTGTGTTGACTCTGTGATGTCTGTGGCGTCTGATCCTCGTAAGCGTCCTATTTCCGGCTCTTCCTCTGATGATGGCTCAGTTGTCAACTTCAAAAATTCTAAGAGCTTGTCTAAGAAGGCCAAAAAAACGGTTGTTAATGATCCTAGGCCCAAGGAGGTTGTTGTTAATGATGCTGGGTCCAAAAGAGTTGTTAATGATGTGGGGTCCAGGAAGGCTTCTGCTAGTGAGGCTGTGTCTAGGAGGAATGTCAGTTCCTCTGCCTCTGTTGTCCCGGCCAAAAAAGGTGGTGGTGTTGCCAAAAAAGTTGGTGCTGTGGCTGCTGCTGCCCTGCCTAGGGGGAGTCGTCTCCCAGCGGGTGTTGTCACAGCTGCTCGTATGGCTATGACCCGTTTGTCCAAAAAGTAGTGATTTCTCCATTCATGATGGCGGTCCTTCTCTTTTTTCTCATGGCTTTGTCTGTACTCACCTTAAACTGTAACGGGATTAGAGACCAATCTAAAAGATCTGGTCTCGTGCAGTGGTTGCGATCTCTCCCTGTGTGTGTGGACGTTGTCTGCCTCCAGGAAACTCATTGTATTTCCTCTGCGGAGTGTTTGTCTTGGTTTTCTTCTTCTGGTTTTAGTTCTGTCCTTTCTCCTGGGTCTACTCATTCTTGTGGCAATATTATTTTATTTCGTCCCTTTTTGTCCCTGGTTAATTTGTGGTGTGATGCTGATGGTCGTTTTCTTCAGTGTGAGTTTTCCCTTCATGATAAGTCTTTTCGGGTTTGCTCTATTTATTGTCCGAATCGCAACCCTGCACGGGACCAGTTTTTGGATGATCTTCATGCGTCGATTGATCCCTCAGTTCCCACTATTCTTGCTGGGGATTTCAATACGGTGTTTGACCGTTCTGTTGATCGTTTTGGATCGGACCCAGTAGACACTTCTCGTGAGAGTTCGTCCTCTCTCCGGGATTTGTTCGATGCCTGTTGTGTCATTGATATTTGGAGATACCTCCATCCCTCCTCTTCTGCCTTCACGTGGACCAGGTGGAATGGCTCTTTTGCTTCTCGCATTGACCTTTGTGGTGTTCCATATGTTTGGGTCTCGTCTGTGTCGTCTTGTGAGATCATTCCGTGTCCTTTTTCCGATCATTGTGCTGTTTTGCTGTCTGTTTCTGTCCCTGATGTTGTTCCCCCTGGTCCTGGACTTTGGAAACTTAATACCTCTATTCTTGAAGAGGATGAATATGTTAAAATCATTTCCGATTTTTGGCTGGAGTGGCGTGTTTCCATCCAGCTCTTTCCCTCCCTTGCGAAATGGTGGGAGGCGGGCAAGAGTCGTATTAAAGGTCTCACCATCCGTTACTGTTGTTCGAGGTCTTCCACCCAGTCCAGTAATAGGGACCTTTTGGTCCGGCTTATTGATCATCTCAAAGTTAAAGTTGACCTTGGTTCGACCTCCTGTCTCGAACCATATCACTCTGCTCTTTCCGAGTTGGCTGCTCTCAACTCTCGTGCTGCCAAGGGTGCACAGGTTCGTTCTCGTGTTCGCTGGGTCGAGGAGGGCGAATCGTCCTCCGCTTATTTTTTTCGTCTGGAGAAAAAGCGTTCCGTTGACCGTTGGATCTCTGCGTTGAGAGACAGTGATGGCTCCATAATTTCCTCTCCCGAGGAATTGTGTCATTGCCTGTCTTCTTTTTATTCGTCTCTTTTTACTGCCTCCCCTACTGATCCTGTTGTTCAAACCTCTTTTCTAGGTAATCTTTCGTCTGTCCTTGATCCGGAGCAGGCTGCTCTATGTGAGGGTCTTCTCACATCTGAGGAATGTTTTACTGCTCTTCATGGGATGGCCAGGCGTAAGGCTCCTGGCCTGGATGGTTTGCCTATGGAATTTTACGTTAAATTTTGGGATGTCTTGGGTTGTGATCTTGTTGCTGTTCTTAATTCATGCTTTGCTGCTGGCAGTCTTTCTCTCTCAACGCAGAGGTATTATCTCACTTGCTTTCAAGAAAGGTGATCGCCTTGACCCGCGTAATTGGCGTCCAATTACGCTTTTGAATGTTGACTACAAACTCGCGTCGCGAGTTATTGCGGGTCGTTTATTGAAAGTCATTCATCTCGTTGTCAACAGAGACCAAACTTGCGGTGTTCCGGGGCGTTTTATTGGGGAGAATGTTGCCCTCCTTCGTGATGTCATTGATTTTGCTTCCTCTTCTGACACCCCTATTGCTATTCTCTCATTGGATCAAGAGAAGGCGTTTGATCGTGTTGATTGGTCGTTTATGAGATCCACGTTATCTGCTATGGGTTTTGGCCCTTCCTTCATTTCATGGGTTGATCTTTTTTACTGTCACGTCCAAAGTTCAGTTAATGTAAATGGTTACCTTTCTCCGTTTTTTAGTCTTTCTCGGGGTGTCAGGCAAGGTTGTCCTTTGTCTCCTTTGTTGTACGTCCTTGTGTCTGAAGTTCTGGCAGCTAACATTCGCTGCAACCCTCGTATTTGCGGTCCTTGTCTTCCTGGCTCTGCTCCCTTGTCGCCCATTTCTCAGTACGCTGATGATACGTCCCTAATCCTTACTTCTGATGATTCCATTCTGGCTGTTTTTGAGACATATGCTCTTTTTGAAAAGGCATCTGGTGCCAAATTGAACCAGTCCAAGTCCAAAGGTCTCTGGCTTGGCAGTTGGGTTGGTCGTTCTGACCCTCCTGTCGCTTTGGACTGGTCCTCCACCAAACTTAAGATCCTTGGTGTTTTTCTTGGCTTGGGCAACCTGGAGGAGGATAACTGGCGTCCTAGGATTGATGCGGTGGACCGTGTGCTTAAGTCGTGGCGTTCGCGTGTTCTCTCCTTTCGTGGCAAGTCCCTTGTCATTAATGTTTTGGCCCTCTCCCGTATTTGGTATGTGGCGTCCCTTATCCACATGCCTGCATGGGTTCTTAAGGAGCTTTCTTCCTTGGTCTTTTCTTTCTTTTGGAGTGGTAAGCGTGAGCTGGTCTCACGCTCCACTGTTGTTCAATGTTCTCTTTTTGGCGGTTTTTCAGTTGTTGACATCAAACTTAAGGTGATTTCCCTTCTTGGCCAGTGGGTGAAGCGTTTTGCTTCGTCTCCTTCGGGTTGGGTCGCTTTCATGTCCTACTGGTTCAGGTGTAAGTTTGAGGCTTCTCCTTTGGAGGTCCTCTCTGATCCTTACGCTCATTATTCTGGGTTCTTACCGCAGTTCTACAAATCTTTCTTGCAGGCTTGGCGTGATCTTGATGGGTCTTTCTCTGCTTCTCGTAATTCGCTTGTCTATGGTTCTTCATCTTGTCATGTTTCTTCTCCGGTTTCTACTATGTCCACGAAAGTGTGTTATCAATATTTGTTGTCTGAGAACATGGGTACGCCGCACTGTGTTATGAAGTTTGCGTCCACTTTTGGCCGCCTTTACTGGCCGTCCACGTGGCGTTCGCTTTCCTTTTTTGATCTTGATCGTCAGGTTACTGACCTCAGCTGGAAGATCGCGCATGGTGTACTTTACACTGCTCAGCGCCTCGTGTCTTTTGGGTTGCCAGTTCCTTTGCCGTGTTTCTGTGGCGCCCCTGTTGAGTCCCTGGAGCACTTGTTTTTCTATTGTCCTCTTGCTCAGAGTGTTCTAGCGTGGCTTCAGTCCCTCATGTTTTCTTTTTCTCCTATGTGTCCGGCCATCCTTTGTCGTCATGCGTTGTTTGGTTTTAGTCCTGATGAGTTACGTGTTTTTCCGCGCATCTTTGTTTACCTGCTTAATGTTTGTAAACTTCTCATCTGGCAGTCTCGTAACGACTTTCGTTTTCGTGATGTCTCACCTGGTGCTACTTCTGTAGTGGCTCAGGTCAGAACCCGTGTGAGATTTTATCTCCCGCTCTTCTTCAAGCGGTTCAAGTCCTGTCGTCGAAAACGATATTTTCATCGTCAGTGGGGTGCAAGGGGTGTTGCTTCTGTTGCTGCTGGCCAGCTTTCTTTGAACCTTTAACTTGTTTTTTGGAACCCTTCTGGTTTGGTTTTTCGTTTTATGTTCCCTAGTACTGGGTCCCCTTAGCTGGTGTACTGTACTGAGACTTGTTTCCGTTTCGTTCTTTCTGCTGGGTCTCCTTTATTGGTGTACTGCACTGAGGCTTGTTTCCGTTCTGTTTTGTTATGTTGCTTCTCTTATGTCTGTGTGTTTAGGGAATGGGCTTGGGAATCTTTGTTTGAAGGTAGGCGGGGTTCAATTCCCTGGCGATTTTGGCGAGTTGGCTCTGTTAGGAGGAACTCCCTACCTTAGGTGGACCCATAGCGTTGGACTTGCACTGTATCCTCGCTTTGGATGACTGTCGGTCGGCGGGCATTGCACTTCCCGTAAGGGTGCCCGGCCGTCCACCTTAAAAAAAAAA
>CM042748.1:38756321-38774751 GCA_022496165.2 Catalaphyllia jardinei | reverse complement strand
AGGGGAGGGAAAGTTCGGTATCGCTTCTCGGCCTTTTGGCTAAGATCAAGTGTAGACGTGTTCTCGCTTGCTCCGTGATTCTAGATTTTGTGGTTCGTCAGTTTTTCGGATTTTGGTGTTTTTTCAGTGTTTGATCGCTCTCAGCCTTTGGCTGTAACCTAGTTTAATATCTTTTGAGCGGCCTGCTTTGGTTTTGCCGTTTAAATTTTTCATTTTGATGATGGATCGTTGTGAAGATGAAGGTTCGTTAAATCGTGAAGTTCAAACGGATTTGAATATGGTAATTGAAAATGCTGTTGGCGCCAAGGAAAATGTCCCTGGAGAGGTCATTGAAAGTGCTGCGGGTGTCCCTGGAGATAATGTGTCAAATGCGGGTGATATAAATACTGCTACGGGTGATGAAAATATGGCGCCAAAAACGGCTAATGCTTCAGATGAATCTCGCTCTACTGTTGATGGCGAGTCTTATGCTTCAAGAGCTGCTAGAACGGCTGGTGTTGCCTCTAATGAAAGGCCAACTTGGCGACGTCCTTCAAATTACAACAGGAATGATATGCCGAAACGTCCGAGAACAGCTTTATTTACACCTTCACGCTCTACATCGGCGAGATCTGTTTTTGACGCTCTTCGAATGGCAAATATTAATGAGTCTGAGATCCAGTGTATGCAGAGAAAAATGAACGGGGAAGTAGTAATTACGTTTAAGTCCCCAGCTGTTAAAGAGAAATTTGTGAACCTTAATGCCATTGCCGTTGGCTCTCAGAGTTATGCGATCCAGGATATTGACCGCCCCTTAACGTTCCTGACGATATACGACGCTCCATTTGAACTTAGCGAATGGGCTATAATCAGACGGCTCGCACCTTATTGTGAAGTGGTGCACTATCGCCGTGGCAAATTCGACTTCATGCCGAATGTTTATAATGGTCTGAGGAATTATCGGGTTCGGATTATAAAGCCCGTCCCAAGCTTTCTTCGTTTTGGAAAATACCAGATTTTTCTGAAACATGACGGCCAACTTCCTACTTGCCGGCGCTGTAACCTTACTGGTCATTTTAGTAACGTATGTAACCTGAAAGTCTGTTTCAATTGTGAGAACATTGGACACGAGGCCGGTTCTTGCCCGGCCCCAGCTTTATGCAGTTTTTGCAAAGAAGACGGCCATCTCAGCCGTGACTGCAGGTATTCGTGGGACCCACCAATAGTTCGGGGGGCCCCAACAGATGAATCGGCGCACGTTAATGTGGACGCTCGCTCTGACGGAGAAATTAGCGAGTCTTCTTTTAAGACTACCTCGCAGGATTCTTTCCGGTGGGCAGAGGACTCAGATCTTTCAGAGGATGAGGAGGCTATAGCGCGTGCTGAGGCGCTTCCTCTTGCCGCGGCTGTGCCTGTAAATGTTGACTCAGCTGTTACTGCGCCAGTTGTTATTGAATCAGCTGGCACTGAGCCAGTTGTCACGGAACCAGCCGGTACTGAGCCAGTGATCGAGCCAGCAGTTAACCAGCCTGTTGACGAACCGTCAGCTACCGTTTCTTCAGGTGCAGATGACCCTGACCTTTCTCCTGTTGAAACCCCTGTTCTGTGCGCCGAATCTTTGCCTGACGCCCTGCCGGACCAGTCTCCCTCTGCCGACCATCAGAACGATGGCATTTTAGATTCTCAAGGCCTCATTAGGCCCCCAGTGGTGGTGGTTATTGAGGATCAGGTTCCGCCACAGTCATCTGTTCCTTCACTGGTCTCTCCCTCTTCTACTGCCGACTCTAAAGGTAGTCGCCGTATTTCCGCTCCTCCTTCGAGAGTTTCTCGCCGTACTCCTGCTGTGATCCCGGAAGCTCTAGTAGCCGCTGCTGCTCGAAAACCCACTCTGCCTGCCCTGATCTCTGGTAAACCGCGATCCTCTTCGTCTACCTCCTCTGTATCTATGGATGCCACTTCAGATCTGAAACGAAAGGCTCAAAATCAATCGGACGCCCCTCCTAAGGAAAGGCGGGAGAAAAAGAAGAAAGGCAGGAAATAGCAAGTTTATTTGTTTTTTGTCGCCTGCTATTTTTGAGTCCTCTTTCTAAGATACTTTCAAGGTTCTGACTATTAATGCGAGGGGTTTGGGGAATCCCCTTAATAGCAATATCCTCTTTGACCTTATTGAAAAATCTCGTTGTGATATTTGTTTAGTTCAGGAAACGTTAGTCAGCTCTGATGTAAACATCAAGGCTCTTTCCCGTCGGTGGCTAGGCCGTAGTTTTTGGTCTCCCGCAATTGGTAAACAAGGCGGTGTTGCCATTTTTATTTCTCCCAAGTGCTCGGATGATATTGTGTCTTGGAAAAAGGACTCCAACGGGCGTATAATTAGTATTTTGGTTAAGATTGGCGGTGTTGATATTAATTTTGTTAATATTTATGCCCCCACTAATCTTACGGATCGAAAAACTTTCTATGAATCCATTTACGAATTTTTTATTCCGGCGTCTGCTCTCGTGATCGGGGGAGATTTTAATTGTTATGAAAACGCCCTTGACAAATTTGGCGGGAATGTTTCTATTGGCAGCGAATGCGACTCTTTGAAATCTGATTTTGTTTTGGTTGACGCGTGGCGTAAATTACATCCTCGCACGCGCGAATTCACTTGGTTTAATCACGACTACTCAATTGCCAGTCGCTTGGACAAGTTCTTTGTCTCGAAGGATTTGTTTACATCCGATTGTCAATGCGAAATCTCACCTTGCCCGCTTTCCGATCATGACTTTGTTTCTTTTGTTTTCGAAATCCCTGAGGTCGTTAAGCGTGGCCCGGGGATTTGGAAATTTAATAATTCACTTCTTGATGATAAATGTTTTTGTGATATTATTTGTAAGTTAATTCAAGATCACGTTTCCTTTTTCACGTCTTTCGTTTCTCCTCAAGATTGGTGGGAGTTTTTAAAAGGTTCCATTAAGGAAGAATCGATTTCCTTTTCCCGTAGAAAGCGTCGTCAATTATGCCGTGATCGTGTCTTTTTAACAAATAAGCTAATTGGTTTGCGCCAGCGTTTGGTTGACGGCGACAACTCTGTTATCGATTCAATTCAAGATGTTGAGTGCCGTCTTAAGGCTATTTATACCAAAGAAATGGAAGGAATCTTAGTTCGCAGTCGCGCAGAATGGATCGAAGAGGGCGAACGTCCTTCTAGGTATTTTTTTCAGTTACAATCTGCTCATACACAGAAAAGTCGTATTTCATCGATTTATGACTTATCTGGGGTTGAGGTTTCTTCACAGGCGGAGATCATGCGAGCGCATTTTGATTTCTATTCTTCCTTGTTTTCTGAAGAGCTAGTTGATCTGAATTTTCAGGACGACCTTTTGTCTTCGCTTTCTCGTCAGCTTTTGCCTCATCAGGCATCATTGTGCGAAGGTGCCATGACAATTGATGAAATCTCTTTTGCTGTTAGGAATATGAATACAAACAAATCTCCGGGGCCTGATGGTCTAACTGTTGAGTTCTATCGGAAATTCTGGGATGTTTTATCACCTTATCTGGTGCGTGTTTATAATGCGTGTTTCGAAGCTGGCGAGATGTGCGATTCCATGAAGACAAGCAACACCCGTGTGATCTTTAAGAAGGGAGATCGGAAAGCTCTAAAAAATTGGAGACCGATTTCTCTTCTTAATGTAGATTATAAAATCTGTTCTAAAGCTATTTCTGTTCGTCTTTGTAAGGTTTTAGATTTTATTGTGGATCCCGATCAAACGTGTTCGGTTCCTGGCCGTAAAATTTCTTCTAATTTACACATTCTAAGAGATATTCTTGATTATGTCGATTGCACTGGTGAAACTGGGATTTTAGTAAGTCTTGATCAGGAGAAAGCCTTCAATCGCGTAAACCGTACCTTTCTACAAAATTTATTAGTTCATTTTGGCTTTGGTCCCTCTTTCTGTCACTGGATCAATACCTTTTATAAGGGCCCTAATATGCGCGTGATCGTTAATGAATGGCTTACAGGCCCGATCCCTCTGTCTCGTGGGGTCCGCCAGGGGGATTCCCTTTCTCCCATGTTATATATTCTTTGTGTTGAATGTCTTGCGTGTAAAATTCGTTCGTGCCCTGCGATTGAAGGCTTTCTTCTGCCCGGTGCTAAAGGGTTACAATATAAAGTAGGGGTTTACGCTGATGACACGACTAGTCTTGTTAAATCTGTTTATTCTCTTGCGGCCCTTTTACATGTAATTCGAATCTATGAGAGAGGATCGGGGGCAAAGCTCAATATTGCTAAGACGGAGGCCATGTGGTTGGGTGCGTGGCGCTCACGCACTGACCAGCCGTTTGGCCTCACGTGGGTATCTAAAATGAAAATTTTGGGGGTTGTTTTCGGGCAGGCCACAGAATTAGATAATTGGCAGCCCAAACTGAAAAAGTTAGAAAATCATCTGAATCTATGGAAATCTCGTTCTTTATCTCTCGTGGGTAAATCTTTGATCCCAAATACATTAGGTATTAGTAAACTTTTGTATCTCGCTACTATTCTTCCTGTACCTCGATGGGTTATTTCCGAAGTGAACAATTTGGTTTGGCCTTTCCTTTGGGGATGCCGAATTGAAACTGTAAGTCGACAGTCATGTCATCAGCCTTTCTTAAAAGGGGGTTTGGGCATAGTTAATTTTAAGGTTAAGGCTGATGCTTTAAAATTAGCATTTATCATTTCTCTTTCTTCTAATACTGATTCAAAGCCTTTTTATCTCATTAAGTATTTTTTGGGGGCCAGTTTATCTTCCTTTCGTTTGGAGTGGAGTTTCCTTCGGGATAACTCCTCTCCGAGTGCGCAGACCTTAACGCCTTTTTATTCAAAGTGTATCTCTGTTTTGACCAGTCTTCGCAAGATTTTGTCTTGCCAAGACTGGCGCGATTTTGCTTTCACTTCAAAGGAATGTTATACGGTTCTTCTGAAGGAAAAGTCTTCTTCACCAGTTATTCATCGTTATTGGGTTTCCTTTTTAACCATCGGTTTTGACTTAGATGAGCATTGGTCTCTTGTCCGTGACGGGTTCTGTGAGAATTTTAAAAATGATCTGCTTTGGTTGATTATTTTGCGTGCGGTTAAAGTTCGTGACTCCATGAAGAATTGGGGGTATATCAACTCTGATCACTGTGCGTTGTGTTCCCGGAAGGAAACAATAGACCATTGTTTCCTTAATTGCGCTCGTGTTAAAACAGTCTGGTCACACTTCTCGTCTGTGTTGTCCTCTTTAATTGGTGTCACTTTTCTCCCTAATTGTCTCTTTGTTTTTTTCTTTCAATGGCCTCGCGTGAATACTGGAAATGCACGCTTAGCCATATATTTAGTTAAGACCATACTTTACGGAATTTGGACATTTAGAAATAGGTCCACTTTCCACAACGGCCGCGAGGATTCCCACGCAATTATTCGATATATAAAGGCGGACATTTGTAAGCGAATTTCTTTAGATAATTTCCGTTTACCCTTCTCAGTTTTTGCAAATGCCTGGGAATCGCCTTTTTGTGTCATTTCCGACAATTCATTTAAAGTAAACATTTAATATAATTACAATCCGGTATTTATGATAACAACTGTCAGTATCAAGAGACATTTTTGAACTTTATCCTGGACATTCAAGTAATCTCCTAGGTTTTTATTTTAATATGACATTTTCTGTAAGGGGCCAAGCCCACGTGCTTTGCACTTTTTATTCTGTATTTAGTAGTTTATTGTGAATAAACTCATTTCAAAACTTAAAAAATCTGTTCTTATCAGCTTAATATCTGATACGCTGCTCATTGAGCAGCTCATATATTAAACTGATTTTTGGAACTGGGCTGTGGAA
Source organism: Catalaphyllia jardinei (assembly GCA_022496165.2). Classification (NCBI taxonomy): domain Eukaryota; kingdom Metazoa; phylum Cnidaria; class Anthozoa; order Scleractinia; family Caryophylliidae; genus Catalaphyllia; species Catalaphyllia jardinei. Next base: position 38,768,932 of record CM042748.1, on the reverse strand, counting down.
AAGAGGCTTGCCTCATCCCAGCCACGGGTTGCCTCGATATAGCACTACCTCCGAGTGTGGCCCACTTCCCCTCGGGGAAGAAACCTTTATTAAAAGAAAGGAAGAAAGAAAGAAATCAAGAAAGCTTGCTTGTGACACTAACGTGTGGCCTTTTACTCTCTCGGCAGGCACAGAGCCAGCAAGCCAAGCTACAGGAGAAGCACCTAGAAGTCAGGCTGGAGGTCTGGGCGGCTCGCAAAGCACTACCACAAGGATATAGAGGTAAGGAGGTTAGGGTTAGAACGGTGGCCGCGCCAGGAATTTTCATACTTACCTGACGCGGAGTATGGCCGGAGGCCCTGCCATTTTGGTAGTCGAAAGCCATTTTTTCGTGTTTTTTCGGTGAGTGTCACCAGATTTTAGTCTGGTTTTCCTGGCGTTTCTAAGCTCGTCTTTGGTTCGCCATCTTGGCTTCGAGCTTCTTGTTCGTCACCCATCCATTTCTTGGCCTTGCCCACCTGAGCTTAACTTTGTGGTTTTGGGTAAGCTTTTTTCCTCTGGTGTTTTTCTTTATTTCTGTGGCCTTCCTGGCCTTGGGCTTTGCCCCTGCATTTATTGTCATGGCTGGTCGTATGGCCAGGCCTCATACCTTGGTGATTCAATGCCCGGAGCAAATTGCTGGATTGTCTGAACGTGGATTTATGGTGGAATTGTTTAAGTCCATCCCGAAGCCTGTGGTTAGAGCGTGTCAATTTCTGCCTAAGAATTATGTCCGAGTCACCTTCAAGGATGAAGCCTCTCGTGATCAGGCCCTTGTCAAAGGTGTTTCAGTCCGCGGGTTCCAGCTCAATGTTTTTGAAGCCGACCCGAAAGCAGCTCTTGTTTATTGCTATTGGGTGCCAGTGGAAGTCTCCACGGATTCCATTCGCCACGCATTGTCTGCATACGGCCAAGTCCTCGAGTGTCAGCGCCAGGTGCACCCTGATTTTCAAGACATCGAATCTGGTGTCCGTATGGTTCGAGTCAAGCTCGTCACTCAGATCCCTGAGGTCATCCGAATCTTAAATTTTCCCTGTAAGATTTATTATCGGGGCCAGCCAAAGTCTTGTCGTTCCTGTAGAAAGACTGGTCATCTGGCCAAGGATTGCCCTTTCAAGGACAAGTGTTCCCGCTGCGGATCGGCTGATCACCAGGCTAGGAACTGCACCAACGCTTGGAGTGTCGCCCCTCCAGCCCCTGCAGCTCCTGGCCCCCATCTCCCTGCTACGTCTGAAGCTCCGGCTGCCGCTGCACCGTCTGGCGATCATCCTCCCTCTGCTGGTTCCCACCCTCCTCCCTCTCTGCCGGCTCCTTCTGACTCTGGTACTTCACAGGGCTCTGCCTCTGGCGTTCCGCTGGCCTCTCCGCAAGTCTCTTCACAGGACGCCTTGGTCGCTGGTCTCCCCCTGGTCCCGGATTCACCGCTCCCAGTTCTTTCTGGCATGCCTCCCCTTGAGGACCCTCCTGATGGGCTTACTGCCCCCTCTCTGGCAGGGGCCTTGGATCAGCATGGTTTTCTGGCTAGCCTGCCCTCTCATCCTGGTGTCTTGGCTCCAAATCTACCTTTTCCGTCTTCAGGTTCCACTTCAAGTTCCATGGCTATCTTAAGTAATAACTCTGTAGGGGCCAATGCAGTCCCTCTAACTCTAATGTAGTGGACTCAATGGGTTCTACTTTAACTAATGTAGTGAGCCAAAAGAGCTCTAGTTATAATGGTAGTGATAATAGTAATATTAGTGCACTTAATAGTAGTTCTGTCTTGAGTCAAGATGGTCTTTCCTTATCCTACGCTGGTGCAATTGGTCAAATTCCAAATTCTAATTCTGCCAATTCTCAATATCCAAATTCTAATTTACACGCTCCTGGTCTCCCTGGTCCTGGTCCCCCAAATTCTGTTCATGATTCTGTCCAAAATCCTGTTTGTTCAAATTCTAATCCAATTACTGGCCCAATTTCTGGTGGTAAACGTCTTGTTGGTCCAACTTCTGTTGTCATGGACTCTGAGGTCCAAATTGTTGGTTCCAACCCTGTTGTTCCTGCGGAACTGGAAATGTCTGAGCCCGCTGAGGACTCCTCAGTGGATCACAGTGATCTCTCCTTGGAGGAGATCCGAGCTCTTAAGAAGCTCCCCTCCCCCTCTAATGTCAAAAGACTCGGTATTGGTGATCAAGGTCAGAAGGCGAAGCCCAAGGTGAAGAGGAAAAAATGATTTTGTTCTTCGGGGGTCATTTCTTTGTTATTCTCGTGATGGCTTTGTTTGTCACTGTTAATGTTAATGGGCTACGTGACTCGGCTAAGAGGTTATCTTTTTGTCACTGGCTGTCTGGCTTCAACTTTGATGTTGTTTGCCTGCAGGAATTGCATTGTTTATCTGAAGATGAGGTCAGCTCCTGGTTTCCGTCCTTTTCTGCTGTTGCTTCTGTGGGGTCGAATAAGTCCTGTGGTGTTGCGGTTCTTTTCAAACGGTCTTTCTCCCTGGTCGATTTTGTCTGTGACTCGTCTGGCCGTTTTGTCCGTGCACGCCTTGGGCGTGAGGGCGCGACTTTTGATGTGGTGTCACTTTATGCGCCCAATCTGCGGTCTGAACGCCTGTTTTTTTCCCTCTTTGTTACCCCTTTTGGACCCTGGTGTCCCCACTCTTCTCTGTGGGGACTTTAATTTTGTTATGGATCCCGGATGTGACCGCAGGATTGGTGGTGATCGGTCTGTGACTGATACCTCAGATCTCCTTTTCTCTTTGTTTCATGACCTTTCTTGTGTCGATGGTTGGCGTTCACTCCATCCGTCTCAGCAGGCTTACACCTGGTTCCGGCCTGATGGCACTCGGGCCTCCCGGATTGATCTCATAGGCTGCCCTGCATCTTGGCTGCCTTGTCTCCTCCTCTGATATTTTGGCCTGTCCTGTGTCCGATCATGCTGCGGTCTCTTTGTCCTTAACCTCTCTTCCTGGTGCTGTCCCGCGTGGGCCTGGGTTTTGGAAGCTCAATACTTCCATATTGGCGGAGTCGGATTACATTAGTGAGATCTCGGCCTTTTGGTCCGTTTGGCGGGATTCTCGGGACGCTTTTGCGTCCCTTCTTGACTGGTGGGATTTAGGTAAGGCACGTATCAAGACTTTGTCTATTAGTTACTGTCAAAACCGTTCTGCTAAAAAGAAGGCTCGGTTCAAGTCTTTGACTCAAAAGGTCGCTTCCTTGAAAACTCTTGTTGACCTTGGCCACGTCTCTGCCCTGTCGGGTTACAAGGACGCCCTTTCGGCTCTTCAGGAGTTCTCCCTTGATCAGGCTCGTGGTGCTCAGGTACGCTCTCGTGCTAGGTGGGTTGAGGAGGGTGAGTCCTCAACTGCTTACTTTTTCCGCCTTGAGAGGAAGCGTAAAGCTGAAAGTACCATCTCTTCCCTCAAGGTCGGTGATCACACTGTCACCTCTACAGATGATCTCTTGGCCGCCGCTTCTGATTTCTACAAGAGTCTTTATAGCTCTTGTGAGACGGACCCTGTTGTCCAAGAGGAGTTGCTCTCTAACCTCTCCTTGTCCCTTTCTTCTGAGGAAGCTGATCTGTGTGAAGGGGATTTGACTGTAGAGGAATGTTTTAATGCTGTTAAAGGTATGGCCAAAAGTAAAACGCCAGGCTTTGATGGGTTGCCTGCTGAGTTCTATCTCGCCCTTTGGCCGGTCCTGGGCTCTGATTTGGTCGATGTCCTGAACTATGCCTTCCGTGTAGGTTTCCTGTCTGTCTCTCAGCGCCGGGGTTTGATTAACCTTGTTTTCAAGGCTGATGACCGGACCCTCCTCAAAAATTGGCGTCCCATCTCTCTCGTGTGTCGATTATAAAATTGGTTCTCGAGCCATTGCGGGTCGGCTCCTTCGGGTCATTGACAGGGTTGTATCTCCAGATCAGACGGCTGGTGTCCCGGGTCGCTACATTGGTGAGAATGTTGCTTATGTACGTGACGCTATCCAGTATGCTACTGTCAACAATCTCCCTTTGGCTGTTCTCACCCTTGATCAGGAGAAAGCTTTCGACAGGGTCGAGTGGGGTTTTCTTTTCTGTGCCCTTGAACGTATGGGCTTCGGGCCTTCGTTTTGTAAGTGGGTTCAGACCTTGTATTCCGGTGTTCAAAGTTCGGTTATTGTTAATGGGTATCTCTCTGAATTTTTCAATTTGCGAAGGGGCGTTCGCCAAGGTTGTCCCCTCTCTCCTCTCCTTTGCGTTCTTGTGGCTGAGGTTCTAGCGGCTACTCTCAAGGCTTGTCCAAGGATTAAAGGCTTGTCGCTTCCTGCTCCTATGTCATCTCCTAGCTTCCTTTCCCAGTATGCCGATGACACTTCTCTCCTTGTCACCACTAATGATTCTATATTGGCTGTTTTCGAGGTGTTTGATCGTTACGAGCTGGGATCTGGTGCTCGCCTCAATTTAAAGAAGTGCAAAGGCCTTTGGGTGGGTGCTTGGCTTAATAGGGCTGCTGGCCCCGTTGACATCCGGTGGTCTTCTGTTAAGATCCGCTGTCTGGGTTCCTTCCTTGGTCCAGGTGATCTGTCACACGACAACTGGGATCCTCGGATCCAAGCCCTTAAGAATCTACTGCTCACTTGGCGACAGCGCTCCCTCTCCTTTCAGGGCAAGGCTCTCGTTATTAATGCCTTGGCTCTCTCTGGTCTCTGGTACCTTGGCTCTGTTATGTGTCCCCCTGGTTGGGTTGTTTCCGAGATCAACTCGGAAATCTTTTATTTTTTTTGGTCTGGCAAGAAGGACAAGGTCGCCCGTAACGTTGTTTGTCAGCCGAAGTCTGCTGGTGGGTTTGGTGTCGTTGATGTGTTGGCCAAGTTTCGTGCCCTCCATGTGACGTGGATTCGTCGTTTCTGTCAGTCAACCTCGAGCTGGTCCCTTTTCTTCAAGTTGTTCTGCCTACAGTTTTTTGGTGATGATCCCTCTGTTGCCCTAGCCGACCCCTCTTTTTATCCTCATGATCTTTTGCCCCCCTTCTACTCCTCAATGTTTTATGTTTGGGGCTTGTTGGGTGGTCATGGTGTCATTCCATGTTTGTCGTTCTACAAGTCTGGCGTTGTGACCTCTGTTGACTGTTTAACTCCCATGTTGGCTTACTCGTGTCTGTCCTCATCGGCAGTCCCTCACTGTGTTGGTAAATTCCGCCCTTTGTTTGGTGACCTTTATTGGTCTTCTACCTGGTCTCAGGTTCATGCCATGCCTTTTGACCGTCATGTGGCGGACTTTTCCTGGCTCCTTGCACATGGTGTTGTCCTTACAGCTGATCGTCTCCGTCTGTCTTTTCTTATGTCATCGGTTCCCCCTGATTGTTTTTGCGGTGCTTCCTTAGAGACTGTCAGTCATTTGTTTTTTGAGAGCCCCTTGGCTCAAAGTGCCCTCGCTTGGGTACAGTCTCTCTTGTTTCTTGCTGTCCCGTCTGCCCCGTCTTTATGTCTCCGCCATGTGTTCTTTGGCTTTGACGTTGCGGAGTCTACGGTAATTCCTTTGGTCTTCTCTTACTTGCTGAATCTGACTAAGCACCGTGTATGGTTGGCGCGGAATGACTTCCGCTTTAGGAATCAGTTGCCTTCTGCGGTTGATCTCATTGCGGCTGTACGTTCCCAGGCGGTTTTTATCCTTACTCTGTGGTTTCCGAAATGTGCACGCAGGTTTTTCATCAAGCAATGGGGCGCCTCGGGCGTCATCGCCTCGGTCTCCAACGATGTTGTTCAGTTTAATTTCTAGTTGGTAACCGGCTGGTCGGGTTTTTCTCGTCTGTTTTCCTTGAAAATTCCAAAATGCCAAAAACATCTATGTATTGTCTTGTTTCTTTCTTTTCTCTTTGTGTTGTTCTACGTTGACATTCGCCCCTGGGCAAGGTGTCTCTCCTATCCTTCCGTCTGTCCTGTTTTTGTTCCCCGTCTACGTCTAGTCTAAGTGCGTTGTCTTGCCTGGGGAGAGGCTGGGTTCGACTCCCGGGCGACTTTTGGCGGCACGGTTGCCCCTCTCCTCGGTTTGCGCGTGTTGGCATTGCACTACGCCTCCACCCGCTCTCCACAAAAAAAAAAACTTACCTGACGCGGGAGTGTATGGCCGGAGGCCCTATCCGTTTGGGGGCCGAAAGCCTGTTCCGTGTGGTAACGTGTTGCTCGTAAACTTTGTTTGCGTGTGTTTTGGAAGTTTGGTTTTGAGATTGTCGCCATTTTGGTTGCTCGAAGCTTCTTCTTCGAGTGTCAGCCATCCAGTTAGTCGCCCATCCAGTTGATGAAGATGTCTGGCGAGAAAATTGAGCGTCCCAATACGCTAATTGCTACGAGTCCTGTTGAGTTGTCTGGTCTGTCCCACGCTGAGTTGGTCGATAAGTTAATTTCGTGTCTTGGTGCTGATGAGATCTGTTGCGTCCAGTTCGTTCCGCGTTGTTATATGCGAATCACGTTTACCTCCTTTGATGCCCGTAATAAGGCCTTCATGTCTGGCGTTTTTGTTGATGAGTCTCGTCTTTTTCTAGTGGAGGCTGATCCTGTGTTTAAGGATGTCTACCTTGAGCACTTACCTGTTGAGGTTGAAGATGAGTTGGTTCGAGAAGCCTTGAGTCCTTTTGGTGCTGTCCACGAGATCTGTGCTCTGAAGTATGCAGGCACTTCAATATGGAATGGTACCCGTCTTGTCTGCATGTCCTTGGCCTCGGAAATTCCGGTTACCCTTCGGATCCTCAGGTACCCTTGTCGGGTGTATTATAAGGGTCAGCTGCGTCCATGTGCAATTTGTCGTTCGTGTGAACACCGTGCTCCTGATTGTCCGCTCCGTGATGTTTGTCGTCGCTGTCGTCAACCGGGCCATTTCGCTCGTAACTGTGATCGTCTTGTCCCTGTTGCTCCTGTCGCTCCTGTTCCCTCCGTGCCTGATGCTTCGGTTTCTTCTGGTGCCGAAGACGATAGTGAAGATGATGATGATGTTGATGATGATGTGGCTAGTGATGATGCTCTGGACAGCGGTGATGAGGAGGTCCTTAGGTCGGCTCCCCCTCCTTCGGATTCTCCGCGTCGTCTCCGTTCTGCTACCCATGCTGATGTTCCTGCTCCGTCTCCTGTTCCTGCTCCTGTTTCTGCTCCTGCTCCGTCTCCTGCTCCTGTTCCGACTCCTGCTACTGTTCCTGCTCCGTCTCCTGCTCCTGTTTCTGCTCCTGCTCCTGCTCCTGCTCCTGCTCCGTCTCCTGCTCCTGCTACTGTTCCTGCTCCATCCCCTGCTCCTGTTCCTGCTCCTGCTCCGTCCCCTGCTCCTGTTCCTGCATCTATGGATTTCTTAGAGACTTACTATTCTGATCGTCCTCGTTGGATTGCTAGAGCCCCAGACTGGATTAGGGATTTGTTGACGGACCGACCGCATTCCCCCGACACTCATATTCTGTTGGAGTCCTACGATTCTGGTCAAGAGAGGTCTGCTTTTGATTTTGGCCGTAACACCTACCGTATCCTGAAAGAAACCCGTGTTCCCGAAATGGACCGTGCTGATGCGTACCTTACTCGTACTGTTACCCCTTCCTCTGTGTCTTCTTTTGGTGTTGCCGCCACGAATCTCCCGCCTTTCCCTGCTGTTGCTCCTGCCTGTTTTCCAGTTCCCCGTTCCCGTCGTTCCTGAACTGTTGTGTCTTAATGTTGGGGTTGGGTGGGCAAAGTAATGTTTTTGGCTTGGGCTTGTTGGGTTTGGGTGGGTAAAGTAATGGTCTTAGTTTGGTTTGTTTGGATTAGAGAGGGTAATGTAATGTTTTAGGAGAGGCGAGGTTCGATTCCTCGGCGAAGTTGGCGTCCTGGTGGGCCCTCTGTTTAGGTGGACCCATTTCTTATGGGGATGGATGAGTCTGTCGGTCGGCAGGCATGGCACGCCCCTAGGGCACTTGGCCGTCCACCTTAAACATAAAAAAACTTACCTGACGCGGGCTTCTGTTCGTGGGCAAGTATTGTTGGCGAGAGTTGCTGTCTTTGGTGGACCTTGTGCCTTCAGATTCTGTGGATCCTTGTGGTACACTCCTGGGTTTGGACATCGTTTTGGTATTGTATATTGTGCTTTTTTGAATTGTTGCTTTTTTCAATTGTCACCGGTGACCCTCCCAGGGACTTATGCTTGGCCTCTTGCCATAACCTGGGGTAAGCCGGTCTTTTCAACTGTTTGGGGTCACCCATCCAGTGCGCTCGTGTGTGGGTTGTCACCCATCCGATTGCTTTTCTCTGACAGATTTGGTTGCATTTTTGCATCCCTTCTGTTTGGTTTCTGTGCTCTTTTCTTGTTTGCTGTCGGCCGTTTTCGGGGCTTTTTTCCTGGGCCATTTTCGGGGCCTTTTTGTTTCTCTTTTTTGTGCCTGCTGTAATTAGTAATTATTTAAGGAATTAGTTAAGTGAATTAATTAAGTTAAGTGAACTAATTTAGTGAATTAATTAAGTGAATTAGTTACGTGAATTCTTCAATTTCAATTGGTGGTAGTTTCTTCGGCCAATTGTGTTATCTAAATTATTGGAATATGGCTTATAAAAGAACTGTTAATGTTCATGTGGGCAACAAATTGTCCGGTAAATCTCGTGATGAGGTTCTTGAGGCAGTTTTGTCTTGTTTTGGTGGAGACAATGTCTCGGCTGTCCAGCAGACTGTTGATGTCATCCGTGTTACTTTCAAGAACGAGGCTTTGGCTTTGGATGCTCTCAAAGAGAGGGGAATTAGGTTGTTTGGCTTGTGGTGCAGGATGGATGGTGGGCCTCCGGTCACCATCATTCATTTGTTTGATTTTCCCTTTGAGGGAACTGGTTATGAGGCAATTAAGGAGTTTTTTGGACAATACAGGCAAGTTCGTGAAGTTAGGCATCAGCGCTACTTGCGCCATTCAAACATTTTTACTGGCACACGTTTGGTTGATGTTGTGCTTGATAAATTTCCTCCTCGTTTGGTGTCAATTAACACTCACATTTCAGGGTTTGGTTTAAGGGCCAGCCCATTATTTGCAATGTTTGTGGGGTGGAGGGTCATAAGGCTGTTGACTGTCCGGATCGTGATAAGTGTCGTAGGTGTGGTGAGCGTGGCCATATGGCCAGAACTTGTCAAAATGCCTTGGGGACAAATCCTCCGCGGCCGGCTGGCGGCTCGGGGGCTCCTGTCCCTTCTTGGGTTGGCCCTGCAACTGTTGCCTCCGCTGCTGAAGTCTCTTCCGGAGAGTCTGTAGCCCCGTCTCAGACTGCTCCTGAGGCCTCAGCCTCGGATTTGGCTGAGCCTGCACCTTCTGCACATGATGGTGCTGATGTTGTTTCAGAAGCCTCAGCTTCTGCCGAGGCTGAGTCTGTTATGGAAGCTTCGGCTTCTGCCGGGGCTGCATCTGGTGCAGATCCTGTTCCCATTGAGCCCGATGTTGTTTTGTCAGCGCCTAGTTCGCAGGTTTCATCTGAGTCTTCTTCTGAGATTAGTGAATGTTCTTCTTCTGAGACTTCTTCTTGTTCGGTTTCTCAGTTTACTGAGAGAGTTGAACTTTTGGAGGAGGGCCGCCCTGTTACATCCCCCACTCCTCCTCGGGCTTTGAGCTCTAAGCGGAAGGATAAGGAGCATGATATTGCCCCTTCCTTGTTGGTACGAGCTTTGAAACGTTCAACTAGTAGTCTGATGGCTTCTCCTAAAAGGTTGTCGGCTGCTACTGTTTCTCCTGGTTCTCATTCCAGGATTCCGAAAATTGTTTCTGATCATCGTCCGAGGGATACCAACTAGCCCAACTTGGCTGTTTTTGTGTAGTGTTCATTTACTGCTACAATGATGCGTTTTATCACTCTTAATGTTAATGGTTTGCGGGATGCCAATAAGAGAATGGCTTTCCTGCAATGGTTGAGCCACTTGTGTATTGATTTTGCTTGTTTGCAAGAAACTCATGTAATTTCTGAGGATGAGTGTACCTCTTGGTTTTCTTCCCATGGTTTCCTTGCTGTCTGTTCTCCGGGTTCAGTTCATTCTTGTGGTTCGGTGATCATCTTTCGTCCGGTTTATTCTTTGGTAAATTGTTGGAAGGATGATACGGGCCGTTTTCTTATGGCCGAATTTTCCTTTCACAATGTTTCCTTTAGGTTGGCTTGTTTGTATGCGCCAAATAGAAACCCTGAGAGGGATGATTTTTTTGTTTCTTGTGGTCTGAAGATTGATCCATCGGTCCCTACGGTCGTTGGTGGTGACTTCAACGCCGTTTTCGATTGTCGGCTGGACAGGCGTGGCTCCAATGTTTTTGACTCTTCCAGAGAGAGTTGCATCTCTTTACGTACCTTGTTTAGTGATTGTGCGATGATCGATATCTGGAGGTATCTCCATCCAGATTGTGCAGCTTTTTCATGGATGAGACCTGATGGGTCTCTTTCTTCTCGTATTGATCTGATTGGTTGTCCTTATGTTTGGGTTCATGTTGTTGAGTCTTGTGAGTTGCTCCCATGTCCATTTTCAGATCATTGCGCCGTTAGCCTTGTTTGTTCTATCCCGGAACCTATCCCAAGAGGTCCGGGTCGTTGGAAGCTTAATGCCTCCATTCTTTCTGATCAGTCCTTCAAGGACGCTGTTTCATCATTTTGGCTGACTTGGAGGAATCGTAAGCCGTCTTTTGAGTCTATTCAAGAATGGTGGGATACTGGCAAGAGTAAACTCAAGGGTTTAGCGATTTGTTTTTGTGCCTCCGGGGCTAAATCTCGTTCACTTGAACGTTCGCTTTTGACAAATTTGTCCAGTCATCTAAAAGTCCAAATTGATCAGGGGCGTGTGTCCTTGCTTAATGTTTATGAGTCTGTTCTTGGCAGGCTAGCTGCTTTAGAGACTCTTGCTGCTGAAGGTGCTCGCATTCGATCTCGTACCCGCTGGGCGGAGGAGGGTGAAGCTTCTACTCGTTATTTCTTTAGAATGGCCAAAAAACACGGTTGTGAGGAATGGATTTCGGCAATGAAGGGTGCTGATGGCACTCTTGCAACCACCATTCCATCTATTTGCGACTCTTGGGTTCGCTTCTATGATGATTTATATCGTGCGTGTCCTGTGGATGCTTCTGTTCAATCTGAGCTTTTGGATAAGCTGGTGTCATTTATTCCAGCTGGAGAGCAGCAGTTATGTGAAGGGCATTTCACTGTTGACGAAGCTTGTAGTGCCCTTAGGGGTATGGCAAAGGGTAAGGCTCCAGGAACTGACGGGTTCCCTGTTGAGTTCTATTTGACGTTTTGGGACGTCTTGGGGGCTGACCTTGTTGATGTCTTCAATGCTTCCTTTGATTCTGGGAAGTTGCCTTTGTCCCAGCGGAAAGCTTTTGATCTTTAAGAAGGGTGATCGACTTTTACATAAGAATTGGAGGCCGATTAGTTTACTGAATGTAGACTATAAGTTATGTTCAAGAATTCTGGCTGGTAGGCTTCTTAAAGTAATTCATCATGTTGTTGCCCCAGATCAGACTTGTGGGGTTCCTGGTCGGTTCATTGGAGAAAATGTGGCCTTTTTGAGGGATGTTGTGACCTTTGCGGATGAGTTTAATGTTCCCGCTGCCATTTTATCACTGGATCAGGAGAAGGCATTTGATCGCGTAGATTGGTCTTTTCTTTTTCTGCTATTATCCAGGATGGGTTTTGGCCCTTCTTTTATTTGCTGGGTTAGATTATTGTACACTGATGTTTATAGTGCGATTTTTATCAATGGGTACTCCTCGTTCCTTTAAACCTTCTAGAGGGGTTCGTCAGGGCTGCCCTTTGTCCCCGCTCCTTTACGTCCTTACCATGGAAGTGTTGGCAGTTAATATCCAAGCTAACCCTGCTATTAAGGGTTTATGTCTACCTGGTGCTGTTTCTCCTTTGCCTGTCTTGTCGCTATATGCTGATGATACTTCAGTTATTTCCACGTCTGACGCTTCTACTGTCGCGATTTTTCAAACCTATGATCGTTTTGAGAAGGGCACAGGCTCTAAGCTTAATCTTGAAAAGTGTGAGGGCCTTTGGATCGGTGCGTGGCGTCACCGTCTTGATGCCCCTGTCCCCATTGTTTGGACTTCTATTAAGATGAAGGTGTTGGGTGTCTTTATTGGTAATGTTTGTTTCGATGAAGCCAATTGGCGTCCGCGGATTGAGGCTGTCCAGAAATGTTCGAATTCGTGGCGCTCACGGGCACTTTCACTCTCAGGTAAAGCCCTTGTGTGTAATGCCTTAGCCTTGTCCAGAGTCTGGTATGTGGCATCTCTAGTCCATATGCCTCCATGGGTTTTAAAAGAACTCAATTCCATTGTTTTTTACTTCTTTTGGTCTGGAAAAAGGGACCTAGTCGCGAGAAAAGTGGTTGTTCAGCCCCGTGAGTTTGGGGGGCACAATGTTGTGTCTATCCGGTATAAGGTTGATGCCTTGCTGGTTCAGTGGGTTCGTCGTTTTTCGACGTCCCCCAACACGTGGGTTGCTCTTTTGACCTTTTGGTTCTTTGATTGTTTTGGGGTAGGCCCTGGTCGGGTGTTCTCCAGTCCAGTTTCTTTTCCATCTGATGTCCTTCCTCCATTTTATGCTGGTCTTCTTAAAGGCTGGAGAGCCCTTGGGGGTTCTTCGTCTCCCGCTGGGCTTGTTATCTCTTCTGGCTCT
>CM042748.1:38744545-38756221 GCA_022496165.2 Catalaphyllia jardinei | reverse complement strand
CAAGTGCAATGAAAGGGCCTCGCCTTGAGAGGACTGCCTCCTTGATCACAGTACCTCCCGCATCAGGTAAGTTTTTTTATATTTGAGGCGGTTCGACAGGCTGACGTGCAATGCCTGCCTTCCATTAACTACAAGAGGGGAACCGCCAAGGAGAGGGGGCACCCTCATACGAGGCCGGCCCGCCAACTTCGCCGGGGAGTCGAACCCCGCCTCACCTACAGAATTAAAACTAAAGACTAAAAACTATTTATAAAGTAAAGGAGGTAAAAACCTAGACCACAACCCTAAAGGAAGTTCCATCCCACCTTCCAATGACACCACCAGCACCCCATTGGCGGAAGAAATACCGACGACGACGGATAGAAACAAAACGCTTAAAGAAAAGGGGGAGATAAAGATGCACACGTTGTTTAAGGGCAGCTATGAGACGAACAGCACTGGGACGCACGGAGCGGAAACGAAAATCGTTCCGCTGCAACCAAACAAGATACTTACATACGTTTAAAAGATAGGCAAACACACGGGGAACACAACGCAAGTCATCAGACGAAAACCCAAAAAGAGCATGTCGCATATTGATGGTCGGGGCCAAAGGAGATGCAAGGAAAAGCAGAGACTGTATCCAATCCAAACCACTCCTGAAAAGCGGGCAGGAGAAAAAGAGATGCTCCAAAGACTCCAAGGGATGCCCACAAAAACAAGAGGGCTGATATTGGTAGCGAAAAGAGATTAGCCGCTCAGCCGTATAGAGGACACCATGCGCAATTTTCCAATTGAGATCCCGCACCTGCCTATCTAGAGGCATGAACTGCAAGGACCTCCAAGTTGAAGACCAGTCCAAGGGGCCAAAAGAAGGAGCAAATTTAGCAACACAATGCGGCTGAGCCGGATTGAGTTCCAATAACAGGGAATAACACATCTTACAAGACATAGAAGAAGCAAGAAAAGGACCACCAGGAGCCCCCAAACCAAAAACCAAATCCGATGAGAGAGAAGAGCCACCCAGAGCAACCCACGCCTGGAGCAAAGACAAATAAAACGGCGGCAAAACAGAGGACGGAAAAAGACAGGGATTACCAAAAACCTCAAAAGGAGTGGCATCGAAACGATCGCGAAACCAGTAAGTCGGGAGGTATACCCAGCCGTTAGGGCAGGCTAAAGACCGCCTGACCCACTGAACCAGAAGTGCCTGAACCTTGAATTTGATGGAAACAACTGAAAAGCCACCCGAATCCAGGGGGTGACACAACACCGCACGGGCAACTAAATCCTTCTTGCCAGACCAAAAGAAGTCAAAAATCAGCGCACTCAGCTCCTTATGCACCCAGTCAGGCATAGAGACCAAGGAGGCCACGTACCAGGCTCTTGACAATGCCAGAGCATTGATAATAACGGCTTTCCCAGAGTAGGACAAGGATCGGGCACACCAAGAATTCAAACACCGCTCAACAGCAGTCAGTCGAGGCCGCCAATTCGCCTCGTCCAGATTGCCGTGTCCAACATAAACTCCTAGGACCTTAATTTTAACGGAGCTCCATAGGATGCCAACTGGGCTATCCGGGCGGTCACACCACGAACCAAGCCACAGCCCTTCACATTTGCCAAGATTAAGTTTAGAGCCAGTCCCTTTCTCAAACGTATCATACACATCAAAAACAGCAAGGGTTGCGGCGTCTGAGACGGAAATGACCGACATGTCGTCCGCATAAAGGGAAACAGCAGGAAGGGGGTTGAGGAGACCGGGAAGCCTTAAACCGACAATAGCAGGATGAGCCCGAAGGCTCGCAGCCAGCACCTCTATCGAGATAACATAAAGCAAGGGAGAAAGTGGGCACCCCTGACGAACCCCACGAGAAGGAAAGAAGGCCTGCGAAGTGTAACCATTGATGAACACCGTACTCCGAATACCAGTGTAAAGGAGCTTAACCCATGAAACAAAAGAAGGGCCGAAGCCACAGTGCTCAAGGACCCTAAAGAGAAAAGGCCAATCCACTCTATCAAAAGCCTTCTCTTGGTCAAGTGACAAAATAGCGGCCGGCGCGTTAGTCTCCGAGGTAAACCGCACAATATCCCTGAGAAGGGCAACATTCTCGCCAATAAAGCGCCCACGCACGCCACACGTCTGATCAGGGGCGATTATATGATGCAGGACCCCCAAGAGGTGACCAGCTAAGGCCCTGGCACAGAGTTTATAATCGACGTTAAGTAAACTAATGGGCCGCCAATTGTTATGATCTAGGCGATCGCCCTTCTTAAAAATCAAAGAAATCAACGCCCCTTTCTGCAAAGAGGGCAAAGAACCAACTACACAAGAGGAATTTAAAACCTCCACAAGATCAGGACCCAGGGTCCCCCAGAAAGCCAGGTAAAACTCCATGGGAAGACCATCCGAGCCTGGAGACTTGTTGTGGGCCATGCCCTTCAAAGCCTCGAAGACCTCATGAGAAGAAAGCAACCCCTCACACTGTGCCCGCGCATCACTTGGAAGACGCGCCGAGAGGTTGGAGAGAAGATCATCTTGAGCAGAGAAATCAATCTCCCCAGCAGTGAAAAGAGCAGAATAAAAGTCTACCCAGGATGAACAAATAGAGTCTATGCCCGTAGCAATAGATCCATCAGCACGGCGCATAGCAGGAATCCAGTTGTCAGAACCAACCTTCCTCTCAAGACGTAAAAAGAAGCGAGATGACGTCTCACCCTCCTCGGCCCACCTAACTCGTGAACGAACACGCGCTCCCTCCGCGGCAGAGTGATCTAAATCTGCAATTTTGCCCAAAACCGTTCATACACCTCAAGAAGAGAAACCGATCCATTATCAATTTTAAATTTGAGGTGAGCAGCAAGAGTAGACAATAACGAGCGACACTGTCGACGCTCCAACTGCTTTCTACTAAAACGGATAGCAAGACCTTTGACCTACTCCTTTCCCACATCCCACCATTCAAGAAGAGAATGAAAAAATAATTTCCGGGTTCTCCAATAGACCCAAAACTCCTTAACCGAGTCTAAGAAGGCAGAATCTTTTAAAACAGCAATATTGAGCTTCCATCTCCCCGGCCCCCGAGGAAAAGGCAAAGGGAGAGGGGACTTCATGAACACAGCAGAGTGATCGGAATAGGGGCAAGGTACAATATCACAAGATTGTACCGAATGAGACCAAGTTAGCGGGCAGCCAATAAGGTCGATTCTAGAGGAGAGAGAACCATCAGCTCTCATCCACGTATAGGCACGAGTGTCAGGATGAAGGAAGCGCCAGATGTCAGCGGCACAACACTCGTCCAAAAGCGCCTTTAACGCAACCGAGCTCTCGCGAGCCGAGTCCAATGAAAAAGACCCACGCCTATCCAAAGAGCGATCCATAACTGTGTTGAAGTCTCCACAGATAACCGTGGGAATCGAAGGATCTATCTGATCTATACAATAATGCAAAAAGGTATTCCTCTCCGGATTGCGGTTGGGAGCATAGATGGAAGCTACACCAAACCGAATTTCACGGTGCTTAAAATGTGCCAGCACAAAGCGACCATCTGAGTCAGAGACGGAGTTAGTCAATTCAAATTTGGGACGGTACAGAATGACTGTGCCACTCGCATGAACAGAACCAGGAGAAGCCAATGTCATAAAACCATAAGAGGAGAACCACGTCTCACACTCAGCGCAAGAAAGAATATGAGTCTCTTGCAAACAGACAAAATCAGCCGACAAGTGGCTGAGCCACTGCAAAAAGGATAATCTCTTGTTTGGGTCTCGCAACCCATTAATATTTAGAGTAAGAAAGGAAGCCATGTCTAACGCTTTTTGGATTTAGCCCCTAATGACGGTCTATTTGAAACCACAACAGGCAGGGCATGATGCCCACTCCTAACAACCGGCTGCTTTCGAGGGACCAGCTTAGCAATGACACTGCTTTTAGCTTTCCCCTGAAGATTATGGGAACCATAAGTGACCGGAGGCACTCTAGGTCCCAGGATACTTTGACTCTCAGAACTTTGAGTAAATTCCCTAATAGAGTCTTCACTACTAGAGGCTCCAGGAGCATCAACCAGGGAATCTCCATGCCCCTGAACAACACTAGCATAACTAGAAGAGCCAGTGCTAGCGCTACCACTACAGTCATGCTTCATACATACTTCACTCTCCTTCTCAACAGGTGCCGCGGGGTCAGCACTCTCACTTTGACTCCCACTAGCACCAGTACATGGGGTCTCACCAGCATCAACAGACCCTGCATCTTCAACGTCATCCATCTCCTCCTCTTCATCACCAAGGTCAGAATCAGAGTCATGCTCCTGATCATAATCCGCAGCATTATCGCCAACAACACTAAGACAGGTAGGTTCACTTTGAATTTCACTTTGGCCATTTTCTTGGCCATCTTTTTGTACACATTCAGCATTTTGTATACTCTCACCATGAACACCACCTTTTTGTGTTCCCACATCACTTTGTACGTCCAATGCACCCACATCATTTTGTACACCCTCTTTTGGCATACTTTCATCGTTTTGTACATTCCCATCATTTAGTACATTCTCAGATTGCGAACTCACATTTTGCATGCCATGAACACCATCATTTTGTACCACATCATTTTGCAAGCCCCCATTTGGCATATCTACATCCTTTTGTACATTCCCATTGTGTATATCCTCATCATTTTGAACATTCTCATTTTGCATTCCAACATCATTTTGAACACTGGCAGCTTGGTCACCAACATCACCTTGCTCACCAATGACAGAAGCACTGGTGCCTTCGTTGGTAAACACAACACTACCAGAGGACACGGAGGGCACACTAGAAACTCCGCCAGAAGAAGCTGGAGGAGAATTGTTTTTTGAACAAGCCCAGGCAAAATGGCCCTGCTCACCACACCGACGACATTTGTCCTTGTTAGGGCAAACAGCGGACTTATGCCCCTGAACATTACATAAATTCCAAATAAGTGGCTGGCCTTTGTACCACACACGGCAGGAATATCCATTTATTGTCAGCCCTCGTGGAAGATTGCTATTAAGAATCATGAAGACAAGGCGAGTGCCAGTGAAGACACTACTGTTCCACAGACAAGCTTGATCCTTCACCTTCTTCACGTCACCAAAGTCATTAAAGACAGAAAAAACGCAATCATTATCCTCCTCATAGGGATAGTCAAAGACATGGACTATCGTCACTGGGGGACCGCCCCCAAGAATGGGGCACCATAGACCAAACAGTCTAACTCCGGTAAGTTATTTGGCACGCCTAAATCCCTCCTCCGTCAAAAAGGTGACTCTGATAACCTCATAGGCCACTTGAATAGCCACAACACCATATAAATTTAAAGCCTTAAATACTTCTTTTGTAATATCTTCCTTCAATTTATCATTGAGCTTTTTGCCCACCTGGATATTAAGTGTTTTTGGAAGACGCATTTTGAACAAACTGAATTAAGAACTATGGATACAAACTATCCATTTAAGCTTCAGCAAATAATTCTTTCAGCTTGTTATCAACTTAAACTACTTTAAACTAATGCACTTATTAACAATTAAACTACTTCAAACTGAGGTACTAATTTATATCAGAATAATTAAACAGCAAGAGAAAGAGAAAAAGAGCGAAGCAAAGCACAAGCAAGCAAAAGCCCCGAAAAATGGCTAGAAAGTGAACAAAGGTCCCGAAAGTGACCAAAAAGCGAAAAAAGGCCCCGAAAGATGGCCAAAAAGCACGAAAAGCAAATGCAAAAAAACAAGACTGACAGAGATACTGCGAAGACGCAGCACAAAACTGCCAAGGAAAGCCGGATGGGTGACAACACCCACACGGAGTAGAAAGATCGACTGGGTGACCCCAAAACGATCACAAAAGCCGGCTTACCCCAGGTTATGACAGAGTGTCAAGCATCAGTCCCTGGGCGGGTCACCGGAAAAATACCAAAAAGCAGAATTAAAAACACACAATATACGATACCAAGAATGAATTCCTAAAAGAGCACCACAATGATCGTCTTCCAATGAGAGCACAAGGTCCACCAATGGCAGCGACACTCACCAAGAGCCAAAAGCCCGCGTCAGGTAAGTATGAAAATTCCTGGCGCGGCCACCGTTCTAACCCTAACCTCCTTACCTCTATATCCTTGTGGTAGTGCTTTGCGAGCCGCCCGGACCTCCAGCCTGACTTCTAGGCGCTTCTCCTGTAGCTTGGCTTGCTGGCTCTGTCCCTGCCGAGAGAGTAATCTGTGCCTGCCGAGAGAGTAGAAGGCCACACGTTAATGTCACAAGCAAGCTTTCTTGATTTCTTTCTTTCTTCCTTTCTTTTAATAAAGGTTTCTTCCCCGAGGGGAAGTGGGCCACACTCGGAGGTAGTGCTATACCGAGGCAAGCCTCTTTTCCACAGCCCAGTTCCAAAAATCAGTTTAATATATGAGCTGCTCAGTGAGCAGCATATCAGATATTAAGCTGATAAGAACAGTTTTTTTTTTTTGCGATAAGAACCCGGTGACCCCGGGTGGTTTATTCCTCAGCCTGCCTTGGCTATCAGAAGGCCTATGTTACAAATATGGTGCTAAATAAAGCCCCCTATGCACAGGCACTAACAGCGCACGGGCTCCGAAGAGCCCGGAGTAGGCGCCCGGTATGTAAGGTAGGCTATTTGGAAAAACTAATTAACTATTTACAGAACCAGTCGGAAAAACTATTTACACTAATTAATTAAAAGCGAAAAACAATTAAATAAGAAAGACAATCTTGTCACTGTTATCCACGGTGCAAAGGACGGAGTCCTTTGACCAAAAGTTCCTCACCGCATCAGTTGAAGCACAATGAACACGCAGCTTAATGTCTTTGATTATTAGAAGAACAATAGCCTGAGAAGTTAAAACCGAATTACGGAAGGTAGCCAAATTACGGGCATACCAGATCCAATAGAGAATAGTGGTACTCACATAACTGAAAAGAGATTCAGGCTGGCCGTCAGAGAGAGGGAAAAAATATCAGGAACAGAGATTGAAAAAGAGGAGTCACTAAGCTTGGTCAACACCGGGAGAAAGTGGGTCCAAATTCTAATAACCCTATGGCATTCTAAAAAACAATGTTCTATGGTCTCGACTCCACTACATACAGCGCACCTATCATTATCAATATAACCCCAGGACTTGAGGGAATAGCGAACCCGTACGGCACGATGGAGGATGAACCATAGAAGATCATTCTTTTTGTTTTCATTCAACTTGAGGCGGGATTTGCGCCACACCGAGGCCCACCGATTAATGGGCCGTCCAACAACGGAACCCCAGAAACGGGCGCTCCTTGGCGCGGCCGAAGGTAGGGCCAGTAACAACTTGTAGATGTTCTTACAGGACAGATCATCGGGTAACCTACCATGCTTAGAAAAGATTAAGGCGAGCTTTTCCAAACACTTCTTATAAAAAAGAGACGGCATTGAAGAAGATGGAATGCTGTCACACATGAAGTCAAAACGCTTGTCGAACTTAAGCAGACGGTTCCCTAAGAAATATTGAGCTAGAAAATGGCATTTCTCTGAACCAAAACTGTCCCTCAGGCTTGCGAGACACGACAGGCGCAGACTGACACATTTGGTTTGAAAACGAACAATATTTAGACCACCACTTGAAACGGGCGCACAGCAACGATTGCAGCTGACACACTCCATTTTCCCCTTCCAGATAAAAGGCCAGACAATACTATTATACTTATCAATAACCCAATTTGGGGGGGAGAGGATTTTAGCAATGTGCCAAAAGCGACTCGCCCCCAGCACGTTCAAAATCATGGCCCTGCCTACAAAAGATAGCTCCCGAGAGCTCCAAAGATTCAGGACCGACTGCAACTTATCCAGTTTGGACTTCCAATTATCTTTCTTGACCGAGAGTAAACCATTACTGAAATAAACGCCTAGAATTCTCATTTTGCTAACCCACTTCAGACCGTAGGGAGTGGCGGTGTTATCCCGCCACCGGCCAAGCCACATCGCCTCAGTTTTGGCGGTGTTAAGTTTAGCCCCAGACGCCTTTTCAAAATTACGCACAACCTCTAGAAGTTTGGAAAGGGACCGCTCGGTTTTTAAGAAGTTCATCGCATCGTCGGCATACTGAGAGATTTTAAATTGAAGGCCCCCGGCTCCGGGGAGGCGGAAGCCTTCAATTTCCTTACAATTACGAATTTGGGTGGAGAGCACCTCAGAAACTAGAACGTATAGGAGGGGCGAGAGAGGACAGCCCTGCCTCACCCCCCTATCTAAAGAAATAGGCCTAGTGAGCTTACCATTACAGATCACACGAGAAAAAACATTACTATAGAAGAGCCTAACCCAGCCACAAAGGGAGGGTCCAAAACCAAACTTGCCGAGAACACGCATCAGGAATTCATGATCAACGTGATCAAAGGCTTTTTCCTGGTCAAGCGTGATGAGGATGCCAGTCTCATCCGTTTTATCGATCATGTCAAGAACATCGCGAACTAACTGAAGGTTCGAAAAAATCGATCTGCCAGGAACACTGCAAGGCTGGTCTTGGTGAACGACAGAAGACATTACAATTTTAAGGCGTTCAGTAATAACTTTGGAAGCGATCTTATAGTCCGTATTCAGGAGCGAAATTGGCCGCCAGTTTTTTGCCAAGTTCCTCTCATCCTTTTTGTGTATTAAGCGTAGAAGACCTTCGCGCTGGCTACCCGAGAGGATGCCGAGACGAAAGCTCTCATTAAAAACAGAGACAAGCGAATCGCTAAGGGAATCCCAAAAAGTTAAATAGAACTCCGTGGGAAGTCCGTCCGACCCAGGCGATTTACCTGTCTGCAAACCCTGCAGGGCCGAAAGAACCTCCTCTGTGGTAAACAAACCCTCACATTGTTCATGCTCCAAATCATTCAAAGAAGGCTCGAGACTATCAATTAAGTCCGTTTGAATTTGCATATCAAGAGAATCCTTCGCATAAAGGCGGGAATAAAAATTAACTAAAATAGACTCCAAGTCCAACTGCGAGGACTTTTCTGCGCCGGCTTCATCAACAACAGATTCAAAAAAGTTTTTCTCAGCACGCTTTTGTTCTAAACGGAAGAAATAGCGAGTGGGCTTTTCGTCCTCCTCCAGCCACTGAGCCCTGGACCTAATTTTGACTCCTTCCATCTCCTTAGAAATTAGAGACGAAAGCGCGCTCTCCAAACTTTTCACCGCGTGAGCAGCACGGTCATCACCTGCGTGCAGGGCGTTCTTAGCCCGAATGAGCTGCTTGGTAAGACAAGAGCGCTCAGCATTGGATTTTCTATGCCTGTTAACAGAGAAATCAGTGGAGATCTTGCGAAAGCGGACCTTCAAATCGTCCCACCAGTCCCCTAGGGAGCTAAAGTTGTTTACTGCAAGTTTACATTCCTCAATCTCATTAATAATCAATTGCTTAAAATTGTCATCAGTTAAAAGCGAAGAATTGAATTTCCAGACCTCATTGGTGCGACGAGGGGCACCACTGAGGGAAAAATCAAGATCAACAAAGTCGTGATCCGAAAAGACGCAAGAGAGGATGTTACACGAAGCGACTTTTTCGAAAAGCAATTTAGAGACCAAAAACCGGTCGAGTCTTGAAGCCTGTGTTTTGCTAGTGTTTGACCATGTGAATGACACCTCACGGGGGTGGCATCCACACCAAACATCAAACAAAGAAAAATCCGATTTCAAAGAGCGAAGCGATTTTTTATCCGTGACATGAATATCATTTGAACAGAATTTGTCAATAGGGCTATCAACACAATTAAAATCGCCGCCGATTATCAGGTCGCCGCATGAAAGAGAATGATCATGAAGCTTTTCAAAAAATTTTTCCGATCAGAAACAGTATTTGGAGCGTAAACATTCACTAAGTTAAAAGAGACATTATTATGCTGAATTAATACACTCAAAATGCGACCATCAGAATCAAAAACATAACGTGATATTTTGTCCGAAAACCTTGGAGAAAAAATTATAGCGACCCCAGCTGACCTGCCAGTCCTGAAAGACCAGAGGCACCGGCCACGCCAGAGTTTTTCAAAGGCTGCTGTATATTGTTTACAAGAAGCGTGAGTCTCTTGCAGGAGGAAAATATCATAACTTTGACGCTCGAGCTCACGTGCAATCAATTAACACTTAAAACGCGAAACAATGCCGCACACATTAATTGATACACATTTCAGTCGCATCTTGAGTGAACATATCTAAAGAAATTATCTACGATTACGCTTACGGCGATCTCGTTCCCGTTCATCATAATCACTCTCATCGCTAGTATAGAGCACAGGAGAATGGTCTCTACGCCGCCTACGGTCATATTCCCGGTCTCGATGCCGGTCACGATGGCGATCATAATCACGCGAAGTGCGTTCCCTCGGGTAAGACCAGTCACGGCTCCGGTGGTGCTCACACTCGTCGCGACGATCCCGCTCATCTCTATCACGTCTACTCTCCGGATCAGATCTCTCTGGGCTTTCTCTTCTTTCCCGACGGCGATCACTCTTCTCACTCCTCTTCTCACTGCTCCCTTTCTCCCTATTACTGACCTTGCATTTTGGCTCCCCTGCTTCTCCTGACGGGGTTTCACAGCGGCGGCGGGCGCTGCAGCAGGGCGACTCTGTTTAGCCGCTTCTACGTAGGTGGCTGCCTGCTCTTCGGGATTGGCAACATTGGCACTAAATTGAAGGTAAATGCATTCGGATACAGGGTGATCCGATTTCATGCAGATTCCACAAAGAGGCTCCTTGGGGCAGTCTGCCGACCTGTGACCGGGGGTTTCGCAGTTATAACAGCAAGGTATTTTACATCCTTGCGCCAAATGACCAGTATCGCCGCACCTTCGGCACGTTTTAGTTTGACCAGGATAAGACACAAACACAGGCTTGCCGGCTATGCGAATAGCCGATGGAATCTCGGGGGATAATCGTATGCGGGCTGTCCTAACACCAAGATCCCGGTCGCCAGGCCCCGATCCCGCCGGAATGACAACACGCGACCATAGTGCGATAAGCGCCCTATCACCACGGTGTCAGGCATTTCGGGCGGGGCTTCATAAATTTTAACAATAACCACTCTAAAATCTGCATCTCCGATAAACACTGGAACAGTTCCAAAATGGATCACTCCTTTCTCAAGGATAAATTCTTTAGACAGCTGGTCTGTAAAGGTGACACACCAAGAACGAGTCGAATTGCGAAATTGGATTGAATCGATATGCTCTGCATCGACCCCAGCCTTCATAAGCGCTTCCAAAATTTCCGTGCTGGCAACCTCTTCGTCAATAGCGAAAGTGACGGAATAAAACCGACGCAGCTTAGCTGAATAGCCGTCAATATTCCACAAGCCCTCGGGCACAGCAACAAGATGCATGCCATTCACAGTTAAAAGCTGCTTTAGGGTGTCAGGCAACTCAAACTCTTCTCCATCATCTTCATCGGCAAGAACTTCCTCAACAATTTCACTCACAACATGCATATCAGAATTCTCACCACTTG
This sequence comes from Catalaphyllia jardinei, assembly GCA_022496165.2. Lineage (NCBI taxonomy): Eukaryota > Metazoa > Cnidaria > Anthozoa > Scleractinia > Caryophylliidae > Catalaphyllia > Catalaphyllia jardinei. The sequence goes on along the minus strand of CM042748.1, from coordinate 38,744,744 downwards.
GCGGCGACTCCGAGTCAACACGATCGGCCCAGGTTCCAGAGTTGGCATCCTGACCATCCTGCATCACACTTGAATTATTCTCAGTTTCACCAGACATTCTCAAATTGAAAACAAAGCAAAAAGCTAATTCACGAGAAAGACCGCCGGCCCTCTGATCGTAGCCAAAAGGCCGAGAAGCGATACCGAACTTTCCCTCCCC